>CM073493.1:4122500-4722500 GCA_037074585.1 Biancaea sappan
AGGGGTTTCACTAGGACAAAAGAGCTATAAGTTGTATGAGTTAGAATCAGGGAGAGTGATTGTGAAAAAAAATGTGATATTTCATGAGCATATTTTTCTTTATAGTTACAGGAGTGGTTCCAAGCTTAACCAATGAAAATATCCCTCTTAAAGAAGACTTACCTTTACCTGTTGTACCATTTAAGGAAGAAGGAGTCTTAGATAACTTCTTCCTATCTTACCCAAATTCTGATTTTACACAAGAAAACACCAATGAAAATGAACACAGTTATGATCATTCATTTAACATTCCATCAATACAAGGCATAAAAGCATAACAAAATGAAATAAGGTGCAGTAACAAAAATAGAAGGCAATCAGCATGGCTTAGTGATTTTGTTTTCAAAACCAGCAAGCAAACCAACAGGGATAAGTCTAACAAGTCAATTTCTACTTCAAATTCTCTTCCTTCTTCCAAATATTCACAACCTGCTTATCCTTTCATTATGCCTACACACTTTACTACTACATATATGTTGTTTATTGCCAATTCCTCTGTGATACAGGAACCCACTACTTATACAAAGGCAAAAGGCAACAAGGAGTAGGAAGAGGCAATGAAGGCCGAGTTAGCATCTTTGGAAAAGAATAACACTTGGGAAGCTGTGCCTTTATCTAAGGGGAAAAGACCCATTGGATGTAAATGGGTATATAAAGTAAAGTTGAAGGCCTATAGTACAATGGAAAGGTACAAAGTGTGTCTGGTGGCAAAGGGCTACCACCAACTTGAAGGAGTATATTATCAGGAGAGTTTCTCCAGTAGCAAAAGTGGTGACAGTCAGGTTATTGTTAACACGGTAGCAACTAATTCATGGCCCTTGCATCAATGGGACATCAATAATGCATTTTTGCATGGTTATTTGGATGAGGAGGTCTACATAAAGGCTCCTGAGGGCTATGAGAAGGTGAAAATGGGAGAAGTATGTAGACTATGAAGGTCTTCATATGGCTTCAAGCAAGTTTCAAGATAATGGAATTGTGAGTTGACTACTAAACTCAAGATTTTTGGCTTTACTCAATCTACATATGATCATTGCTTGTTTACCTTAAGCAATTGTCATATTTTCTGGTTTTACTAGTATATATAGATGATATCTTATTAACTGGAGATTTTGAGACAAAAATAAGGAGAGTGAAATTGTTTTTGGATGAACAATTCACCATAAAAGATTTAATCCATGTGAAATATTTTCTTGGTCTGGAATTGGTGAGATCAGTGGAGGGCTGTGCATCAAAGGAAATATTTGTTGGATCTCCTCCAAGATGCAGGATTAATGGGCTATGAACTAGCAGTCACACCTCTGCCAAAGGGGTTAAAATTTTCTAAAACAATTATCTGATGTTTGAATGTTAAATTACGAGTGGCAACTAATTCAAATTTAAATCGGATAAGACTATAATGAGTTACAAATCTCTTCTTACTAAATTTTAACGCAGTTGTATATCTAAAAAAAATTAAACTCGAAATTTCTGATTAAGTTAGGTTAAATAAGCAATCCTACACTAATTAATTTACGAGCATGGTAATATTGTCATCGCTTTGAGGTGGACATGCAGGCTCATGGGGCAGCAATTACTAGAAAAAGAAAATTACAATTTGAAAAGCAAGGACATTGCTATGAATGAGGCCACAAATTACTGCCTTTTCTTTGGGCCCATGAGAGTTAGACTTGGGCAAAATCAATTGCTATTACTGTTTATGTATTAATTTGAATTACTAATTTGTAATTTAATAAAATGTGTTTTCTAATTTCATTTTTTATATTAAATCACTTCTTTTGCATGATATGCCTCCTTATATATACATATATTAATACACTCATTTCAATATCCAATATATGTTAGAAAATAGTCGTAATTAATCCAAAGGCAACAAATTAAAATCAGACCCATTTCTGCCTGAAACAACCCACAAATCACAGTAGTCCAAATATTTTTTTTAAAAAAAAATAGACAAGTAAGAAATTGCAAAATTGATCCGCTTAGAATTTGAAAAGTAAGCAAAGACAATAGAGCTTCACTTGATTACACCTTTTTGGAAAAAATCTCCTTTTGGAGTAAATTGTTATGAGAGTCGAGGTGTTCAAAATCAAACTAAAACAATTAGATCAAACTAAATCATCTAAAAATAAATAAAAAATTATCCAGATCAATTTTTGAAATATGAATTTTAAATGTTTCGATTCGGTTGTCGGTTTGATTTGATTTAGTTCAATTAAAATCAAATCAAATTGAATTAACTTTATATAAAAAAAATTATATTTTATCTATATATAAATAGTACATCAACATATTTTTAGGTCAATAAATCTATATATTTAATTAATTTGTCTCTTTCTTTTATTTAATTTGATCTCTTTCTATTTATGTTTACAAATATTTTATTGAAATTAAAAATCACAAATTATTAAAAATAAAACAGCTAAAAACCAAACCAAACTAACCAATTAAAACTGAACTAAATCACCAAAAATTGAACCATATTGCAAAAAATTTAAAACAAAATAGGTTCATAATTTTGCAAAACCGATGAGTTCGGTTCAGTTTGGTTAAAACTAACAATCGAACCATACTAAGTCTATAAACACACCTATGAGGGAGGCCAAAAATTCTTGCCTCTGCTTTAATTGGGGGCACAAGACTTTGACATTAACTTAGATATTCCATCAATTTTTGTTTGTTCCTTCAAATGATATTAAAAAAAACAAATTACTTGTAATCAAATGGATTTTTTGCACTTTTTATTACAAAAGGAGGGACAAAGCTCAGGGAAACGGGAATGGAAAAAAGGTGACGAAAGTATGGAACCCATAACCATCAAAACCTCTGAAGCTTGTGTCCTAAAGTGGTGTCAATTAAGTTTAGACTCTTGAGCCGTAGTCAAATAGTTGATATGTAGGTCTTGCGAAAATTTATTCTTTTTTTCTAAATAAATAAATAAGTCATTTGACTCTATGAAGCTGAAGAGGAAAAAAAAATTCTTGTAATCAACTAGTATTTTTTTTTTTTTGGTTATAAAGGAGGAACAAAGGCCTAAGGAAAGGGGTGAGGGAAGAGCTGAACTCACAACTGTCAAAATTATGTGAAGCTTATGTCCTAAAGAGGTATCAGTTGAATTGAGACTCTTGAGTTGTAATCAAATAGTTAATATGTATGTTTGGGGAAAATTTATTCCCTTTTTCTAAGTCAATAAACAAGTCATTTGAGTCTATAGAAAATTAATTGCTATAAGTGAGGCCACAAACTATTGCCTTTGGTCTTTGGCAAAAGACTTAAAATGATTTTTGATGTTGAATATAAAAAAACATAAAATTTATTAAGTATTAGAAAGATATATTTTAGAACAATTTTTTTAAAAAGTTTTCTAAATAGGAAAATTAAAACATATTTTATCTATTTTAAAAAAATAACTGTTTTGAAAACAAGCAAACAAACACAATGACATACTGGTCAATATGTATGTTCATTAACAGTATTTGATTAAATGGAATTCACTCAAAAAAATAAAAACACTGCTTGTAATGGCATCAGGGCTAAAGCACATACATATGGAGAGGTGCAAGGATGTGCATTAGATTCTGATTTACTTACCAAAGTCTACCAGCGGTCTTTTCGGTATGGCACGAATGAAGATCTTTAAAATATATTGGAGCAGTTTCTAATCACCGCCACTAAATGTAACTTTTGCACCTAACAAAGTTTTAACTTTTAAGCCATATTTAATACATACATATATATATATATATATATATATATATATATAGACACACTCTTTTCAAATAGTTAATTGATGGGGTGAGAATCATTTTTTCTTCTCCGTCATTGAATGAAGCCATTAATTTGAGTACATTGTATCGACGTGGGGACTGTGAATACAACAACTTGATGTCGACAGAATTTATTGCCATCACTTTGAGGTAGACATACAGGGCTAGGGCCAGGGCCAAATGCCGTTCATGAGCACAAATTCTCACAATAGTCAAAGAGGAAGAAGATGAAGCATATTTGGATGATGTTGATATTTAAATTTGAAGGTGTTTTTGTTTTAAGTTTAATGTCGTTCTGTCAATTTTAAAGTTTTTTTATCTTGTGTGTTGTGACTTCTATGAATTGATTAATGTATGGAGATTATTAGATTTTGAAACTTTGGTGGCTTTTAGATGTAATTAATGATACAAATCTTGTGGACTTTGATCTCTAATATTAGGTACATAGGACCTTAGGTTCTACTTAGTCAAATGTGTCTTTGAACATTTATCTGTTTTCTTTTTTTAATTTTTTGAGTGATGAGGATAATTCAAGGCAAATATAAAAATATTTACACACTTTCTAAATTAGACATATATGATGTCTAACATCTTTTCGTTTAATTTCGAATCTAATTTTTTTTAAATGCAGACCATCAAATTTAAAGGTTTTCTGAAATTGTTCCTAACAAATTAAATTTTGACAATAATTCCTAATAAAATTAGTTTTCAATGCTGAAAATTAATATATTATAATATTCTTTTTTAAAATAAAGACTAATCAATATATTTCGAGTGTGACAAATGGACATGTAATTTTCAATGTAAATAATAAAAGTTTGGCTTAATTTAACACTTTTTTTTCTAGTTTCAATCCATTTCTATATATAATTCTAAAATAACAAACATTTGTTTTATTTAAAGTTTGGAGTGATATATGGCTACATTTTAATTTTTAATTAGTATTGTGACCCGTGTGATGCACGGATTAATATAAATATTACAATTTTTGTTTTTCAAATAAAAATACGACATTTAAATCATGTTAAGATACATATAAGATGATTTATTGGATACAAATACCTTGAAGATTAAATGTGAATAGCGTCAAATGAAAATAAGAATAAAAAATAACGTATTACATGAATTAATTTAGATAAATATATTAATTGATAATAAAAATGAGTTGAAATAAAAGTTACTGATCTAATAGATCTGCTAGGATCAAAATCTTTGTCTTCCTTTGATTGTTTCTTCTATTACTGCAAATATACATTTGAATTAACAACAATAAATTTATTGAAATTTAAAACATAACTTACATACTCACAAATTCTTAAAACAAAAAAAAGAAGATAATCAAGGAAGGAAATATTTATCACATTTCAACTTTAAAATTTAATGCTTTAAATCCTAAATTAGCATTCAATCAATCCGCACACATGTAATCTCGGCACTGTCTGAAGTTTTTCTTCATAGGGAGAGCTCTACCTTTTGCTCACATTAAGCCTAAAAGGGATTATTCATTAATCCTATTAGATGAGTAAATCAGGAAAAAAATTAATTTAAAAATAGTCAAATTATATTATTTAAATACAAGTAATTACCTTAATGATATCATTTTTTCTTTTAGGCTTTGAACTTTCTCATGATCTGTTTTCTTAAGAAAATATAATGACAGAAACAGCAAAGCAAAACTGGAATTAAAAAACTATAACAATGTAAAAAAGAAATATAACAGATAGGAATAAAAAATCAGAAGACTAAAAAAAGAAACATAGATGAACTAGAAACACGAAAAACAATAACGGAGAACGAATACAAAAATAAAGAAAGTAAAAAAAAACAAAGGAATGAAAGAGAAACAGAAAATCAAAAATTACAATCGAATGAACAGTAATCGCTAATGTGAATAGTACATGAACTGTATAGATCAGAAAAAATAAATAAAAAGAAAAATGAACGATGATACCAAATAATGTGAGAGAAACATTACTATAAAATTTTAATAATAAATCGTCATTGTTGTCATTCATCCATGTAAGGGAAGAAGAAGCAAAATCGAAGAGAAAAAGAAGGGAAATTGTGCAAGAGAAATAGATATGCAAATATGGATGAGATCTTCAAAAGAAATATATAAATATCTACATTGATTTTAAATTTTAAAATTTTAATTTTGAAAAACGAAAAAACTTTCAACTTGGCCAATAGTGATGGTAACTTTTTAAAAACCTCTGCATGAAGATAGGAGATTGGTCATTGATGATAGTGCAATAAAAAAGTCTAGCGTGCTTGTATAAAAAAGAAAAAAAATGAGTAATAATTTATTATTATAGATTGAGCTGATTGAGGTAATTTTAAATTTTATTATAATTATTTAAGAAGAGAAATAAATAATATGAACACTTGTAAATTAGTTTTTATATAGCAAATAATTATTTGATTATTTGTATATAATAAATGTTAATTTACCAAATAGCAACATATTATATTTCAATTGAAAATTTTACTTAATTTATCAATTATATAGTAATTATAGTAATTACATACCAATTATATAGTAATTTATCCTAATTTTTTTAAATTTATTTAATGTGATTATATAACAATTATATCAATTATAAACCAATTATATAATAATATACTCTAATTTTTTGAAATTCATTTAATATTGTGATGTGATTAATTTATCAAATTTATTCATTAAATTTATTTATTTACTTTTATTTTATTATAATAATTTAATAACTTTAATACTCTAGAATGAAATTATTTTTGTGTATTATATAGATTTGTAACCAAATACTTACAATGCGTGCTGATGAAAAATTATTCCTCATTTCTAAGTCAATATATATATATGAACCACTGCGATATCGACACTGAAAACAACTAGACGAGAAATAAATTATAATTCGAAAAGTAAGGACATTGCTATGAATGAGGCCACAAATTATTGTCTTTTCTTTGGGTCCACAAGACTCAGACAAAACTAATTGCTATTATTGTTTGTGTGAATAAATTCTATATTAATTTGACTTACTAATTTGTAATTTAATAAAAAATATTTTCTCATTTCTCTTTTATATTAAATCATTTATCTTGCATGATATGCCTCTGTATAAATACATATATTGATACGCACACATTTCAATATCTTGCTGTCAAATTAATTATTCATTTTTTATGTTAAATCCTAATATTTGGTTTAGTATGATGTCATTGTTGTTTTAGTAGCGCAACATTTCCAAATTTTAGAACTTTAAAAAGAAAAATGTGTGAATCACGTGTTCAACTATCACGTGTTAGAAAATAATCGCCATCAATCCACATGCAACAAATCACAATGGTCCAAGTATAAAGAAAACAAAACCAGACGAGAATGAAATTACAAAATTGACTGACTTAGAACAGTAAAGACCCACTTAATTACACATTTTAGAAAAAAAAAATCTCTTTTTGGAGTAAATTTCTACTAGGGAGGCACAAAACTTTGACATTGACTTGGATATTCCATCAATTTTTGTTCGTTGCTTCAAATGCTATTAATAAAAATTTTAGGGTAAATTATTTTCTAAAAAAATTAATTACATGAATCTCTCATTTTTTATTAAAAATATTACTTGTAATCAAATAAAATTTTCCCCTTTTTATTACAAAAGTGGGACAAAGCTTAGGGAAAGGAATTCATATCTAATTACAGTGTCGTTAGATTCCAGATCTAACGGTTTAAATTTTAAATAATTTTTTTGATAATTTTAAAAAAAAAAGCACATTGAAAACAATTTAAAGACAGAATTTTCGTTTGCTCACCCGATTATCAAACACTGTTAGTTTTCGCTGATAATAAAGTCTGTCAATTTATGCACTCTCCAAAGAATAATCACTGGCAAGCAGTAAAACGTATTTTACGTTATTTGCACGACACATTCCATTATGGCCTTCTTCTTCAGCCTTCTTCCTCATTCCAGATCCTTGCTTATTCTGACGCTGATTGGATTGGGTGGCTTGATGATTGGCTTTGTCATTTTTTATATCTTTTCCCAACAATAGTATCATTATAAAAATTACATTTTCGTTAAAAAAAATTTAAGCTATTTTTTGGCCAAGGACACACAAGACTTTGAAAAAAAAATTAAAGAAGAGAATAAAGTACATTATATTCTTTAAATATCATTATTAATTATTTTATGAAAGGTATTAATCCCCTTTTCTAAGTCAAATATTATTTTATGTTTTTCCATTATATGTAAAGCAAGGAAAAATTAATTTCCATATTTTAAGACAAGTCAATGAATAAAGTCTTTTGCTTATATAAATATCTAAAAAAGAAAAACAAAGAAAATAGAACAACTTCGAATTTGAAAAACAATGGCAACCTCAAAACGTCCATAAGGGGAGAACTACAATGAAAACAAATCAAATTACAAGTCATTGCCTCTTCTGGAAACGACCCACAAATCACAATGGTCCAAGTATCCAAACGCAAAACAAAGAGTCCAATTAATAAACAAATTAAGCAACTGAGTAAAATGCATTTATTCAATTAAAGGTACTAAATATAAACATAACTTTTAATTTACTCCAATATCTATACTATTTTTTTTGTCATCATAAAATCATCTCCTACAGTCCTACTTGCCATTTATAAACACTCACTCATTCTATCTTTATATCTATCCATTCATGAACACAAATTTTCATAGTAGCCAAATCATGGTGTCCAAATCATGTTGGAAACTCTTATTCTTTTGTGTCTCTGTAATACTTTCTCCATCTCAAGTTGCTACCAAAGATGGTGAAGCAGATGCCCTGTTGAAGTGGAAAGCAAGCCTTGATAATCAAAGCCAAGCGACCTTCTCTTCTTGGAATTACAAAACTAGTCCTTGCAAAGTACACTGGAAAGGAGTCACATGTGATGAATCCATGTCTGTTTCCATGATCAATCTTACAAGTTTGGGTATGAAAGGTACACTCCAGGCTCTCAACTTCTCATCCTTCCCTAACCTCCATGTTTTAGATATAAGTTATAACAAGTTTTATAGCTATTCCTCCCCAAATTGGTAACTTGTCAACTATTTTTTATTTGAGCATGTACTCTAACCAATTTACTGGTTTCATACCTCAAGAAATATGGGCATTAAGCACTCTCAACTTTCTTGATTTTGGTGTGTGTTATCTCACTGGGGAAATTCATGAGGAAATTGGGAATTTGAGAAATCTAACGTCTTTACGTCTTGGCGGTAATCACCTTTCAAGTCCCATTCCTACAATAATTGGAAACTTGACCAACTTACGAGCACTTTTCCTTAACATCAATATTGTCTTCGGCTCCATTCCTGCCTCCATCAGAAACTTGCTCAATTTAGAAAATCTCATACTTTGATCAAATCAACTTTCTGGTTTCATTCCTTCTTCAATTGGAAACCTTACTAAGTTACAACTACTTCATCTCTTCGACAATATTCTATCAGGTTCTATTCCTACCACCCTTGGAAAGTTGGCCAATTTGAAAGAACTTAGACTTGCAAATAATAATCTCTCTGGACCTATTCCTACCACTATAGGAAACTTGACGCAACTTACAAACCTAGAACTTCCCATGAACAAATTCAATGGCATCATTCCACAAGAAATGAATAACCTTACTAGCTTGAATAACTTACAACTAGGACTGAATGATTTCATTGGCCACTTGCCACGAGAGATTTGCAGTGGTGGATCACTAACTTATTTTTCTGTAGACTGAAACCATTTAACCGGTCCAATTCCAATAAGCTTGAAGAATTGCTCTACTCTAATCAGGCTTTGGCTTGATGGTAACCATTTGGTTGGAAATATAACTGACACTCTCAGTGTATATCCACATTTGAATTTTATCAACCTAAGTGACAATCAATTTCATGGCCACCTTTCTTTAAAGTGGGGCAAATGTAATAATCTTACAAGCCTAGTGATCTTCAACAATAATCTTTCTGGTGGCATACCACCAGAAATAGGAGAGGCAATCAAATTGCAACCGCTTGACTTTTCTTCAAATTATTTAATGGGAGGAATTCCATAAGAGCTAGGTAAGTTAACATTGATGAGTGAACTCTCTCTGAGCAATAATCAACTTTCAAGCAACGTTCCTGTAGAAATAGAATCATTGAATCAACTTCAAAATTAGAGTTGGCAACAAACAATTTTAGTGGCTTAATCCAAAAGAGCTTGGAAATTTTCGCAATTTATGGCTCATGAATTTGAGCTTTAACAACTTTAAGGATAGCATTGCAATTGAGTTTGGTCAATTACAAGCTCTTCAACAACTTGATCTTTGTCACAATTTGTTGAGTGGGAAGATACCAACAACATTTGAAAATTTGAAAAGCTTGATATTGTTGAATCTCTCGCATGATAATCTCTCTGGCATTATTGTCTCAAGCTTTGATGGTATGTCAAGCTTGTTATCAGTTGACATATCATACAACCAATTAGAGGGCTCCCTTCCCAATATTTCAGCCTTTCGAAACATTACATTTGAAGCATTGAAGAACAATAAAGGTTTGTGTGGTAATGTCATTGGCTTAAATTCTTGCAATAAACTTAGCAATTACCTACGTGCTCATCAAAACAAAAAAACGCAAGCTATTGATATTACTCACTTCTTTGGGTACGCTAATGCTAGTAGTGCTTGGAGTTTAAAGTATTCTAATTCTTCAAAACTCAAAGAAAGCAAAAGGCCAAAACAGAGAAGCACAAACACAAAGCCTTTTCTCCATATATATGGGGTTTTGATAAGGAAATTGTGTATGAAAAAGTTATTATTGGGGTAGGAGGACAAGGAAGTGTGTACAAGGCTGAGTTAGTTACAGGTCAGTTTTTCGCTGTAAAAAAACTTCATTCGCATTCAAATACAACAGAATCCTCCAGTACCAAGGCTTTTAAAAGTGAGATTCAAGCCTTGATAGAAATCAAACATCACAACATTGTGAAGCTATTTGGATATTTTTCAAATCCATGGCTCTTGTTCCTAGTTTATGAGTTCTTAGAAGGTGGAAGCTTAGATACAATATTGAAAAATGATGAACAAGCAATTACACTTGACTGGAATAAGAGGGTGAACATTATTAAAGGTGTGATCAATGCTTTATTCCATATGCACCATGGATGTTCGCATCCTATAGTTCATCGTGACATATCAAGCAAAAATGTTCTTTTAGACTCAGAATATCAAGAAGCCCACATAATTGACTTTGGAATAGCCAAGTTTCTTAATTTTGACTCAAACAACATGACTTCATTTGCAGGAACCTTAGGCTATGCTGCTCCAGGTTAGGCCCTTTTGTTTGTACTTTAGAAAATACTACACTTTAAAGTCCAAAATTTGTTAGAACTTTATTTCCAATATGACTACTTTCTTATTTTAATGTGGTGCAGAGATTGCTTTCACTATGCAAGTGAATGAGAAATGTGATGTTTATAGCTTTGGAGTTCTTATTTCGGAAATCCTCATGGGGAAGCATCTGGGAGAGCTTATTGATTCTTTGACAAAGTCTTCAACAATCTATAATTTGTCATTAAAGGATGTGTTGGACCAGCGACTTCCTCAACCCTCCAACCCAGTTCTTAAGGAAGTGATGTTGCCTGCCAAACTAGTATTTACTTGGTTGAACCAAAATCCATCTTCACGTCCAATGATGAGTCAAGTATCCGCGGAGCTTGCAAGGGTAAAACCTTTTTTAGGGAACTTTGAAACCATTACACTTGGACAAGCTTATGGAATATTGAACTTCTTGGAGGAATTTGTGTGTCTTATGTGAATAGTGCCTCCTTTTCTTAGTCCCACATCGAGTGGGTTAGTGGAATGGAGGGGCTTCCTTGGCTATAAAAGGGAAGCTCTCCTATGTATTTCCTCAACCCCAAAACTAAAGCCTAATATCCCTTCTAAGGCTTAGTTTTTTTCTTCTCTCTCACTTATAAATATATTTTGGTGGTGTCCGAGGACGTAGGCATAATTAGCCAAACCTCGTTAATTTTTGGTGTTCTCTTTATTTAATTTCTGTTCTTTATTTATCTGCTTTATATTTGCCTCTTATATGGTAGGCTATTTTGTCGGGTATTGTTAATTTTACTATTGATGGAAAATAGCCCGAATTTCCACAACAATTGGTATCAAAGCTCTTGGTTGCGAAAACTCTTGAAATTTTAGTATACTCTTGTGGTTGCAATTTTAACTGATCTTCCACAATCAAAAAAAAAATTTGAGAATTCATTTGAAATTTTTTTTGGGTGAAATTATTAGTGATATATTGTTTAATTGAAGTGCATGTCTAGGAAAGGTCTGGCTAAGGAAAGACTTGGTTTTTAAGTGTGTCCGTTGTGACCCTCCACTCTTTCCTGGGAACTTTCTTGGTGCATTTTTTTTTGGACTAGAGTATTACTAGTAATTTTCATATTTGGAAGCTAAAATGGTAGATAATAAGGAGCAGAGAACCACTGTTTCCACCACAACGTCGGCAGCTTCTTCGTCGTCATTTTTTACGAGAATTGTTGTACCTAATCCAAGATTAGCAGTGGAGATTTTTTATGGTACAGGTCATTTCGGCATGTGGCAAGGTGAAGTTCTAGACGCTCTTTTCCAGCAAGGTCTAGATATTGCTATTGAAGAGGAGAAACCAGATGAAATTGATGAAAAAGATTGGAAGACCATCAACCGGTTGGCATGTGGTACTATTTGATCATGCCTTTCCAGAGAGCAGAAGTATTCGTTCGCAAAGGAAACTTTTGCTAGTACGTTATGGAAGGCATTGGAGGACAAATTCCTAAAGAAGAGCGGCCACAACAAGTTCTATATGAAGAAGAAATTGTTCCGGTTTAGTTATAAACCCGGTACCACCATGAACGATCATATTACTACTTTTAATAAGGCAGTAGCTGATTTGATGAACGTTGATGAGACTTTCAAAGATGAGGATCTGGCCCTGATGTTGCTGTTTTCTCTTCCTGACGAGTACGCATTTATAGAAGCTATGTTACTTCATAGGAAAGAGAAAGTTTCCCTCAGTGAAGTGTGCAGTACTCTATACAGTCATGAATTGAGAAAGAAGGATCGAGAGGAAAGCAAGCAAGCTGATGCGTTATTTCCCGATAAGTGTATCGAGTCGCACAAGCAGTAAAGTGATGAGAATAAGTTATCGTCCTCAGGGATTGACTTTAACAATTACCAATTTCACTAGATCAAGTTATATTTGGACAGAGGAAAAATGTAAAGATATACCGAAAATAAACTAAACTAACAACAAGGAATTAATTAAACACCAAACGAAGAACTACGCCATAACACAATGGGTAGGGGATTGACTTTCTTAACTCCTAATCCGATTAATTCATAGACAAACCAATCTTTGAATCGTTAAAGAATGCTTAGATACATTCACAGATTCCATTTAATGTTGGTCGAGTTCACGAAAATATTTGAACCCAATGTCTTGGTGAGCAAATCTTCCTAGCCAAAATAATTAGCTAATGTCTTAGTCCAATTAATTGGTTCGGAGTTTAAGTTCAAGAACTCATATGACCACGCAAACAAGATTATCTATGTCTAGACTAACCCGATTCACGGTAGAAGTTACAAGGGCATGTTTATATCAAGCTATGTCTAGCATTAATACAAACCCCAAATGCATCTAAGTGAAATGATCACAATCACCTAAAAGGAGTTAAACCAATAACAACTACTCCAATAATCAGAAAAATAATTGTATTTAAGCATCCAACAACAAAGCTTCATAGGTAGTTAATATACATCAATCCCCTAAACCCTAGAGTTTATAACAAGAGGAAGAAATACATAACAAATATACAACAAAATATGATCAAGAGGAAAGAGAAAAAGGAAGAAAAGCTTCAAACTCAGTAGAGAAGAGGTCTCCCAGCTCCTCCATCCTTGCCCTAGCAGAGCTCTCTTGCCCTCCAACCTCCAGATACCCAAAACATCTGTAAAAGAGCAATATATACAAGTCACCTCGCAGGTGCAGAACCGGGGCGCCTAGGCGCCAAGGAGAAACAAAAGGGAAATGGGCTGGAAACAAGGAGTGGCGCCTAGGCGCCCTGGGTGGCGCCTGGGCGCCACGTTCTGACTCTTTGGCAGAGAGTTGAGGGGCTGGCACCTCCAGGCGCCCTGCGTGGCGCCTGGGCGCCAGCCATCAGATGAGCAGCAGAACTTTAGTTTCTCCATGTTCCAGACCAGAATGGAAGGCCTACTAGAATGTACAACAAAAAGCATAAAAAGGCAAGGAAAGAGACTAAAACAAGATAAAGCAAAACAACAACTATGTACAAAGAGGAAAGCTAAAATAAAGGACAAAGCAAGCAAAAAGGATAACAAAAATGGAATCAAGGAGAGGAAAAAGCCCTAAACTAACAACAAAATTAACCAAAATAGAGGACTCATCACAAGCAGAGGTGGTTGCAGAAGCGCTAGTGGCAAGAGGCAGACCACAAGGCCAGAAGAAAGGAAGGAGAGGGAGATCGAAGTCAAAAGGCAGACCGAGCAAAGACGAATATGTCTTTTACAGAGAGAAGGGGCATTGGAAGAAGGATTGTCCAAAATTGAAAAATAAGGGCAAAGATGATAAAAGCAAACCTCCATCAGAAACAAATGTGGTTGAATTTAGTGATGAAGATTCAGATCTTTCACTGGTTGCTACAACATCAACAAGGCGATCTGACAAATGGATGTTTGACTCAGCTTGTAACCAACATATTTGTCATATTCGGGAATGGTTCACTGAATTTGAAGAAGTAGCTGGTGGTGTTATTTACATGGGAAATGACACATATTGAGAATCAACTGGTATTGGTTCAATCTACTTAAAGAACCATGATGGATCGACTAAAGTTCTAACAGAAGTTAGATATGTACCAGACATGAAGAGGAATCTTATCTCTTTGGGAGTCCTGGAATCCAAAGGATTAGCAGTGACGATGCAAGATGGAGTTCTAAAAATCATTTATGGAGCTTTAGTGATGTTGAAAGGTACCCGAAAGAACAATTTGTATTACTACGATGGTAATACAATTGTTGGGATAGCTGCAGTTACTACTCTCGATGATGATAGGTCAAATGCAACTAGGTTGTGGCACATACGGTTAGGGCATGCTGGTGAAAAATCCTTACAAATTTTGGCGAAACGAGGATTGTTGAAAGGTGCACAAACCTGTAAGATGGATTTTTGCGAACATTGAGTGATGGGGAAATAGAAGAGAGTGAAATTTGGCACCGCAATCCATGATACCGAGGGTATTTTGGATTATGTTCACTCTGATGTATGGGGACTTCCAAGACAGCTTCTTTGGGAGGTAAACATTATTATGTTACTTTTGTTAATGACTTCTCTTGAGGAGTGTGGGTGTACACTATGAAGTCAAAGGATGAAGTGTTAGATTGTTTCCTTAAGTGGAAAAAGATGATAGAAACTCAAACTAGCAAAAAGATCAAACGACTCAGAACAGACAACGGTGGTGAATACCAGAGTGATCCGTTTAACAAGGTTTGTCAGGATGAAGGCATTGTTCAACACTTCACAGTTAGAAATACACCACAGCAGAATGGGGTGGCCGAACGCATGAACCGAACATTGCTGGAGAAAGTTCGGTGTATGATGTCCAATGCTGGGTTGGGCAGACAATATTAGGCTGAGGCAGTGAGATATGCAAATTACCTTGTTAATCGTTTGTCATCAACTGCTATTGGTGGCAAAACACCTCTGGAGGCTTGGTCTGGAAAACCTATTACTGACTATGATTCGTTACGTGGGTTTGGTTCCGCTACATACTATCACGTTAAAGAATCAAAATTGGATAGCAAAGAAGGCGCTCTTTATGGGGATCATTACTGGTGTGAAAGGATACTGTCTATGGTGTCTAGAAACACAGAAGATAATCTTTAGCAGGGATGTTACCTTTGATGAATCTGCCATGTTGAAAAATGTAACAAAAGATGATAGTCAACAGATCAATGGTGCACCACAGCAGGTAGAGGAAACTCCAAAGCATATGGAGTTTGAAAGTAGAAGAATTAACCCAACAATCAGTAATGAAGGTGATGAAACTTCTATGGCAGAAGAGGAGTTAGAAGAAAAGGGGGTTCCAACCCAAAAACCTCCACAACAACAAGAACCAATTGCATTACAAAAGCCACAACGAGTAAGACACAAACCTGCTCGATTCAATGATATGGTGGCTTATGCATCTATAATTGTCAATGATGAAATTCCTACAACCTACCAAGAAGCAGTACAAAGTTCAGAAGATGAAAGGTGGAGGAATGCTATGATTGAAGAAATGCAGTCTCTTCAGAAGAAACAGACATGGAAGCTAGCAAGTCTACCGAAGGGAAAGAAGGCAATTGGATGCAAATGGGTATATGCAAAGAAAGATGGATTTCCTGACAAGAAAAACATTCGTTACAAGGCGAGATTGGTGGCTAAAGGCTACGCTCAGATGGAGGGAATTGACTATAATGAGTTTTTTTCTCCAGTGGTGAAACATTCCTCCATTAGAATCCTATTGGCCTTGGTAGCTCAGTTAGATTTGGAACTAATTCAACTTGATGTAAAAACTGCGTTTTTGCATGGAGACTTAGAGAAGGAAATCTATATGACTTAGCCAGAAGGGTTTAAGGTTGCTGGTAAGAAAAATTTGGTTTGTAAACTTGAAAAATCCTTGTACGGATTGAAGCAATCACCAAGACAGTGGTACAAGCGATTTGACAAGTTTATGTTGAGGCAAAAGTACACAAGGAGCAAATACGACCATTGTGTGTATTTGCGCAAGCTACAAGATGGATCGTTTATCTATCTTCTCCTATATGTTGATGATATGCTTATAGCTTCAAGAAATCAAGGAGAGATTGAGAAGTTAAAGGCACAGTTGAAGCAAGAGTTTGAAATGAAAGATCTAGGAGAAGCTAAGAAGATTCTCGGCATGGAGATAAGCAGAAACAGAAAATTGGGGCAACTTTGTCTGACTCAGAAAAAATATCTGAGAAAGGTACTGAAACGTTTTGGCATGGATGATAAGACAAAACCTGTAAGTACCCCGCTCGCTCCTCATTTGAAGCTTAGTGCTGATTTATCTCCAAAGAATGATGCTGAACAAGAATATATGTCGAAAGTTCCGTATGCAAATGCGGTTGGTAGCTTGATGTATGCTATGGTATGTACAAGGCCTGACATTTCACAGGCAGTTGGGGTTGTGAGCAGGCACATGCATGATCCTGGAAAAAGACATTGGCAAGCTATCAAATGGATTATGCGGTATATTCTGAACACCGTGGATATTGGTTTAGTGTTTGAGCGGGATGTAAAAGCGGGTCATTGCGTAGTTGGATATTGTGATTCTGACTATGCTGGTGATTTGGACAAACGTCGATCAACTACCGGTTATGTTTTAACCCTTACAAAGGCACCGGTCAGTTGGAAGTCTACTTTACAGTCAACAGTTACTTTGTCTACCATAGAGGCAGAATATATGGCAGTTACAGAGGCTGTTAAAGAGGCTATTTGGCTTCAAGGTTTGCTGAAAGATTTGGGTGTTGGTCAGAAGCACATCAAAGTGCATTGTGACAGTCAGAGTGCTATTTGTTTAGCAAAGAATCAAGTCTATCATGCACGAACGAAGTATATAGATGTCCGATATCATTTTGTAAGGGAAATTCTTGAAGAAGGAGAATTACTACTTCAGAAGATCCACACAGCTGAAAATCCTGCAGACATGATGACCAAAGTTGTGACACCGATCAAGTTTCAACATTGCTTGGACTTGATTAATATTGTGAAGATTTGAAGATGAATAGCGCCTTAGGCGCATTTGAAGACACTACTTTTGAAAATTTTTTAGTGAGAGTTTTTTGTATTGGGACTTGAAATTCGGCAAGGTGGAGATTTGTGAATAATGCCTCCTTTTCTTAGTCCCACATCGAGTGGGTTAATGGAGTGGAGGGGCTTCCTTGGCTATAAAAGGGAAGCTCTCCTATGTATTTCTTCAACCCCAAAACTAAAGCCTAATATCCCTTTTAAGACTTAGTTTTTTTCTTTTCTCTCACTTATAAATATATTTTGGTGGTGTCCGAGGACGTAGGCATAATTAGCCGAACTTCGTTAATTTTTTGTGTTCTCTTTATTTAATTTCTACTCTTTATTTATCTGTTTTATATTTGCCTCCTATATGGTAGGCTATTTTGTCAGGTATTGTTAATTTTACTATTGGTGAAAAATAGCCCAAATTTCCACAACATCTTATACATGTGTATGATGTTGTCCTTTGTTTTCGTATAGACTTAAAGGTTATTGTATCATTTGTATCTTGCATGTGTTGGTGGCTCGTATAAGAATAGGTCTCTTGAAAGAAAGTGATATCAGTGAAGCTTTTGCTGTTGTATGTTATATATTGTGTGGATTTCAATATAATTTGTTTACTCAGTATATTAGTAGTAACAAATTTAATATATAAAAATGATAAAAAAATAAAAGTCGTCTTAAATATTCTTTTACAATTCAATATATATAAATTCTTTAACTTTAATTTGATTATAAAAAAATTCATTAATATTTAATTTTTTAAAAAAATTGTTATTACTTTATGTGAAAAAAATATAAATAAACTATCTACAAAAAGAAATATTACTTCTGTTCACATTGATTTATCAATTTAACAGTAAGCCCAACCAATTTTCCCTAATAAAATAATTGCAAACTTGAACTTATTATGTAGACCAATTATTTGATGATTGGTTTAACCATTGAATTTGCTGGACCTATATGGTTTCTGTAACAGGATTTGCAATATTGATATATTTTAGATATGTTTTTTGCTTTCTTCACAAAACATAATATTAAATATATATTTTCCTAAAAACGAACTTAAAATTCCAATAGACTATTAGGCTAATTAGAGCATAATTAAATAATTACTTCTTAAACACTCACAAAAAATATGCTCGTCCAAACATTACCAAGTTGATATAACTATATTTATTTTTAGCATATTTTTGGGTAAACATGTTTTTAACCATCGATTACAAGATACATATATAATTTGCCATAAACTAATTGCAAACTTGAATTTATTATGTAGACCAATTATTTGATGATTGGTTAACCATTGAATTTGATAGACCTACATGGTTTCTGAACAGGATTTACAATATTGATATATTTTAGATATGTTTGTTGCTTTCTTCAAAAAACATAATATTAAATCTATATTTTCCTGAAAAAGAACTTAAGATTCCATAGACTATTAGACTAATTAGAGCATAAATAATGACTTTGCTACTTCTTAAACACTCACAAAAAATATGCTCGTCCAAACATTACCAAGTAGATATAACTATAATTATTTTTAGCATATTAAAAAACCAATCAATTTTTTCCCTAAGATTTACAAAGTCAATTTAAGACATGAGATATTTCTACGAAAACTAAATAATAGTGTCAAAAAGGTCTTCCTATTTATTACATTATGATTACGATCTACTTTTCATTCTTATACCTGCTTGCATGGCCTACAAGCCACCTTTCTTTTTTTTTTTTGTATTTAACTAATTAAATATAAAAATTTAATAATTTTTATTAAAATCAATATTCAGAAAATTAGACCAGTTACAGAATTGGTCAAAGCACCAGTTCAAAGATTGATGATCGAACTATGGTTGAACTGCGGTTAAACTAATGGTACTTAAAATATATTAAAATATTAAAATACATAATTAATGTATATGTTACAGATATTAAAATATATAATATATAATATTAAAATATTTCAGACATCTTACAGAAATATATTTCTACCAATCTTAAATCTTCTACTAATAGTTTAAAGTTTTGGAGATTTATTAAAAATACTAAATAATATTACGTAAAAATTTAAAAAAATTCAAAAAATAAAAAAATTTAAAAAAAAATTAAACTGATTGAACTGATCAATTTTACCATTTTAATGACTCGACCAACTTAAACAGATACTTATTCATTGGTCTAACCGGACCAAAGCCCCATATGAGAACAAGAAAATCCATGTACAACAGTACAAGTCAAGTATTTCTTCATTCTAAAGGACAGCAATATGCTCATACAGTCACAAACTATAATAGTGATATATGTATACATTGATAGACGAGAGAATGGGAGTGATCATTTGAGTAGGACATTGTGGGATAAAAAAATGGGCCACTAATAAATGGGTTCATTTTTTCAAGTCAAAAATATTTTTTTTACTTTATATTGAATTTTAATTTTATTTATAAAATTTTTTTAAATTAGTTAAGTTTTACATGTTCTATTTTTATTTTAAATTTATCATTTTTACTAACATCGTCTATTTCATTGACAAAAAATATTAACTAGGTGGTTAGTAAAAATTATATATTTATAATAAAAATGAAATATGTAAGAAATAACTAACACAAAAAAAAATTTAAGAATGTAAAAAATATATGTTTGAATCATACATATTTCATTTTTGTTTCAAATCTATTATTTTTACTAACCACCAAATCAACATTTTTTATCAGTAGAATAGATGATATTAGTAAAAAAAAAGATTTAAAATAAAAATAAAACATATAAAATATAACTGATGCAAAAAAAAGGACGAAATTAAAATTTAATTTAAATATTAGGGATATAAAAAATATTTTTACCTTTTTTTTAAAAGAACATATTGGCCCGCATACTTAATGGGCCAGTTTGCATATGAATCTTTAATTTTTTTTCCTTAAATTTAATTTATTTTATCAAATAAATCGAACCAACTACCACAAAATAACTAATTAACTTGTTATTATTGTAATATAAATAACAACTATTTACTTTTAACTATGTATAGAAATAAATATCCTATCATAAACTATAAAATTTCAGATGCCATGCCTAGTACTAATATTAAATAGTTTTACATATTATCTAAACCTTCCTCTTGGCTTTATACTTTTTCCCAATGTTTTGGGACCCGGCCTGGCCCGGCGGGTCGACCCGGGACCCGATGACCCAGGGCCGGAACAGGTTCGGGTCATCACTTTTGGCCCGGTCGCAATCGACCCGGCCAAGACCCGGTTGACCCGGCCGGGTCTTGGCCGACCCGGGTTGACTCGGGTCTCTCTTTTTTTTTTTTAAAATTTTTTAAATTTTATTTTTTAAAAAAAATTTATTTTATTATCTTTTTTTTTAAAACAATCTCTTACTTTTTGAAACTAACCCAACTAATTTTGTGACTAACATATTCTCATATATTCAGATAGGCACAACAAAATTAAATTAAAATTATTTTTAGAAAAATAAAACTAGACCAAGTTGATAAATATAAAAGTTTTTTCTAACATAATTTTCACAACAAAAATTTCATGATTTAAGTCATTGAATATGATTGAGAATTTTAAATATACATTCTTAAGAAAAATTAATATTATGCATATTAGTCATATTATTATGTTTGGATGATATTATTTATAACTTTATGAATAATTATTAATATTTATAATTTTATGTTTGAATTATTATGCATGTTTATGATTTTAAAGTTTGAAATTTACATATAAATTATTTATTTTACATGTTTTTTAATTTATTTCTAAAGATATATACATGTATATATATTTTTTAATTTATTTATCCGGTTCAGCAATTGATCCGCTGACCCGGCGGTTGAACCAGTGACCCGGTGACCCGGAGGCCAGCTCATTATTACAATTAATTAATTCAGCACATCCTATTATTTGCAGACAAGATCCCATAAAGATGTTGGTTCCTCCAGTGGTTTGCCTGATTGTTGTTCGCTGATTTGAGATTTTAAATCTGTGATTTGTTAAGAAGAATTCATGTGATTCCCAAGTTATAAAATTGAGGGATGAGTTAGGAAGCTTGGTGAGTGGGAAGCATTGAGTGAACAATGCTGTGGCAACTCTATGATCCAAATTAAGATACTATAATTGCCTGCTTACTTTGTGACATTTAACCAGAAAAATATTCTTTTTGTCTGCCTCATTTATGTGGCTATATATGCATCAGAAGCCAACCATTGGAACTCATCTCCTAGAATTCAGTTCTCTGATAAGAAAAAATGGCAGCCATACAGAAAGAGCTCTATGCATATTAGATCCAACAAATTTCCCTCTGCAGCTCGCCCCCTTGTGTCACAATTTGAGGAGCATCTAAACAGATTGAAGTCTTCCGAATCTGCTTCTTCTTCGTCTTCTTCTTCTATAGGCCACAGACTGAGGGGCTTGCAGGATTTGCACGAGAATGCAACGAAAAACCAGTTGACAGACTACTTGAAGGTTCCCTTGGATACCTGTAGTACAGCTAAAGATTGCCTTTTGCAATCAAAGGAAAGCATTCAAGAACTTCAGTCCATTCTCAGGAGGAGAAGAGGTGCTGAAACTGATGGATTTGCAATTGTGGGTGGAAAATACTTGGCTTCTAGGAAGAAGATGAAGAAGGCTATAAAAAAAGCCATGGAAAATTTGAAAGGAATCTTGAAAGATTCTTCCACAAACGAGGACAATGAGAGAATCTACATCTCACAATTGTACATAAATGTGATTAAATTTTGTTCAGATACTGAATATAGAAAAAACAAATTATAGCTACTTGATCTTGAGTCACTTTTTCATTTCCTATTTATTAGGTATTCTTCACACTCATTTTCTAGTTTCCTTAATATTTTCAGATTTTCACCTGCATAATAATTGAAATGAAAGAGAAGGCGAAACACACATTATATTTTCATTTTATTTCATAAGCCTACTCAAGTTGAAAAAGGAGAAAACCTTCATATAATAACATTTTATTGTTTCCTTCAATCCACCTTTCAATGTAATAACCTGTTTTAAATCTGATATTACTAATAAACAAGTTATCTGTTATAATTTTATCCCTTAGTGAAGTTTTATTTCATAATTTTGAGGAAAAAAGAAAAAGTAGAGCAGGGGACAGGAGGAGGATAAGAAAATAATTATTAGAATCAATTATTGAACCCACTTGGGATTCAAAGGCAATATTTCAATCATCACATAAATCTTGAAAACTATTACCTATGGAAGAGATGAGCTAACTTTTCCTCTTACCTATAGATATTCATTGGGATTGGAGAACTTTATTATATTAGCCCTGTTTTTGGTGTTCTATGGATGCTTTTGTTTGAGTTTTGTATTCTTTACGAAGATATCTAGTCCTGCATTTATCTTTAGTTTTCATTGTATCCTTCTTTCATTTCAATAATATTTCTTTTTCGATTAAAAAAAGAAAGTTTGCTAAGCTCCTTATTAGAATTCAAAAAAATGAAAGATAATTGTTTGTTAGATCAGAGTAGAATTTTTTTAAGAGTGAGAAAGATACAAATATGGAGTATTAGTGATCCTCCAAAGAAAACAAAAAAATAAAAGAAGAAAGGAAACAATGATTAAATTTTTCCTTCTTTTCTTTGTTTATATCATTTCATCTCTCCTCATGGTATTGCAAGTACTCCTAAGTACGGTTTCCCCTAATTCAGAATAGAGTTAAGATACAATGCAATAACAAATACTATATATACCATAATAACTAAATGGGATAAAATACTTCACAATAATAATTCAAACAAAATTGAACATTTTTTTTGGAAACACAGTGCATAAAAAATCATTATTTAGCATCCATTAATTGAAAATGAATAGGGAACATAACAGAAACCTCTTCTTCTGCAGACAAGATCCCATAACTGCAGTGGCTTGCCTTATTGTTTTTCATACATTAAACTTTGGAATCTTTGAGTTGTTAACATGAATTCATGTGATTCCCAAGTTATAAAATTGAGGGATGAGTTAGGAAGCTTGGTTATTGGGAAGCAGTGAGCAGACAATGTCTTCTATCAATTGAACACCACCATATACTTGCAGATTCTTACTTTGTAGGAGCTGATTGTGAAGTCTTCAAACGAAACATTGGATTGTGTTCAATATACTCCTAAAACAAGACCAAGGAGAAGACACATCAAGTGTAGAATTATAGAAATATGCATTTAATTTTACATGTCAGTGTTGATTAAATTAAAAGCATTAGCAAACAATCTACTTCATGACATGGAATTAATACTCATTGGAGAAAGTGTTGTTGAAAATTTTCCAAGTAGCTCACACTCCTAAAAATTGAATGAGCACCTCACCAAATTTGCTAATGAAACACACCCACCCTTATATCTGTGTCTTAGATTGTAATATCTTTGATTTTCAATTCATTTGACAAATTCCATCTTTACTAATGTTAATTTCCACTTACTTGTCTTCTATTGCGACAAATCAATTTTGAAAAAAAAAAACATTGCTATAAAAAACTTTTTGAACTATAAATTTTCAAAATGCCCAAATCTAAACAAGATTTCACACAATTAATTTCCTAAAAATACATCATTGCTATAAAAAAACCTTTTACTTACATATTGAGAATAACTTACAGATATATAAGTAGGACCTTAAGGAACAATGCATACAAAGTGAAGACTGAACACAATGCCGACTCTTCCAAATTTTCACTGCCTGTTACATGTGCTAATTAGCGAATGAGCTCTAAACTCTCAAGGTCTCATATTACGTAAGGTTCAGAAAATTGGACCAGTTATTGAACCGGTTGAGGCACTAGTTCAATGGTCGGACGGTAATTAAACCGTGTTCGAACTGGTAGTATTTAAAATATATTAAAATAGATAATTAAAAACTATAAACATAATTTTATAAATATAATTAAAAATAAAATTTAATATCAAAATATACAAAATAACATTCACAATAAAAAATTTACAATAAAAATTGACAAAATAACAAAAAAATATTATTAATCAATATAATATTGACTCATATAAATTTGTAAAATATCAAAATATTAATATCTCTACTAAAAAGTATTGTAATTTTTACAAATTAATTTTATTTTAATTTTGTACTTTAAAAAATATTTTTTTAATATTTAATTTGTTATAATCAATTATATCTACAGTTGGCATTTAAAGTTCACTTCCCAAGAGGATATGCACTGTCTAAAAAGACCAAATATCTGACTTTCTCTTAATTAACTTTGAGAAAAATTGAAAAAGAAGACAAATGAATATATAATATTAAAATATTGTATATTAAACAATGCGATAATAAAAATACAACAATTACACCTATTTTTTAATTAAAAATATTTGAAAAATTAAACAATTCATTTGTGTGGGGGACGAAATGGTTTGAAATCAAAATAGAATATGTACACTAACACTGGCTGAAAGTTTATGAATGATGTGACAAGTACGTATATTTAATTATTTTGATATGAATAAGTCACACGTGGCATGGTATTGGAAGCAAGAAAAGATGAGTTCTTAAATATCTAAAAAGAAAAGACGTGGGAATATAATTAAATATCTAAAATGACTTGGAAGAAAAGAAAAAGTTTATTTGGGTCATGCCAAATAAACTTAGAGAAATTATTAAACGCGACTTTTTAATAAATGAGATATTTAAAGAATTGGTCATTGATAGAGCTCAATGACATCGTACGATCCATGTAACCAACTCCACTTAATAAAATAAGGTATGTTGTTGTTGCCACTATTAGAGTAGTATACATACATTTTTTAAAAAATAAACTTTTCGATTCGTTTTAATTTTATACTGCTTTTGTTGCACATATTATTATTGATATTTTTTACAAATTTAAAATTTATTTTTTATTTTTTGTTCTTTAAATAATTATTAGAGAATCAATAATAATAGATTAATTAATCATCTATAAAAAACATTTTTAAAAGTATCTGTAACTATTATAAATTTTAGATATTTCAAATAACATTTTTATTTCAACTAAATTTCATATACATATATACACGCACACACAAACATATATATATATATATATATATATATATATATATATATATATATATTCCCATTATAAAATTATTATGCTTTTTTATATACTTATTTTTTATATAATTTTTATATACTTATTAGTTTCTTGCCATATATATTTTTATTTATTTGTCACCAAAATACAAATTATCGTTACTGTTTTAAATATATGAAATATATCAATTTGATACATAATTTATTGATCAATTTTTATCATAAAAATATATTATTTTAATTTAATTATTGTTCATAATTTAAAACTCCAAAATTGAAAGGTTTTTTTTTAAAATATATTCCAATTATGATATGTTGTTTACACAACTTCTGAATATCAATAGCAAATACTTTTAAAGGCAGTCTAAACTTACAATAATTTTATCAAACATTATTTCAATTTTTTAACAGATAATAACTTTGTACAGTATTTATAACATTCTAAAAGCTACAGCATTATCAACCAAAATTTGGTGTATGAATGTGTGTGTATATATGATATTCTCAACCAGATAATCAATTTTTTTTTTGTTTATCTTTAACTGGGTTTCAGTTGTATGAAAAATTAACTGATTTTGAATTTGAATAGTAAGCAATGACATAAAGCAACCCCACTTAATTAATACACCTTGGTATGAGGGCCTTTGCTTTAATTGTAGGCACAATATTTGAGTTGGATTCTGTTCTTTTTTTTAACTCAAAGACTAAAGAAAATTTTTAAAACTTCTACAATTATTAGATGACTGTAGAAGCTAAAGAAGACCAATAATGAGTCTCTCTAAAGAGAGATTCTCAATTTCTTTGAGTTGTCTAAAGAGATATCCTCAATTTCTTTGAGTTGACTTGGATATTTCATCAATTTTTGTTCATTGCTTAAAATGACTTCAAATGACTTTTGAAAATACTTTTTTACAAAGAAGTAATGAAATATTTTTTTGGCCTAGAAAAAAGGAGATTTTGAAGAGACCTTTTTTTTTTTGGGAAAGAAAAAGGATTAGAGTTTTAAAATGAAAGAATTTTGTTTAAAAAGCTTTCTTCGGTTTCTATTTATTTTTGAAGAGTTTTTGAAAATAGTTTTTCAAGTCAACTTAAAAACATTTTCTAGTTTCTTTCTAAAAAATAGATGTTTTAACAAAATAGATTGAAGATTCTTTTAACAAAACATTTAACTGAGAAAGTTAATATAATTTTCAATTTGTCATTACGAATTAAAATATGATTCACACACACATTGAAAAAAGAGAAGAGTAAGTTAAAAGGTTGATCTAATAAAAAAAATAATTTTGATTTTTATTATTTAAATTTATATTATAATACAAATATTTTAACAAACTATTTTTAAAAAAAGATAGAAATACAATGCTAGTATTAGTCCCAAAAGAAAATATTTAACATAAGAATTAATTCATTGTCTAAAAAATAACGAAAATATATAAGTAAGACCATAAGGAACAATGGATACAGAGTGAAGACTAAACACAACGCCGACTCTTCCAAATTACGATTGCGGTTGTGTTGCGGATGCTGCAATGCAGTTGCGGTTATTGCGGCTGTGAATTTTTTTTGAATTACACAAAATGTAGAAAAAAATATTAAAAAAATATATATTAATTGTTATATCTATTAATTTTAATTATATAATATTTTATATTTAATACCTAAATTAATTTAATAAATATATACTCTATGCAAATATATTAAAGACGCTTGTGAAATTTATTTAAAAAAATAACTAATTAATATGTTAATAAGTCTCAAATAATTTTCTTCTCTCTCATTTTTTTATTTTTCTCATTTTTAAAAATTTTTCCTATTTTTCTTTTTGCAAAATTTCCCTCTTAATTTTTCTAATATATCTCTTTCAAAATTTGTCAAATATTTCCCTCCAAAATTTGCCATATATTCCCCTCCCACTAATTAATTGTTATTTTGCTGTTTTAATTTAATTTTAATCCACTAATAATTAACTATCTATATTATATTATTATATATCTAAGGCCTTGGAGCATCCTAATTATTGGTTTCAAAGTTAATTATTAGTATACTAATGAAAATTTTAAATACACGTGAGTGAGCACTGTTTTTTTTAATTATTTTAAAAGTATAAAAAATTATTATTTGAATTCAAATTTAAAAATTATTTAAAATTAAAACGAAAACTTACATAAACTAATTTAATATGTGTTAAAGCACTAGTAATAGTACAGGTGAGGAAAGAGTGGATAGTTGGTAATAGTATGTGTTAAAAAAAATATAATTTGAACATCTGTTGGTAAAGAAGAATTAGAGTTATATATAATACCTCATAGTTTAAAAAATCGGATTAGTTATTAAATCAGTCGAGGCACCGATTTAAAGGTTAATGATCAAACTGTAGTTGAACTGCGATTAAATTGATGATACTTAAAATATATTAAAATATTAAAATATATAAAATATAATATTAAAATATTCTTGGTATATTATATATATATATATATATATATATCATTCCTAGATCTTTTCTTAAGAGCTTAAAATTTTAAAAATTTCTTAAAAATACATAATAATATTTAATAAAAATGTAAAAAGTCCACCTTGCTAAGGAGCTTCCTTGGCAAGGAGGCACCTCAATTCTTGAAAAAATGAGTTTTTAATATCTAAAAAGAAAAGATATGGGAATATCTTATATTTTACTATAAAAAAAAAAAACGAAGGCGTGCCAGAAAGAAAAAGGTTTGTTTGAGTCATGCCACTATTAGAGTATTCATACATTTTTTTAAAAAAAAATAAACTTTTCGATTTGTTTTAGTTTTATAATGCTTTTGTAGCACATATTATTATTGATATTTTTTACAAATTTAAATTTTATTTTTTATTCTTTTTGTTTGTTAAATAATTATTAGAGAATCAATAATAATAGATTAATTAATCATCTATAAAAACATTTTAAAAAGTAACTGTGACTATTATAAATTTTAGATCTTTCAAATAACATTTCTATTTCAACTAAATTTCTTGCCATATATATTTTTATTTATTTGTCGCCAAAATATAAATTATCGTTACTGTTTAAAATATATCAAATATATCAATTTGACATATAATTTATTGATCAATTTTTATCATAAAAATATATTATTTTAATTTAATTATTGTTCATAATTTAAAATTCCAAACTTGGTTTTTTTTAAAATATATTCCAATTATGATATATTGTTTACACAAAACTTCTGAATATCAATAGCAAACACTTTATATAGTCAATTATACTTTTAAAGGCAGTCTAAACTTACAACAATTTTAGCAAACATTATTTCTAATTTTTTTACAGATAATAACTTTATACAGTATTTATAACTTTTTAAAAGATACAACATTATCAACCAAAATTTAGTGTATGAATGTGTATGTCATGATTTTAAATTGCGTTGCGGGTTATTGCAATTGCGGGTGTTGTGGACCTGTGATGCAATTACGGTCATTGCAGTCGTGAATTTTTTTGGAGTTGCATAAAATATTAAAAAAATTGTAAAAATATATATATATAATTATTATATCTCTTAATTTTAATTATATAATAAAGACACATGGAAAATTTATTTTAAAAAATAATTAATTAATATGTTAATAAGTCTCAAATAATTTTCTTCTCTCTTAATTTTTTTTTATTTTTCTCAATTTTTAAATTTTTACCTTCTTTTCATTTTTCTTTGCAAATTTCCTTTCTTAATTTTTCTAATATCCCTCTTTCAAAATTTACAAATATTTCCCTCCAAAATTTTTCACATATTTTTCTCCCTCCCTAATTAATTTTATTGGTGTTTATAGTTTAATTTGATTTTAATTATTTTTTTTCAAATCCACAAATTATCTTACGCCATCTCACATGCTACAATCAATTTCAAAGCAGAGAAGTGTCATCAAGTCATCATATTCTTCACGCTCACAGTCTCACTCTTCTCCAAGTCTTTAACGCTCTCTGTTTCAGTTCTCTCAAGGCCTCAAGTCTCACCTCATCTCATCTTGGACTATGGAAGCCTCTCGATTCTTCCAAGTCTCCAAGACTCTCGCTCTGTGTTCTCAGTTCCCACTTCCCACTAGACCAGAACAGAGCAAAGAAAGAAGAACAGAACACGCACAGTGCAAAGGCAAAAAATAGAGGACTGGAGATCTTGTCTGAGGTTGCGGACTGAAAACTGGAGATCTGGAGATAAACGGGTGACCGACCGGAGATCTATAGCAATTGGTGACGTGACCAATCTTCTTTAACTCAAGTAAATCGATCAGGTCTCTCTCTTTTCTATTCTAAAAATCTGATTTTTTTTTTTACTTTTTATACAAAAAACGTAACCCAGTGACATTACGACTGCAACGCAGTTCTATTGTGGCCGCAATGCCATTTTATTGCAATGCAAACTGGTAAAATGAAATCACACCGCAGTTGCGGGGTGATGCAAATGCAGCCACCACCGCATCTGCAATATTGCGGTCGCATCACAGTGATGCGGCCGCAATTTAGAACCATAGTGTGTATATATGATATTGTCAACCAGTTGGGGGTGAGTTAGTGAGTTTTCTTTGTTTCCTTTAGTTCCCTTCAATTTGCTTGTAAATAATGAATTTTTTATTTTGTCTATCTTTAACTGGGTTTTAGTTGTATGGGAAAAAAAAACTAGACAAGAAGGAAATTACAAAAGTAACTGATTTTAAATTTGAACGCTGAGCAAAGACGGTAAAAGCAGCCCCACTTAATTAATACACCTTGGTATGAGGGCCTTTGCTTTAATTGTGGGCCTAACACTTTGAGTTGACTTGGATATTCCGTCATTTTTGTTCATTGCTTCAAATGACTTTGGAAAATACTTTTTTAAAAAGAAGTAATGAAATATTTTTTGGCTTAGAAAAAAAGAGATTTTGAAGAGACCTTTTTTTTTTAAAGAAAAATGATTAGATTTTCAAAATCAAAGAATGTTGTTTAAAAAGCTTTCTTCGGTTTCTATTTATTTTTGAAGAGTTTTTGAAAATAGTTTTTCAAGTCAACTTAAAAACTTTTTCTTGTTTCTTTCTAAAAAATAGATGTTTTAACAAAATAGATTGAAGATTCTTTTAACAAAACATTTAACTGAGAAAGTTAATATAATTTTCAATTTATCATTACGAATAAAAATATGATTCAGACACACATTTAAAAGAGAGTAGACTAAGTTAAGAGGTTGATCTAATAAAAAATAATTTTGATTTTTATTATTTAAATTTATATTATAATAAAAATATTTTAATAAACTATTTTTAAAAAAGATAGAAATACAATGCCAGTATTAGTCCCAAAAAAAAATATTTAACATAAGAATTAATTTATTGTCTAAAAAATAACAAAAATATATAAGTAGGACGATAAGGAATAATGGATACAGAGTGAAGACTAAACACAATGCCAACTCTTCCAAATTTTCACTAATTGTGACCTGTGCTAATTAGTGACTGAGCCCTAAACTCTCAAGGTCTCATATTACGCAAGGTTTATAAAATCAGACTGGTCATTGAACCGATTGAGACATTGGTTCAAGGGTTAATGGTCTGATCGTGGTTGAACCAATGATATTTAAAATATATTAAAATATTAAAATATATAATTATAAATTATAAATGTAATTTTATAAATATAATTAAAAATAAAATTTAATATCAAATTATATAAAATAACATTCACAACAAAAAATGACTAAATAACAAAAAAAATATTATGAACCAACATAATATTAACTCATATAAATTTGTAAAATATCAAAATATTAATATTTCTACTAAAAAGTAATGTAATTTTTACAAATTAATTTTATTTTAATTTTGTACTGTAAAAATATTTTTTAAATATTTAAATTGTTACAATCAATTACACCTACAGTTGGCACTTAAAGTTCACTTCCCAAGAAGATGTACACTGCCAATGAAGGCCAAATGTCTGATCTCTTAATTGAGTTTGGGAAAAACTAAAAAAGAAGACAAATATCTTAATTTAATTTTTAAAAAATATGTACATATAATTAATAAATATTGAGTTTAGAAAAAAGGGTTATTCCCCTCACAAAAGAACAAATCAACATGTAAATTATTATCAAGAAGTTTTCAAATTTGGTGTTAAACAGTATATTGAGTAGAATTATTTCTAATAAAAAAATATTTGTAAGAAATCATATATATATATATATATATATATATATATATTAATCTGGTTATTTTTATTATTAAATTACTAAATTTATTATTATTAAATATCAATTTTTATTTTGATTATTGTTAAAAGTCACTTTGACAAACAAAGAAATAAAATTAAAACAAAATTAATTTTTTTAGAATTAAACTAAAATGCTTGATATTTTAACAATCAAATTGAATAGTAAGTGTTAATTTTTGAAAGATCAAATTAAAAATTAGTAAATTACACTCTACTTCCTTATGAGTATTTAAAGTTACACTCTTCTCCCTCTATCTTTAAAATATACGCTCTCGCCTCTATAATTATAAAATTGTTATGCTTTAACTCAATCTTACTTTTTTTTATTCAGAGATATATATATAATGTTTGGTAGCATAATACTGTATATTTCTTTTTACTAAAATATTATCTATTACATATTAGATTCTTATTTTTAAAGAGAACAAAATACTTGTGACAAAATAAAAAAATCATAATATGCCAACGTTAATATTCTTAAGTTAATATAAGGTTTTTTAATTAAAAGATATGTAGTATTAATTAGTTATTATATGTAAAAAAAATATAATGTAACATATCTCTCTTTAGACAAAAAATATAAAATTAAACTAACATATACTATATTTTATAATTACAAGAAAAATTGTATTTTTTTAATGTAGAAGGGAGGGAAGTATAATTTTAAATACTTGAACGAAAGAGAAAAATGTAATTTATTCAACAATAATTTATTCTTAACCACGAGGATGGAAGATTCTAGATGTTGAGTCCAATGCTATCTCTATTCCCAAGTCATTCATTCTCGTTAATTAGTTATCTTAATTTCATTTTAATTAATGATTGAAGCTTTTGACTCGGACAATGATAACATTGGCATTGATTAACATAATCAAGCAAGCAATAACATTGGCATTGATTAACATAATCAAGCAAGCAATCGGTGTTTCTTAATTAAAAATTACTAAATTCTATAATTTAATTGATAAACACTCAAGTAAGATATACGGATGGAGAAATTCTTCCGTGGGCACAAACCTAATACTTCATTTTTAGGCACAACTAATCAAATATTTATTTCTATTAGAATAAAAATAAAAAAGTCTTATTCAATGCAACATCTTTTTTTTCAATATTAGTGTCATCATAAATTTTATGGCACAAACTTTTAGGTTCAGACCCTTTTTTTTGTTTCTTTTTTTTACTTAATTTTCATTAGTATTATCCAATTTAAATAGTTCTAAATTAATGTTGATTTTTTACGAACTAAAATTTAATCTACATAAAATATAATTTTATATTAGCACCTAAACAAAATTATGTCATTACTTAATCGTTACGTTGGCTTTTTTTTATCCAGTAAAAATGGTTGTTCTATGGATGCTTTTGTTTGAGTTTTGTATTCTTTACGAAGATATCTAGTCCTCCATTTATCTTTAGTTTTCATTGTATCATTCTTTCTCTTTAATAATATTTCTTTTTCGATTAAAAAAAGAAAGTTTGCTAAACTCCTTATTAGAATTCAAAAAAATGAAAGATAATTGTTTGTTAGATCATAGTAGAATTTTTTAAGAGTGAGAAAGATACAAATATGGAGGATTAGTTATCCTCCAAAGAAAACAAAAAAATAAAAGAAGAAAGGAAACAATGATTAAATTTTTTCTTCTTTTCTTTGTATATATCATTTCATCTCTCCTCATGGTATTGCAAGTACTCCTAAAGTACGGTTTCCCCTGAATCAGAATAGAGTCAAAATACAATGCAATAACAAATACTATATATACCATAATAACTAAATGGGATAAAATACTTCACAATACTATTGAACATATTGTTTTGGAAACACAGTGCATAAAAAATCATTATTTAGCATCCATTAATTGAAAATGAATAGGGAACATAACAGAAACCTCTTCTTATGCAGACAAGATCCCATAACTGCAGTGGCTTGCCTTATTGTTTTTCATACATTAAACTTTGGAATCTTTGAGTTGTTAACATGAACTCATGTGATTCCCAAGTTATTAGTAAACATTAGTAAACAATCTACTTCATAACATGGAATTAATACTCATTGGAGAAAGTGTTGTTGAAAATTTTCCAAGTAGCTCACACTCCTAAAAATTGAATGAGCACCTCACCAAATTTGCTAATGAAACACAGCCACCCTTATATTTGTGTCTTAGATTGTAATATCTTTGATTTTCAATTCATTTGACAAATTCTATTATTACAAATATTAATTTCAACTTACTTGTTTTCTATTGCCACAATTCAATTTAAAAAAAAAATCAATTACCATCAGTGGCACAACTCTCATAGAATTGAACTATAAATTTTCATAATGCTCAAATCTAGACAAGATTTCACACAATTAATTTCCTAAAAATACATCATTGCTACATATAAAAAACTTTTAACTTGCATATTGAGAATAACTCTTTGATATTTCAATCTTCTAATAAAATAAATAGATATTTCAATCATATAATGAAATGAATAGATCAGCACACAGTACATAATATTAAATTAAGCAGAAACTAAAATTCAGGTGGTAAAGATATCCAAAAAAAAATTCATTAGTGCATTCAATCATTAAAGAACGTTGAAATTTTGTCATATTTGCAAGATTCAAAGTTTGGACCTTATTGTGTATTGTGATACATTCTTCCTTCTTGAGAAAAAATGAGTTAGATCCCATGGGCTAACGTTTTGATCCAAAAAAATATGGGTCAAAAGTCTGACCACAACCATTTTTGACCCAAATAAAAATTGGATGGGTAATATGGGTTTAAGACAGTTGGATTAGGCTGAATAAATGATTATGGATTGATAAATAATTAACTATCTATATTATATTATTATATATCTAACGCCTTGGAGCATCCTAATTATTGGTTTCAAAGTTAATTATTAGTATACTAATGAAAATTTTAAATACACGTGAGTGAGCATTTGTTTTTAATTATTTTAAAAGTATAAAAAATTATTACTTGACTTCATATTTAAAAATTATTTAAAATTAAAACGAAAACTTACATAAACTAATTTAATACGTGTTAAAGCACTAGTAATAGTACAGGTGAGGAAAGAGTGGATAGTTGGTAATAGTACGTGTTAAAAAAAATATATAATTTGAACATTTGATGATAAAGAAGAATTAGAGTTATATATAATATCTCATAGTTCAAAAAATCAGACTAGTTATTAAAATAGTCGAGGCACCGATTCAAAGGTTAATGATCAAATTGTCGTTGAACTGCGATCAAATCGATGATACTTAAAATATATTAAAATATTAAAATATATAAAATATAATATTAAAATATTCTTGGTATATTATTTATATATATATATATATATATATATATATATATATATATATATATATATATATATATATATATATATATATATATATATATCAAAATTTAGTGTATAAATGTGTGTGTCAGGGTTTTAAATTGCGGTTGTAGTCACGATCGCAATTGCGTTGCGGGTTACTGCAATTGCGGGTGTTGTGGACCTGTGATGCAATTACGGTCATTGCAGTCGTGAATTTTTTTTGAGTTGCATAAAATATAAAAAAAATTGTAAAAAAATATATATAATTATTATATCTCTTAATTTTAATTATATAATAAAGACACATGGAAAATTTATTTTAAAAAATAATTAATTAATATGTTAATAAGTCTCAAATAATTTTCTTCTCTCCTAATTTTTTTTATTTTTCTCAATTTTAAAATTTTTACCTTATTTTCATTTTTCTTTGCAAATTTCCTTTTTTAATTTTTCTAATATCCCTCTTTCAAAATTTACAAATATTTTCCTCCAAAATTTTCCGCATATTTTTCTCCCTCCCTAATTAATTTTATTGGTGTTTATAGTTTAATTTGATTTTAATTATTTTTTTTTCAAATCCACAAATTATCTTACGCCATCTCACATGCTACAATCAATTTCAAAGCAGAGAAGTGTCATCAAGTCATCATATTCTTCACGCTCTCCAAGTCTTTAACGCTCTCTATTTCAGTTCTCTCAAGGCCTCAAGTCTCACCTTATCTCATCTTGGACTATAGAAGCCTCTCGATTCTTCCAAGTCTCCAAGACTCTCACTCTGTGTTCTCAGTTCCCACTTCCCACTAGACGAGCAAAGAAAGAAGAACAGAACACGCACAGTGCAAAGGCAAAAAACAGAGGACTGAAGATCTTGTCTGAGGTTGCGGACTGAATACTGGAGATCTAGAGATAAACGGGTGACCGACCGGAAATCTATAGCAATTGGTGACGTGACCAATCATCTTTAACTCAGGTAAATCGATCAGGTCTCTCTCTTTTCTATGCTAAAAATCTGATTTTTTTTTTACTTTTTATACAAAAAAGTAACCCAGTGACATTACGACTGCAACGCAGTTCTATTGTGGCCGCAATGCCATTTTATTGCAATGCAAAACGATAAAATGAAATCACCTCGCAATTGCGGGGTGATGCAAATGGGCCGCAATTTAGAACCGTAGTGTGTATATATGATATTGTCAACCAGTTAGGGGTGAGTTAGTGAGTTTTCTTTGTTTCCTTTAATTTCCTTCAATTTGCTTGTAAATAATGAATTTTTTATTTTGTCTATCTTTAACTGGGCTTTAATTGTATGAAAGAAAAAAAAAACTAGACAAGAAGGAAATTACAAAATTAACTTATTTTGAATTTGAACACTGAGCAAAGACGGTAAAAGCAGCCCCACTTAATTAATACACCTTGGTATGAGGGCCTTTGCTTTAATTGTGGGCATAACACTTTGAGTTGACTTGGATATTCCGTCATTTTTGATCATTGCTTCAAATGACTTTGGAAAATACTTTTTTAAAAAGAAGTAATGAAATATTTTTTGGCTTAGAAAAAAAGAGATTTTGAAGAGACCTTTTTTTTTGAAAGAAAAAGGATTAGATTTTCAAAATCAAAGAATGTTGTTTAAAAAGCTTTCTTCGGTTTCTATTTATTTTTGAAGAGTTTTTGAAAATAGTTTTTCAAGTCAACTTAAAACTTTTTCTAGTTTCTTTCTAAAAAATAGATGTTTTAACAAAATAGATTGAAGATTCTTTTAACAAAACATTTAATTGAGAAAGTTAATATAATTTTCAATTTATCATTACGAATAAAAATATGATTCAGACACACATTTAAAAGAGAGTAGACTAAGTTAAGAGGTTGATCTAATAAAAAATAATTTTGATTTTTATTATTTAAATTTATATTATAATAAAAATATTTTAATAAACTATTTTTCAAAAAAGATAGAAATACAATGCCAGTATTAGTCCCAAAAAAAAAATATTTAACATAAGAATTAATTCATTGTCTAAAAAGTAACAAAAATATATAAGTAGGACGATAAGGAATAATGGATACAGAGTGAAGACTAAACACAACGTCAACTCTTCCAAATTTTCACTACTTGTGCCCTGTGCTAATTAGCGACTGAGCTCTAAACTCTCAAAGTCTCATATTACACAATGTTTATAAAATTAGACTGGTCATTGAACCGGTTGAGACATTGATTCAAGGGTTAATGGTCGGATCGTGGTTGAACCAATGATATTTAAAATATATTAAAATATTAAAATATATAATTATAAATTATAAATATAATTTTATAAATATAATTAAAAATAAAATTTAATATCAAATTATATAACATAACATTCACAACAAAAAATGACTAAATAACAAAAAAATATTATGAACCAACATAATATTAACTCATATAAATTTGTAAAATATCAAAATATTAATATTTCTACTAAAAAGTAATGTAATTTTTACAAATTAATTTTATTTTAATTTTGTACTGTAAAAATATTTTTTTAATATTTAAATTGTTACAATCAATTACACCTATAGTTGGCACTTAAAGTTCACTTCCCAAGAAGATGTGCACTGCTCAATGAAGGCCAAATGTCTGATCTCTTAATTGGGTTTGGGAAAAACTAAAAAAGAAGACAAATATCTTAATTTAATTTTTAAAAAATATGTACTTATAATTAATAAACATTGAGTTTAGAAAAAGGGTTATTCCCCTCACAAAAGGACAAATCAACATGTAAATTCCTATCAAGAAGTTTTCAAATTTGGTGTTAAACAGTATATTGAGTAGAATTATTTCTAATAAAAAATATTTGTAAGAAATCATATATATATGTATATATATTAATCTGGTTATTTTTATTATTAAATTGCTAAATTTATTATTATTAAATATCAATTTTTATTTTGATTATTGTTAAAAGTCACTTTGACAAACAAAGAAATAAAATTAAAACAAAAGTAATTTTTTTAGAATTAAACTAAAATGCTTGATATTTTAACAATCAAATTGAATAGTAAGTGTTAATTTTTAAAAGATCAAATTAAAAATTAGTAAATTACACTCAACTTCCTTACGAGTATTTAAAGTTACACTCTTCTCCCTCTATCTTTAAAATATACACTCTCGCCCCTATAACTATAAAATTGTTATGCTTTAACTCAATCTTACTTTTTTTATTCAGAAATATATATATATATATATATATATATATATATATATATATATATATATATATATATATATATATAATGTTTGGTAGCATAATATTGTATATTTCTTTTTACTAAAATATTATCTATTACATATTAGATTCTTATTTTTAAAGACAACAAAATACTTGTGACAAAATTAAAAAAAATCATAATATGCCAACGTTAATATTCTTAAGTTAATATAAGGTTTTTTAATTAAAAGATATGTAGTATTAATTAGTTATTATATGTAAAAAAAATATAATGTAACATATCTCTCTTTAGACAAAAAATATAAAATTAAACTAACATATACTATATTTTATAATTACAAGAAAAATTGTATTTTTTTAATGTAGAAGGGAGGGAAGTATAATTTTAAATACTTGAACGAAAGAGAAAAATGTAATTTATTCAACAATAATTTATTCTTAACCACGAGGATGGAAGATTCTAGATGTTGAGTCCAATGCTATCTCTATTCCCAAGTCATTCATTCTCGTTAATTAGTTATCTTAATTTCATTTTAATTAATGATTGAAGCTTTTGACTCGGACAATGATAACATTGGCATTGATTAACATAATCAAGCAAGCAATCGGTGTTTCTTAATTAAAAATTACTAAATTCTATAATTTAATTGGTAAACACTCAAGTAAGATATACTGATGGAGAAATTCTTCTGTGGGCACAAACCTAATACTTCATTCTTAGGCACAACCAATCAAATATTTATTTCTATGAGAATAAAAATAAAAAAAGTCTTATTCAATGCAACATCTTCTTTTTCGATATTAGTGTCATCATAAATTTTATGGCACAAACTTTTAGGTTTAGACCCTTTTTTTTGTTTCTTTTTTTACTTAATTTTCATTAGTCTTATCCAATTTAAATAGTTCTAAATTAATGTTATTTTTTACGAACTAAAATTTAATCTACATAAAAAATAATTTTATATTAGCACCTAAACAAACTTATGTCATTAATTAATCGTTACGTTGGATTTTTTTTATCTAGTAAAAAAAATTTTAATTGAAAAATATTTATGAGCTACGTTAAAAGATTTACAAAGTATAAAATTAAAAGATCATTGATTAAGGCATAGCATACAAAAAAAAAATTCAACGTAGCTCATAAATATTTTTTTCAATTAAAATTATTTGTCTATTGAATAAAAGAAATCCAACGTAACAGTTATTTAATGACATAAGCTTGTTTAGGTGCTAATATAAAATCATTTTTTAATGTAGATTAAATTTTAGTACATAAAAAATCAACATTTTGAAACTATTTAATTTGGATAAGACTAATGAAAATTAAGAAGTAGAAAAAGAAATGAAAAAAGGGTGTCTGAACCTAAAAGTTTGTGCCACAAAATTTATGATGACATTGATGTCAAAAAAGAAGAAGTTGCATGAATGAATAAAGCTTTTCTGTTTTTATTCTATTACATGTAAATATTTGATTGGTTGTATCTAAGAATGACGTATTAGGTTTGTGCTCAAAGAAGAATTTCTCATGCGGATGATCTCTGTCTTTATTTTAGTGCTTGTGCTTTGGATTTTTTTTTTAATATAAAATTGGCGTGTGAATGTGATGGGTCTAAGTTCTGACTCTGATCTAACTTTTGAGTTCTAGACTGATTGTAGCATGTGTGTGATCGTGAAGAGAGTCTAAGTCACTCTGAGGCATAAGATCTTTTGTGGATTTGGAAAATAAAAATTAATTAAAATTAAATTAAAACATAATCATAATTAAAATTTAATTAGAAAGGGAGGATAATATGTGAAAAATTGAGAGGGAAATATTTGATAAATTTTGGAAGAGGGATTGTACAAAAATTAAGATGAAAAATCTGCAAAAACAAAAAAAGAAAAGAAGGACGAAATTTCAAAATTGAAGAAAATAAAAAAAAAATTGAAAGACAAGAAAACTATTTGAAACCTATTAACATATTAATTAGTTTTTTTCAAATAAATTTCATAGGTGTCTTTAATATATTTGTATAGGCTATATATTCATTAAATTAATTTAGATATTAAATATAATATATTATATAATTAAAATTAAGAGATATAATAATTATTTATATATAATAATAATTTTTCTACATCTTGTGCAGCAAAAAAAAAATATTTCAAGGCTCAACTCTCATAGAATTGAACTATAAATTTTCATAATGCCCAAATCTAGACAAGATTTCACACAATTAATTTCCTAAAAATACATCATTGCTACATATAAAAAAATATAATTTGAACATCTGCTGGTAAAGAAGAATTAGAGTTATATATAATACCTCATAGTTCAAAAAATCGGATTAGTTATTAAATCAGTCGAGGCACCGATTCAAAGGTCAATGATCAAATTGTAGTTAAACTGCGATCAAATCGATGATACTTAAAATATATTAAAATATTAAAATATATAAAATATAATATTAAAATATTCTTGGTATATTATATATATATATATATATATATATATATCAATCCTAGATCTTTTCTTAAGAGCTTAAAATTTTAAAAATTTCTTAAAAATACATAATAATATTTAATAAAAATGTAAGAAGCCCAAAATTTATAACTTTATACAGTATTTATAACTTTCTAAAAAATACAACATTATCAACCAAAATTTAGTGTATGAATGTGTGTGTCAGGGTTTTAAATTGCGGTTGTAGTCACGATCGCAATTGCGTTGCGGGTTATTGCAATTACGGGTGTTGTAAACGTGTGATGCAATTACGGTCATTGCAGTCGTGAATTTTTTTTGAGTTGCTTAAAATATAAAAAAATTGTAAAAATATATATAATTATTATATCTCTTAATTTTAATTATATAATAAAGACACATGGAAAATTTATTTTAAAAAATAATTAATTAATATGTTAATAAGTCTAAAATAATTTTCTTCTCTCCTAATTTTTTTTATTTTTCTCAATTTTTAAATTTTTACCTTATTTTCATTTTTCTTTGCAAATTTCCTTTCTTAATTTTTCTAATATCCCTCTTTCAAAATTTACAAATATTTCCCTCTAAAATTTTCCACATATTTTTTTCGCTCCCTAATTAATTTTATTGGTGTTTATAGTTTAATTTGATTTTAATTATTTTTTTTCAAATCCACAAATTATCTTACGCCATCTCACATGCTACAATCAATTTCAAAGCAGAGAAGTGTCATCAAGTCATCATATTCTTCACGCTCACAGTCTCACTCTTCTCTAAGTCTTTAACGCTCTCTGTTTCAGTTCTCTCAAGGCCTCAAGTCTCACCTTATCTCATCTTGGACTATAGAAGCCTCTCGATTCTTCCAAGTCTCCAAGACTCTCACTCTGTGTTCTCAATTCCCACTTCCCACTAGACCAGAACAGAGCAAAAAAAAAAAAGAACAGAACACGCCCAGTGCAAAGGCAAAAAACAGAGGACTGGAGATCTTGTCTGAGGTTGCGGACTGAATACTGGAGATCTGGAGATAAATGGGTGACCGACCGGAGATCTATAGCAATTGGTGACGTGACCAATCTTCTTTAACTCAGGTAAATCGATCAGGTCTCTCTTTTTTCTATGCTAAAAATTTGATTTTTTTTTACTTTTTATACAAAAAACGCAACCCAGTGACATTACGACTGCAACGCAGTTTTATTGTGGCCGCAATGCCATTTTATTGCAATGCAAACCGATAAAATGAAATCACCCTGCAATTGCAGGGTGATGCAAATGCAGCCACCACCGCATCTGCAATATTGCGGTCGCATCACAGTGACGCGGCCGCAATTTAGAACCATAGTGTTTATATATGATATTGTCAACCAGTTAGGGGTGAGTTAGTGAGTTTTCTTTGTTTCCTTTAGTGTTTAACTGGGCTTTAGTTGTATGAAAGAAAAAAAAACTAGACAAGAAGGAAATTACAAAATTAACTTATTTTGAATTTGAACACTGAGCAAAGACGGTAAAAGCAGCCCCACTTAATTAATACACCTTGATATGAGGGCCTTTGCTTTAATTGTGGGCATAACACTTTGAGTTGACTTGGATATTCTATCATTTTTGTTCATTGCTTCAAATGACTTTGGAAAATACTTTTTTAAAAAGAAGTAATGAAATATTTTTTGGCTTAGAAAAAAAGAGATTTTGAAGAGACCTTTTTTTTTGAAAGAAAAAAGATTAGATTTTCAAAATCAAAGAATGTTGTTTAAAAAGCTTTCTTCGGTTTTTATTTATTTTTGAAGAGTTTTTGAAAATAGTTTTTCAAGTCAACTTAAAAACTTTTTCTAGTTTCTTTCTAAAAAATAGATGTTTTAACAAAATAGATTGAAGATTCTTTTAACAAAACATTTAATTGAGAAAGTTAATATAATTTTCAATTTATCATTACGAATAAAAATATGATTCAGACACACATTTAAAAGAGAGTAGACTAAGTTAAGAAGTTGATCTAATAAAAAATAATTTTGATTTTTATTATTTAAATTTATATTATAATAAAAATATTTTAATAAACTATTTTTCAAAAAAGATAGATATACAATGCCAGTATTAGTCCCAAAAAAAATATTTAACATAAGAATTAATTCATTGTCTAAAAAGTAACAAAAATATATAAGTAGGACGATAAGTAACAATGGATACAGAGTGAAGACTAAACACAACGTCAACTCTTCCAAATTTTCACTACTTGTGACCTGTGCTAATTAGCGACTGAGCTCTAAACTCTCAAGGTCTCATATTACGCAAGGTTTATAAAATTAAACTGGTCATTGAATCGGTTGAGACATTGGTTCAAGGGTCAATGGTCGGATCGTGGTTGAACCAATGATATTTAAAATATATTAAAATATTAAAATATATAATTAAAAATTATAAATATAATTTTATAAATATAATTAAAAATAAAATTTAATATCAAATTATATAAAATAACATTCACAACAAAAAATGACTAAATAACAAAAAAATATTATGAACCAACATAATATTAACTCATATAAATTTGTAAAATATCAAAATATTAATATTTCTACTAAAAAGTAATGTAATTTTTACAAATTAATTTTTTTTTAATTTTGTACTGTAAAAATATTTTTTTAATATTTAAATTGTTACAATCAATTACACGGGCACTTAAAGTTCACTTCCCAAGAAGATGTGTACTGCCCAATGAAGGCCAAATGTCTGATCTCTTAATTGGGTTTGGGAAAAACTAAAAAAGAAGACAAATATCTTAATTTAATTTTTAAAAAATATGTACTTATAATTAATAAACATTGAGTTTAGAAAAAAGGGTTATTCCCCTCACAAAAGGACAAATCAACATGTAAATTCTTATCAAGAAGTTTTCAAATTTGGTGTTAAACAGTATATTGAGTAGAATTATATCTAATAAAAAATATTTGTAAGAAATCATATATATATATATATATATATATATATTAATTTGGTTATTTTTATTATTAAATTGCTAAATTTATTATTATTAAATATCAATTTTTATTTTGATTATTGTTAAAAGTCACTTTGACAAACAAAGAAATAAAATTAAAACAAAAGTAATTTTTTTAGAATTAAACTAAAATGCTTGATATTTTAACAATCAAATTGAATAGTAAGTGTTAATTTTTAAAAGATCAAATTAAAAATTAGTAAATTACACTCTACTTCCTTACGAGTATTTAAAGTTACACTCTTCTCCCTCTATCTTTAAAATATACACTCTCGCCCCTATAATTATAAAATTGTTATGCTTTAACTCAATCTTACTTTTTTTATTCAGAAATATATATATATATATATATATATATATATATATATATATATATATATATATATAATGTTTGGTAGCATAATATTGTATATTTCTTTTTACTAAAATATTATCTATTACATATTAGATTCTTATTTTTAAAGACAACAAAATACTTGTGACAAAATAAAAAAAATCATAATATGCGAACGTTAATATTCTTAAGTTAATATAAGGTTTTTCAATTAAAAGATATGTAGTATTAATTAGTTATTGTATGTAAAAAAAATATAATGTAACATATCTCTCTTTAGACAAAAAATATAAAATTAAACTAACATATACTATATTTTATAATTACAAGAAAAATTGTATATTTTTTAATGTAGAAGGGAGGGAAGTATAATTTTAAATACTTGAACGAAAGAGAAAAATGTAATTTATTCAACAATAATTTATTCTTAATCACGAGGATGGAAGATTCTAGATGTTGAGTCCAATGCTATCTCTATTCCCAAGTCATTCATTCTCGTTAATTAGTTATCTTAATTTCTTTTAATTAATGATTGAAGCTTTTGACTCGGACAATGATAACATTGGCATTGATTAACATAATTAAGCAAGCAATCGGTGTTTCTTAATTAAAAATTACTAAATTCTATAATTTAATTGGTAAACACTCAAGTAAAATATACTAATGGAGAAATTCTTCTGTGGGCACAAACCTAATACTTCATTCTTAGGCACAACCAATCAAATATTTATTTCTATTAGAATAAAAATAAAAAAAAGTCTTATTCAATGCAACATCTTCTTTTTCGATATTAGTGTCATCATAAATTTTATGGAACAAACTTTTAGGTTTGGCCCTTTTTTTTGTTTCTTTTTTTACTTAATTTTCATTAGTTTTATCCAATTTAAATAGTTCTAAATTAATGTTGATTTTTTACGAACTAAAATTTAATCTACATAAAAAATAATTTTATATTAGCACCTTAACAAACTTATGTCATTAATTAATCGTTACGTTGGATTTTTTTTATCTAGTAAAAAAAATTTTAATTGAAAAATATTTATGAGCTACGTTAAAAGATTTACAAAGTATAAAATTAAAAGACCATTGATTAAGGCATAGTATACAAAAAAAAATCCAACGTAGCTCATAAATATTTTTTTCAATTAAAATTATTTGTCTATTGAATAAAAGAAATCCAACGTAACAGTTATTTAATGACATAAGCTTGTTTAGGTGCTAATGTAAAATCATTTTTTAATGAAGATTAAATTTTAGTGCATAAAAAATCAACATTTTGGAACTATTTAAATTGGATAAGACTAATGAAAATTAAGAAGTAGAAAAAGAAATGAAAAAAGGGTGTCTGAACCTAAAAGTTTGTGCCACAAAATTTATGATGACACTGATGTCAAAAAAGAAGAAGTTGCATGAATGAATAAGGCTTTTCTTTTTTTATTCTATTATATGTAAATATTTGATTGGTTGTATCTAAGAATGACGTGTTAGGTTTGTGCTCACAGAAGAATTTCTCATGCGGATGATCTCTGTTTTTATTTTAGTGCTTGTGCTTTGGATTTTTTTTTTAATATAAAACTGGCGTGTGAATGTGATGGGTCTAAGTTCTGACTCTGATCTAACTTTTGAGTTCTAGATTGATTGTAGCATGTGTGTAATCGTGAAGAGGGTCTAAGTCACTCTGAGGCATAAGATCTTTTGTGGATTTGGAAAATAAAAATTAATTAAAATTAAATTAAAACATAATCATAATTAAAATTTAATTAGAAAGGGAGGATAATATGTGAAAAATTGAGAGGGAAATATTTGATAAATTTTGGAAGAGGGATTGTACAAAAATTAAGAGGAAAAATCTGCAAAAACAAAAAAAAGAAAAGAAGGACGAAATTTCAAAATTGAAGAAAATAAAAAAAAATTGAAAGACAAGAAAACTATTTGAAACCTATTAACATATTAATTAGTTTTTTTCAAATAAATTTCATAGGTGTCTTTAATATATTTGTATAGGCTATATATTCATTAAATTAATTTAGATATTAAATATAATATATTATATAATTAAAATTAAGAGATATAATAATTATTTATATATAATAATAATTTTTCTACATCTTGTGCAGCAAAAAAAAATATTTCAAGGCACAACTCTCATAGAATTGAACTATAAATTTTCATAATGCCCAAATCTAGACAAGATTTCACACAATTAATTTCCTAAAAATACATCATTGCTACATATAAAAAAATATAATTTGAACATCTGCTGGTAAAGAAGAATTAGAGTTATATATAATACCTCATAGTTCAAAAAATCGGATTAGTTATTAAATCAGTTGAGGTACCGATTCAAAGGTCAATAATCAAATTGTAGTTAAACTGCGATCAAATCGATGATACTTAAAATATATTAAAATATTAAAATATATAAAATATAATATTAAAATATTCTTGGTATATTATATATATATATATATATATATATATATATATATATATATATATATATATATCAATCCTAGATATTTTTTTAAGAGCTTAAAATTTTAAAAATTTCTTAAAAATACATAATAATATTTAATGAAAATGTAAGAAGCCCACCTTGTTAAGGAGCTTCCTTGGCAAGGAGGCACCTCAATTCTTGAAAAAAAATGAATTTTTAATATCTAAAAAGAAAAGATGTGGGAATATCTTATATTTTACTAAAAAAATAAAAAATAAAAAACGAAGACGTGCCAGAAAAGAAAAGGTTTATTTGAGTCATGCCACTATTAGAGTATTATTCATACATTTTTTTTAAAAAAAATAAACTTTTCGATTTGTTTTAGTTTTATACTGCTTTTGTAGCACATATTATTATTGATATTTTTTACAAATTTAAATTTTATTTTTTATTCTTTTTGTTTGTTAAATAATTATTAGAGAATCAATAATAATAGATTAATTAATCATCTATAAAAACATTTTAAAAAGTAACTGTGACTATTATAAATTTTAGATCTTTCAAATAACATTTTTATTTCAACTAAATTTCTTGCCATATATATTTTTATTTATTTGTCGCCAAAATATAAATTATTGTTACTGTTTAAAATATATCAAATATATCAATTTGACATATAATTTATAGATCAATTTTTATCATAAAAATATATTATTTTAATTTAATTATTGTTCATAATTTAAAATTCCAAACTTGGTTTTTTTTAAAATATATTCCAATTATGATATATTGTTTACACAAAACTTCTGAATATCAATAGCAAACACTTTATATAGTCAATTATACTTTTAAAGGCAGTCTAAACTTACAACAATTTTAGCAAACATTATTTCTAATTTTACAGATAATAACTTTATACAGTATTTATAACTTTTTAAAAGATACAACATTATCAACCAAAATTTAGTGTATGAATGTGTATGTCATGGTTTTAAATTGCGTTGCGGGTTATTGCAATTGCGGGTGTTGTGGACCTGTGATGCAATTACGGTCATTGCAGTCGTGAATTTTTTTGGAGTTGCATAAAATATTAAAAAAATTGTAAAAATATATATATATAATTATTATATCTCTTAATTTTAATTATATAATAAAGACACATGGAAAATTTATTTTAAAAAATAATTAATTAATATGTTAATAAGTCTCAAATAATTTTCTTCTCTCTTAATTTTTTTTTATTTTTCTCAATTTTTAAATTTTTACCTTCTTTTCATTTTTCTTTGCAAATTTCCTTTCTTAATTTTTCTAATATCCCTCTTTCAAAATTTACAAATATTTCCCTCCAAAATTTTTCGCATATTTTTCTCCCTCCCTAATGAATTTTATTGGTGTTTATAGTTTAATTTGATTTTAATTATTTTTTTCAAATCCACAAATTATCTTACGCCATCTCACATGCTACAATCAATGTCAAAGCAGAGAAGTGTCATCAAGTCATCAGATTCTTCACGCTCACAATCTCACTTTTCTCCAAGTCTTTAACGCTCTGTGTTTCAGTTCTCTCAAGGCCTCAAGTCTCACCTCATCTCATCTTGGACTATAGAAGCCTCTCGATTCTTCCAAGTCTCCAAGACTCTCACTCTGTGTTCTTAGTTCCCACTTCCTATTAGACCAGAACAAAGCAAAGAAAGAAGAACAGAACACGCACAGTGCAAAGGCAAAAAACAGAGGACTGGAGATCTTATCTGAGGTTGCGGACTGAATACTAGAGATCTGGAGATAAACGGGTGACCGACCGGAGATCTATAGCAATTGGTGACGTGACCAATCTTCTTTAACTCAGGTAAATCGATCAGGTCTCTCTCTTTTCTATGCTAAAAATCTAATTTTTTTTTTTACTTTTTATACAAAAAAACGCAACCCAGTGACATTACGACTGCAACGCAGTTCTATTGTGGCCGCAATGCCATTTTATTGCAATGCAAACTGATAAAATGAAATCACCCCGCAATTGCGGGGTGATGCAAATGCAACCACCACTGCATCTGCAATATTGCGGTCGCATCACAGTGATGCGGCCGCAATTTAGAATCATAGTGTGTATATATGATATTGTCAACCAGTTGGGGGTGAGTTATTGAGTTTTCTTTGTTTCCTTTAGTTCCCTTCAATTTTCTTGTAAATGATGAATTTTTTATTTTGTCTATCTTTAACTGGGCTTTAGTTGTATGGAAAAAAAAAAAACTAGACAAGAAGGAAATTACAAAATTAACTGATTTTGAATTTGAACACTGAGCAAAGAGCCACACTTATTTAATACACCTTGGTATGAGGGCCTTTGCTTTAATTGTGGGCATAACACTTTGAGTTGACTTGGATATTCCGTCATTTTTGTTCATGGCTTCAAATGACTTTGGAAAATACTTTTTTAAAAAGAAGTAATGAAATATTTTTTGGTTTAGAAAAAAGGAGATTTTGAGGAGACCTTATTTTTTTTTTGGAAAGAAAAAGGATTATAGTTCCAAAATGAAAGAATTTTGTTTAAAAAGCTTTCTTCGGTTTCTATTTATTTTTGAAGAGTTTTTGAAAATAGTTTTTCAAGTCAACTTAAAAACTTTTTTAGTTTCTTTCTAAAAAATAGATGTTTTATCCAAATAGATTGAAGATTCTTTTAACAAAACATTTAAAGTTAATATAATTTTTAATTTATCATTATGAATTAAAATATGATTCAGACACACATTTAAAAAAGAGTAGAGTAAGCTATGAGGTTGATCTAATAAAAAATAATTTTGATTTTTATTATTTAAATTTATATTATAATAAAAATATTTTAACAAACTATTTTTAAAAAAAGATAGAAATACAATGCTAGTATTAGTCCCAAAAAAATATTTAACATAAGAATTAATTCATTGTCTAAAAAATAACGAAAATATATAAGTAGGACCATAAGGAACAATGGATACAGAGTGAAGACTGAACACAACGCCGACTCTTCCAAATTTTCACTGCCTGTGACCTGTGCTAATTAGCGACTGAGCTCTAAACTCTCAAGGTCTCATATTACTCAAAGTTCAGAAAATCAGACCGGTCATTGAATAGGTTAAGACATTGGTTCAAGGGTCAATAGATAGATTGTGATTGAACTGGTAGTATTTAAAATATATTAAAATATTAAAATTTAAAATTTAAAACTATAAATATAATTTTATAAATATAATTAAAAATAAAATTTAATATCAAATTATATAAAATAACATTCACAATAAAAAATTTAAAATGAAAATTGACTAAATAACAAAAATATTATTAATCAACATAATATTAACTCATATAAATTTGTAAAATATCAAAATATTAATATCTCTATTAAAAAGTAATGTAATTTTTAGAAATTAATTTTATTTTAATTTTGTACTTTAAAAAAATATTTTTTTTAATATTTAAATTGTTACAATCAATTACTGGCACCTAAAGTTCACTTCCCAAGAATATGTGCACTGCCCAATGAAGGCCAAATGCTTGACTCTCTTAATTGGCTTTGGGAAAAACTGAAAAAGAAGACAAATACCTTAATTTAATTTTTAAAAATTATGTACATATAATTAATAAAAATTGAGTATAGAGAAAAGGGTTAGTCCCCTCACAAAATGACAAATCAACATTTAAATTCTTATCAAGAGGTTTTCAAATTTAGTGTTAAATAGTATATTAAGTAGAATTATTTCTAATAAAAAATATTTGTAAGAAATCAATATATATATATTAATCTGGTTATTTTTATTATTAAATTACTAAATTTATTATTATTAAATATTAATTTTTATTTTGATTATTGTTAAAAGTCATTTTGATAAACAAAGAAATAAAATTAAAACAAAAGTAATTTTTTTAGAATTAACCTAAAATGATTGATATTTTAACAATCAAATTGAGTAGTAAGTGTTAATTTTTAAAAGATCAAATTAAAAATTAGTAAATTACACTCTACTTCCTTATAAGTGTTTAAAGTTACACTCTCCTCCCTCTATCTTTAAAATATACACTCTCGCCCCTATAATTATAAAATTGTTATGCTTTAATTCTATCTTACTTTTTCTATTCAGAGAGAGAGAGAGAGATATATATATATATATATATATATATATATATATATATATATAATGTTTGGTAGCATAATACTGTATATTTCATTTTACTAAAATATTATATATTACATATTAGATACTTATTTTTAAAGACAACAAAATACTTGTGACAAAATAAAAAAAATCATAATATGCGAATATTAATATTCTTAAGTTAATATAAGGCTTTTTAATTAAAAGATATGTAGTATTAATTAGTTATTTCATGTAAAAAAATATAATGTAACATATCTCTCTTTAGATAAAACATATAAAATTAAACTAACATATACTATATTTTATAATTACAAGAAAGATTGTATATTTTTTAATGTAGAAGGGAGCGAAGTATAATTTTAAATACTTGAAGGAAAGAGAAAAATGTAATTTATTCAACAACATTTTATTCTTAATTACAAGGATGGAAGAATCTGGACGTTGAGTCCAATGCTATCTCTATTCCCAAGTCATTCATTCTCGTTAATTAGTTATCTTAATTTCATTTTAATTAATGATCGAAGCTTTTGACTCAGACAATGATAACATTGGCATTGATTAACATAATCAAGCAAGCAATCGGTGTTCTTTAATTAAAAATTACTAAATTCTATAATTTAATTGGTAAACACTCATGTAAGATATACGGATAGAGAAATTCTTTTGTGGGCACAAACCTAATACTTCATTCTCAGCACAACCAATTGAATATTTATTTCTAATAGAATAAAAACAGAAAAAGTCTTATTCAATGCAACCTCTTCTTCTTCAATATCAGTGTCATCATAAATTTTAAGGCACAAACTTTTAGGTTCAGGCCCTTTTTTTGTTTCTTTTTCTACTTAATTTTCATTTGTCTTATCCAATTTAAATAGTTCCAAATTAATGTTATTTTTTACAAACTAAAATTTAATCTACATAAAAAAATGATTTTATATTAGCACCTAAACAAAATTATGTCATTAATTAATCATTACGTTGGATTTTTTTTATCCAGCAGAAAAAAAATTTTAATTGAAAAAATATTTATGAGCTACGTTAAAAATTTACAAAGTATAAAATTAAAAGACCATTGATTAAGGCATAGCATACAAAACAAAATCCAACGTAGCTCTTAAATAATTTTTTCAATTAAAATTATTTTTCTATTGAATAAAAGAAATCCAACGTAATGGTTATTTAATGACATAAGCTTGTTTAGGTGCTAATATAAAATCATTTTTTTTATGTAGATTAAATTTTAGTTCATAAAAAATCAACATTTTGGAACTATTTAAATTGGATAAGACAAATGAAAATTAAGAAGTAGAAAAAGAAATGAAAAAAAAGTGTCTGAACCTAAAAGTTTATGCCACAAAAGTTATGATGACACTGATGTCAAAAAAGAAGAAGTTGCATGAATGAATAGGGCTTTTCTGTTTTTATTCTATTAGATGTAAATATTTGATTAGTTGCATCTAAGAATGAAGTGTTAGGTTTATATTCACAGAAAAATTTCTCATACAGATGACCTCTGTCTTTATTTTAGTGCTTGTGCTTTGGAATTTTTTTTTTTATATAGAACCTGGGGCGTGAATGTGATGGGTTTAAGTTCTGACTCTGATCTGACTTTTGAGTTCTAGACTGATTGTAGCGTGTATGTGTGACCGTGAAGAGGGTCTGAGTCACTTTGAGGCATAAGATCTTTTGCGGATTTGGGAAAAGAAAAATTAATTAAAATTAAATTAAAACATAATCATAATTAGAAAGGGAGGATAATATGTGAAAATTTGAGAGGGAAATATTTGATAAATTTTGGGAGAGGGATTGTAGAAAAATTAAGAGGAAAAATTTGCAAAAAAAAAAAAAGAAAAGAAGGAAGAAATTTCAAAATTGAAGAAAATAAAAAAAAATTGAAAGAGAAGAAATGAAATATTTCGTCATTTTTGTTCATTGCTTCAAATGACTTTGGAAAATAATTTTTTAAAAAGAAGTAATGAAATATTTTTTGGCTTAGAAAAAAAGAGATTTTGAAGAGACTTTTTTTTTTTGAAAGAAAAGGGATTAGATTTTGAAAATCAAAGAATGTTTTTTAAAAAGCTTTCTTCGATTTCTATTTATTTTTGAAGAGTTTTTGAAAATAGTTTTTCAAGTCAACTTAAAAACTTTTTCTAGTTTCTTTCTAAAAAATAGATGTTTTAACAAAATAGATTGAAGATTCTTTTAACAAAACATTTAACTGAGAAAGTTAATATAATTTTCAATTTATCATTACGAATAAAAATATAATTTAGACACACATTTAAAAGAGAGTAGACTAAGTTAAGAGGTTGATCTAATAAAAAAAAATTTTGATTTTTATTATTTAAATTTATATTATAATAAAAATATTATAATTAACTATTTTTTAAAAAAGATAGAAATACAACGCCAGTATTAGTCCCAAAAAAAAATATTTAACATAAGAATTAATTCATTGTCTAAAAAATAACAAAAATATATAAGTAGGACGATAAGGAATAATGGATACAGAGTGAAGACTGAACACAACGCCAACTCTTCCAAATTTTCACTACTTGTGACCTGTGCTAATTAGCGACTGAGCTCTAAACTCTCAAGGTCTCATATTACTCAAAGTTCAGAAAATCAGACCGGTCATTGAATAGGTTAAGACATCGGTTCAAGGGTCAATAGATAGATTGTGATTGAACTGGTAGTATTTAAAATATATTAAAATATTAAAATATATAATTAAAAATTATAAATATAATTTTATAAATATAATTAAAAATAAAATTTAATATCAAATTATATAAAATAACATTCACAACAAAAATTGACTAAACAACAAAAAAATATTATGAACCAACATAATATTAACTCATATAAATTTGTAAAATATCAAAATATTAATATTTCTACTAAAAAGTAATGTAATTTTTACAAATTAATTTTATTTTAATTTTGTACTGTAAAAATATTTTTTTAATATTTAAATTATTACAATCAATTACACCTATAATTGGCAATTAAAGTTCACTTCCCAAGAAGATGTACACTTCCCAATGAAGGCCAAATGTCTGATCTCTTAATTGGGTTTGGGAAAAACTAAAAAAGAAGACAAATATCTTAATTTAATTTTTAAAAAATATGTACATATAATTAATAAACATTGAGTTTAGAAAAAAGGGTTATTCCCCTCACAAAAGGACAAATCAACATGTAAATTCTTATCAAGAAGTTTTCAAATTTAGCGTTAACCAGTATATTGAGTAGAATTATTTATAATAAAAAATATTTGTAAGAAATCATATATATATATATATATATATATATATATATATATATTAATCTGGTTATTTTTATTATTAAATTACTAAATTTATTATTATTAAATATCAATTTTTATTTTGATTATTGTTAAAAGTCACTTTAACGAACAAAGAAATAAAATTAAAATAAAAGTAATTTTTTTAGAATTAAACTAAAATGCTTGATATTTTAACAATCAAATTGAATAGTAAGTGTTAATTTTTAAAAGATCAAATTAAAAATTAGTAAATTACACTCTACTTCCTTATGAGTATTTAAAGTTACACTCTTCTCCCTCTATCTTTAAAATATACACTCTCGTCCCTATAATTATAAAATTGTTATGCTTTAACTCCATCTTACTTTTTTTTATTCAAAGATATATATATATATATATATATATATATATATATATATATATATATATATAATGTTTGGTAGCATAATACTGTATATTTCTTTTTACTAAAATATTATCTATTACATATTATATTCTTATTTTTAAAGACAACAAAATACTTGTGACAAAATAAAAAATCATAATATACCAACGTTAATATTCTTAAGTTAATATAATGTTTTTTAATTAAAAGATATGTAGTATTAATTAGTTATTGTATGTAAAAAATATATAATGTAACATATCTCTCTTTAGACAAAAAATATAAAATTAAACTAACATATACTATATTTCATAATTACAAGAAAAATTGTATATTTTTTAATGTAGAAGGGAGGGATGTATAATTTTAAATACTTGAACGAAAGATAAAAATGTAATTTATTCAACAATAATTTATTCTTAACCACGAGGATGGAAGATTCTAGATGTTGAGTCCAATGCTATCTCTATTCCCAAGTCATTTATTCTCGTTAATTAGTTATCTTAATTTCATTTTAATTAATAGTTGAAGCTTTTGACTCGGACAATGATAACATTGGCATTGATTAACATAATCAAGCAAGCAATCGGTGTTTCTTAATTAAAAATTACTAAATTCTATAATTTAATTGGTAAACACTCAAGTAAGATATACGGATGGAAAAATTTTTCTGTGGGTACAAACCTAATACTTCATTCTTAGGCACAACCAATCAAATATTTATTTCCATTAGAATAAAAATAGAAAAAGTCTTATTCAATGAAACATCTTTTTCGATATTAGTGTCATCATAAATTTTATGGCACAAATTTTGTTTCTTTTTTTACTTAATTTTCATTAGTTTTATCCAATTTAAATAGTTCTAAATTAATGTTGATTTTTTACAAACTAAAATTTAATCTACATAAAAAATAATTTTATATTAGCACCTAAACAAACTTATGTCATTAATTAATCGTTACGTTGGATTTTTTTTATCCAGTAAAAAAAAATTTTAATTGAAAAATATTTATGAGCTACGTTAAAAGATTTACAAAGTATAAAATTAAAAGACCATTGATTAAGGCATAGCATACAAAAAAAAAATCCAACGTAGCTCATAAATTTTTTTTTCAATTAAAATTATTTTTCTATTGAATAAAAGAAATCCAACGTAACAGTTATTTAATGACATAAGCTTGTTTAGGTGCTAATATAAAATCATTTTTTTATGTAGATTAAAGTTTAGTGCATAAAAAATCAACATTTTGGAACTATTTAAATTGGATAAGACTAATGAAAATTAAGAAGTAGAAAAAGAAATGAAAAAAGGGTGCCTGAACCTAAAAGTTTGTGCCACAAAATTTATGATGACACTGATGTCAAAAAAGAAGAAGTTGCTTGAATGAATAAGGCTTTTCTGTTTTTATTCTATTACATGTAAATATTTAATTGGTTGTATCTAAGAATGATGTGTTAGGTTTGTGTTCACAGAAGAATTTCTCATGCGGATAATCTTTGTCTTTATTTTAGTGCTTGTGCTTTTGAATTTTTGTTTTTTTAATATAGAACTGACACGTGAATGTGATGGGTCTAAGTTCTGACTCTGATTTAACTTTTGAGTTCTAGACTGATTGTAGCGTGTGTGTGATCGTGAAGAGGGTCTAAGTCACTCTGAGGCATAAGATCTTTTGTAGATTTGGAAAATAAAAATTAATTAAAATTAAATTAAAACATAATCATAATTAAAATTTAATTAGAAAGGGAGGATAATATGTGAAAATTTGAGAGGGAAATATTTGATAAATTTTGGAAGAGGGATTGTACAAAAATTAAGAGGAAAAATCTATAAAAACAAAAAAAGAAAAGAAGGAAGAAATTTCAAAATTGAAGAAAATAAAAAAAAAATTGAAAGAGAAGAAAACTATTTGAAACCTATTAACATATTAATTAGTTTTTTTAAATAAATTTCATAGGTGTCTTTAATATATTTGTATAGGCTATATATTCATTAAATTAATTTTGATATTAAATATAATATATTATATAAGTAAAATTAAGAGATATAATTATATATATATATATATATATATATATATATATATATATAAATAATAATAATTTTTCCACATCTTGTGCAACAAAAAAAAATTTCATGGTTGTAGTGACCGCAAACGCATTGTAGCTTTGGCAACAACCACAATCGCAGTAACTCGCAACGCAACCATAACTGCAATTTAAAACCCTGTGTCCTTCTACGTCAGTTGATAGATAGCAGTATAAGTTGACTACATGGACTGGTTATTTTTTTATAGTCTCCATCCGTTTAATCTCTTATTAAGTAAGGTTGGCTATAGGGACATCATATTCTGTTACACTGGATCAAATATATGGTTAAGGTTTTTTTTTTTAAAATAACTTTTTGTTTCATGGATTTACCTTGCTTCAAATGGCTTGATGTTTTTGCAGATTGTGTTGGTGATTGACGCTATTGGCAATGGCCTACTTGTTAGTTCTTTTGTTAGTGGCTTGTTTTTGTCCTATTGTATTTCCTGATTCAAAAGGTACAATGTTATATATGTCTGGCACTCAACTTGTATGCTATGTAATGTTTCAGCGGCTGTTTTAATTCTTTAGTGGTAATACACTTTTTTCGTGGCAAATCAAAGGTTTTGACTTAACCTTTATAGAATACTAATATTTTCTCCATATTTAGATCATGGTATATAATATTTTCTGCTTCCTTAATTAGGCTTTCTTTAATAGTAAGTAATTAATCCCTGGAAAGTTACCTATATTAACTAAACTGATATAGAATTTAGATTTCAACCACAATTAGATTGTTCTTTTTACTTATTAGGAAGTTGAATGTGCTATAAGTTTGCCTATCCTTTTTTCTTTTAATTCTTTGTAGTACATGAGTCAACTTGATGCAAAAAGGTTTCCCCCTTTTCCTTTGTCATTTGGGTTAACCTAGTGATGGTCTTATTCTTTCTCTTTTATTTTTCTAGTAAAATCAGTTGGAGTATATTTTCTTTCATAAGCTGAATATATTCCTAATATGAATGATTATCTTGTCAAATAAAGAAGAAAGTTTACTTTTGGAAACAAAGGAACTTCTTGGATCATGTAATAGCTGAATCAATTATAATCAAGTAAACTAACTTATGTTTGCAAGATTTGCCTAATTATATCATTTAAAATCATGTAACTGGTTAAAGAACATTAGCATCTACTTGTACGTTCCTTGCTTTGAATTTAAAGGAATATTAACATAGCCTTGCTCTGAGCTTATGATTTGATATACTCTTTACTTTCTTTTTAGACGGGTCTTATCTTTGTCAACCTAGATGCAATTAAACTCCTCTACCAAAAGATATATTTATTTGGGGGACAAAATCCTCTTTCCAAATTCTAGATTCCGACTTGTTTTTAACAACTTCTATTATTTTGGGGGGGGGGGGGGTATAAGCATGTAGCTGAAAATGTTGACATTTAAACTATATATACCTCTATGGTTTTCTGAAAGTTGTAGTGATGTGGGACTTGAAGCTCTAGTAGGTGTGAACAATGTTCTTGTTCATTTCAGATGTTGATGCACTAGTTGAGCTAAAGATGTCACTGAATGATTCAGCTAATCAGCTTAGTGATTGGAATTCATATCAAGTTAACCCCTGTACTTGGTCTCGTGTTTCTTGTGACCAGAATCACCATGTTGTTCATATGTAAGATATTCTTCATTCAATTCTCCATTAAATCTTTTCTTATACATATTTGTCGACAATCAAAACCTTCATGGGTCATGCAAAATTATACATTCCCAACTTGTATATCTTCAATTATGTTGTCTAATTGTATAAATACTTCATTGCAGTCAGCTAGCATTTATGGGATTTTCAGGATTTCTGACCTCAAGAATAGGAGCTTTAAAAAGTCTCACAATTCTGTAAGTATTTATTATAGGAACTATCCATAAAATCTAGATCAATTTAATATATAGCTGTAAATCTTCTTAAATTTCACTTTATTTAAGATGATATAGAAATTAAGTGATAAATTCATCTGGTTAGTTGTTATAGAAGAATTAGTAGTTGAGTTGAGTCGTATGTGATTTTGTAGTCATTTATTCTTTCTCGTCTACTGTTTTAGTAGCTGGTCACAGCATTCTTAGTGTGTCGCATTCTAGGTTTTACTATGAAATCATATGCATATTCTAACTTATTTAAGGATTTGAGACTTTTTAAATGACATGTGAATATACCATCTTTGAATCAGATGTAGTTACTCCAATGCAATCACTTTCTTGTTAAAGTGAAAGTTTGTATGTCTTCTATATTCCATGAAGTCCTTGAGGTCTAGGATCGCCTAAGGCTATGAACATTTTTCTATCAGGTTTAATTTGGCTATATTTAATAAATTTATTGATCTTTAGGTCTAGGATTCCCTTAAGGCTTTTCTTCTTTCTGTCTCATTACTCATGAGTTCATTCCATTCTTGTTCATATTGCAAAGTTCTTTTGGTTTTGTTATGCATTTTTTTTTTGCAAATGCTTAACTAACATCAAAGAAGCAAGCAATTTTCTTAGTGAAATTTATACGTAATGAATTTATGATGCAGTTCTTTGCAAGGGAATGGCATCACCGGCGACATACCAAAAGAACTAGGAAATCTGACAAAATTGACTAGGTTAGATTTGGAAAGCAACAGATTAACTGGTGAAATACCATCTTCCCTTGGTAACCTTAAAATGCTTCAATTCTTGTAAGTTTTGTAATCTATTTCCAAGTTTTAAAGATCTATGATGAATCTTAGCATTTGTTTTTATTTATATTGTTTAACGATGTCATATTTCCATTCTGCTATCAGGACTTTGAGTCAAAACACTCTTAGTGGGAGTATTCCTGAATCACTTGCCAGCACCCCTAGCTTGATCAATGTGTATATAAATATTCTTTGATGTAGAAATATAATTATTCCATTTGGTATTTCAAGTTAATCTTGAAAAGATTGTTTCTAGAAGTTTGTAGGCTATTTATAGATCTCTCTTATTGGTTTAGCATTTGATGGATTCCTTCAATTCCTCTTTGCAGTCTGTTGGATTCAAATAATCTCAGTGGTCAAATTCCAGAGCAATTATTCAAAGTTACAAAATACAAGTATGGACAGTAATTACTATTTGGTTGAACATTATAGCACCTTTGAAAGATGTATTTCTATAATTAACTGTAGGGACCATATACACAAGGTAACACATGTTTTGAGAACCCAAATATACGACTTCTTTCAATAATCATTATTTAATAGCAATCTAATAATGATGGGGATTCTGGTAATCTTTTTTGGCTCGACTCTCCAATTACCATTTGAAGAATGTGGGATCGTCATATATGATGTTTTGGACAAACAAATTTTACGTGTCTTAGCTTGCTACCATAGATTTTTGTTACTTAATATTGAATAATAAAATAATAGAAAAGTGGTCAATTTTTGCATCTGATATAGGATAGAAACACACTCCTATGTGTAGAAAGTTGATCCTTAGTGACAAGAGGCATACTTAATGAAGAATATTGAACAACAAATAGGGCTGATAACAATAAACAAATTACTTCTTGATATTCTAAGATGACAAAGTAAAATTGTAAGTTTTAGCATATTCCAATTGAAAACCCTTTGTCCTTCCTTGTATTAGGTGTGACACATATTTATGTTATTTATGGTGTTGTTAAATAGAATCTAAGTTTAGTATGCATAAGATGTTTTCCTTATTAGTAGATAGCAATATTTATTACTTCACTGCACTTCTTTTTTATTTGACTGTTTCTTTATTTCAGTTTTACAGGAAATAAGTTGAATTGTGGCTCAATTTATCATCACCCTAGTGCATTTGATAGCACATATCAAGGTTATTTAATTAGAATTTTTTTTTGGATCATAGAGGCACAAGGCTTGGGAAGTTAGGAATGGGGAAAGAAGCGGGGTTGTCACACCTGAAATGTGACCAACTGGCGTTTCTTTTAAAAAGAAATAAAGTATAAAATTGACTTTTAGAATTGAAGATCAATTTTTTTAGTAGCCGCCACCAAAGGCGCCACCAAAGCTTTAAATTTGATGGTCTACGTTTAGAGAAAAACTGAGTTCAGAAGTTGAACCACATAGGGAAGATGTTAGGCACCATATATGTCTTATTTAGAAAGTGAGCAATTATTTTATATTTGCTTTGAATTACCCTTATCAGTCACATAAAAGCATGAAGGAAAAGCACCAAAACAAATGGAGATATGTACAAGGGCGGACTTGGCTAGGCGGAGCCCAGGTCCTACGTACCCAAAATTGGGATCAAAGTCCACGTAATTCATCATTTTGGAATGCCGCAATGGGCCAAGGGAAAGATTGAAATTTTTGGCGGGAAGAATCAAGAGGTTCAAAAATAACTGTTTTGATAAATCAAATAAGGCTGAAGAGTTGTGATTGTGTTTAAATTTATAAAAAAAAACAAATTCCTCTGATTTTTTTACTCTTCCCATTTTTAAGATTTTTGATTTTTAGTTTCTTTTTGTTTCCTTTTGGAAAATGATTTGGAATGGAATTAAAGTAAGCTTTTTGAATTTTTTGGAATTTTAAAAGGAAAATATCTTTAGGATTTTGAAACTATTTTTTGTGAGATAATTTGAAAGGAAACATATTTTTGGACTTTTGAAATTATCTTGAAAATAAAATTAAAAGAAACTATTTTGGGATTTTAGAATTATTTTTGTGGAATAATTTAAGAAGAAACTTGTTTTTCTTTTTATTTTTGACATCATCATGTGAATGAACTTAAAGGAAAAATATTTTTTAGCTTTTTGAAATTATTTTGTGAATGAATTTAAAATGAAACACATTTTTTGAATTTTTGAAATTATCTTTAATTCAATGAATTTATTTTTTTTTAAAATACATTTATTTGAAACTAGATCAAATATATACACTCTCACATACACATACATAACTATACGTAGTAACACATACGCACACTGGTACATATATATATATATATATATATATATATATATGTGTATATATGTATATATGTATATGTTGGGTTTGACTTGAATTTTGTGGGTGACCCAGTTTGTAACCCGATCCACGACCCATGACCCATTTGTCTCTATATATATGAGTGTGAGGGAATTCATTGTAAGAGTGATTAATGTAATTTCTCTCTGTATAGCCTCCGTCAGAAATAATACAGATATTCTCTCTGTCCGTGGACGTAGGTCGCATTGACCGAACCACGTAATTTCTTTGTGTGTTCTTCTCTATCCTTCTCCTTGATTAATTGCCTTTCAGTAACCTAACAAGTGGTATCAGAAGCCTCGGTTCATTTTTGGTTCGTCGGTTACTGTAGCACGTCCGAAAATTTTCAGATCTGGCTCCAAAATTTTAGATCTTGCCTCGATTTAGTTGTTCTGGAGCATAGAAGACCATTCTCTGCATCTTTGGTGCGTTGAAGAACGTCAGAGACCAATTTTTGGTGGTAAGAAAATTTTCAGATCTAGTTTTAAATTTCAGATCTAGCTTGATTCGCTTGTTTTTTGGGAAAAAGAGACCGTTTATTGCATTTCTAGTGCATTGGAGATCGTTTTTCAGTTGTTTTGGTGAGTTTTTATAGTTGCGAGTACTGTTCATCACCGGAATCTTCATCGGAAGTACTGTTCATTGCCGGAATCTTCATCTGAAGCACTGTTCATCGTCTTCTACGGCGAGGCACTGTAGCAGTCAACGGTTAATGGCACTGTAACGACTCGGGCACTGTAGCGACTCAGACTGTAGCGAATCGGCACTGTAGCACAGTCAACGGTCAACAGTACTATTTGGTCAAAGTTACTGTTTGGTCAAAGTTGCTGTTTGGTCAAAGCTGTTGTTTGGTCAAAGCTGCTGTTTGGTTAAAGTTGCTGTTTGGTCAAAAACTACTGTTTGGTCAAAGCTGCTGTTTGGTCATAGTTGTTGTTTAGACCAAGTTTTCTGTTGCGATCGTTATTGTTTCCTCGACATGGTTCCGGTGAGTTTATGTTTAATTCAGAAAAAGAATTCTGAATTTCTGTGTGAATTTACTGGATTGTGTCAAATTGTGCTGGATTGGATTTCTGGTTTACTGCTGTGAATTTTGTTGGACTGCTGTGTTGAATTTCTGTTAGTGAAGTTCTGGTCAGTTTGCAAGGTTCTGAACAGTTTTGTGAAATTCAATTTCTGATTGCGAAATTTGCTAGTAATTTATCTGCTGTTATTTGAGAAGATGTCGACTCATAAATTCGATATTGAGAAGTTCAATGGATCGAATGATTTCACTTTGTGGAATGTAAAAATGAGGGCACTTCTGGTTCAGCAGGGATGTGCAGTGGCATTAGAAGGAGAAAGTAGTCTACCTAACACATTGAAGGAAGAGGAGAAGAAGAAAATTTTGGCAAAGGCTCATAGTGCATTACTATTCAGTCTGACAGATGAGGTATTGAGAGAAGTAGTTGATGAATCAACTGCTGCAGGTTTGTGGAAGAAATTGGATGATAAATACCAGAAAAAGTCTCTCACAAACCGGTTATATCAAAAGCAGCGTTTGTATACCCTGCGGATGACAGAAAATATGCAGGTAAAAGATCATCTTGATAATTTTAACCGGATTATCCTAGATTTACAGGGTGTTAGGGTTAAGATAGATGATGAAGATCAGGCTATCATTCTTTTGTGTTCTCTACCAAATTCATATGAGAACTTTGTTGACACTATGTTGTATGGTAGAGATAGTATCTCTGTCAATGATGTCAAAGATGCTTTGCAGTCTAAAGAGCTGAAGAGAAGAGTCTCTAGTTCTAATGAGGATGGTGCAGAAACAGGTTTGTATGTTGGCAGAGGCAGAGACACTAAAAGGAATGATGGAAAAAGAAGCAAGTCACGGTCTAAGTCGAGAAACAAAGGAGGACCTCGATGTTATCACTGTAAACAGAAGGGGCACATCAGGAAGAATTGTCCACAGAGGAAGAAGGGAAATAATGAGAAGGAACCGAATACCAGTGGTAGTGCTTCGGTGGTGCAAGATAGTTCTGACGGAGAAGAAGACATTGATGTTCTCACAGTCAGCACCTCTGGTTCTGCAAATACTTGGGTCTTGGACACAGGTGCATCTTATCATATGACTTTCTCACGTGAACTGTTTACTTCTTTCAAGGAGTGGAATGGTGTTGTGAGGTTGGGTGATGATGAGCAGCTCAGTGTTAAGGGCAGTGGTTCTGTGCAGATTCAGATGTATGATGGAATAGTCAGGACGCTTGATGCTTGGTATGTTCCTGGTCTACGGAAGAACTTGATTTCTCTTGGTACTCTAGACAAACAAGGGTACAAGTACTCTGGAGAGAATGGACAATTGAGAATTTCCAAAGGTGCTCTGGTTATAATGAAGGGTAAATTGCAGCATGGCATTTACTTTCTGATTGGTAGTTCTGTGATGGGGACAGTGGCTGTATCTAAATCTTTAGGGAAGAATGATGATTATACAGAGTTGTGGCATTTCCGATTGGGACACATGAGTGAGAAAGGGCTGTCAATTCTAAGTAAACAAGGATTGTTAGAAGGAGCAGAAACTGGGAAACTGAAATTCTGTGAAGTTTGTGTTATGGGTAAACAACGCAGAGTTAAGTTCAGTTCTGGAAGCATACTTCTACGGATGTTCTGCAATATGTTCACTCAGACTTGTGGGGTCCTTCTCCAGTTGAATCTCAGGGCAAATGCAAGTACTTTGTTACTTTCATTGATGACTACTCTAGAAGGGTTTGGGTATATTTTCTGAAATCCAAAGATGAAGTGTTTGGGAAGTTCAAGGAGTGAAATCATGTAGCTAATTCTTTGGCGTCATGTTCTTTCCCTGACCATAGTATAGGTTGCCATGTGAATTTAATTGGAGAATCTGAATAACAAGAAGCAATCACTCATGCTACTCCTTGATGCTCATGTTGTGTAAAATATAGGCATCTGACATCTAACAAGAAGCAATCATCCATGTTGCTTGCTCCCTGATGCTCATGTTGTGTAAAATATGGGCATCTGTCATTCTTTTATATTATTTTTTCATTTTTTTATTTCTTATTTTTGGTTATTTTTTAATTTATGTTTACATTTTATATTTTTATATATTTTATTTTTTTTATTTTTTTATTTTTTTATTTTTTTTAATTTGGTTGATCATCTATTTATTCAAAAGAAAAAAAAAGGAAATTATAATTATTGTGGACAAAATTACGTGTTACAGGGGTAGGGATCTAACCCAGGTACATAAGATTTGCTTGACACTTGTGTCCTTGGGGGAGCCACATAAGTTGAGGCTCTTAGGCATATTAGGATTTTTTTTTGGGGCTGGGTGAGGGGGTTTGTAAGGTTGTATTATCTATTTCTCCGTGAAGAACTGAATGCTAATTTTTCTACATTTGGCAGGTTCAACTCATAAAGCAAGGATTGGCATTATAGTTAGAGTTATTGTAGCATTAGCGATTATTCTTTTTCTTGGTGGTTTGCTATTCTGCTACAAGGTTAAACACAAGGGTTTCAACCATGAAGTTTTCGTAGATGTGGCAGGTTTGAGTTCTATTTTTGGACTGTGAACTATTTTTTGTGCACTTATGTTTGACTTAGCCTAAGTGAAACATGGACATGGATGTATCATGTTCGTGACATTTGCAATCATTTATCTGATTTGCACTATATATGCATTCAATTTCAAGATGATGTAATAGTGTAAACTCAGTATGAGTCATTATGATACAAGATATTATTCTCCACATAGATTGATTTGTATGTACGTTTTATTGCTGAGCTCATTATACATGCCCAATTCATTGCTATTGCATCATTTCTCGCTAACCAAATCCTCATATAGGCTATGATTGCCAAAAGCATCTGGCTGCTCTAATTTTCCAAACTAATTTTGAAGATCCACTTTATGGCATGTGGCTAATTAACACAATGCTTTATTAATTAATTATCATTAGTTTTTCCAATTTTATGCTCATTTATATTGTCAATGTGTATTTATCATGCTTTTCCTTCCTTTGGGCCCCACTCTCCACCCAGTGGCCTACTGGATTTTATGGCTAAACAATGGAACCTATACCCCTCAATTCCTATAAAACTCCCATGTCCCATTAGGGTGGGGATTATATAAAGCCATGTTTTTGGGATGACAGGAAAATTTCCTGGATGAACCTCTCATGCTTTTAGTTTTGAAAAGTAGAAACTAATTGAAATTGAATAATTTAGAAGATAAATAGTTAAGATTATTATGATTTTGCTTACTTCTAAATTTTATCATGCAAACTTTTTTGTTTTAGTATCATATTTTTGGAAATATCTTGTATGGTCAGAGGAAGTCGATTGGCAGATAGCATTTAGTCAACTAAAAAGGTTCACAATGATGGAACTACAGATAGCTACAGACAACTTCAGTGAGAAAAATGTTTTGGGACAAGGAGGCTTTGGGAAGGTTTATAAAGGTATTCTCGTTGATAACACAAAGGTTGCTATCAAAAGGTTAACTGATTATGAAAACCCTGGGGGAGATGCAGCTTTCCAGCGTGAAGTCGAGATGATTAGTGTAGCTATCCACAGGAACCTATTACGGTTGATCGGGTTTTGTACAACTCCAACTGAGCGCCTTTTAGTTTATCCCTTCATGCCAAACTTAAGTGTTGCTTATCGTCTGCGAGGTATATAGTTACAACTTACAATGAATATGTTCATTGATGGTCTACTAAATATTAAATCTGATATTTTAGAATTGAAATTTGAGGGTCCAGTTAGAAAGTTGAATTGTGACTGGTGTAACTTCTTATCGTGCCAAATTTGTATAGCCACTTTAAACATTATTAGAATATAATTGGTAGCACGAAGTAAATAACATTTTGTAGATTTTAAAATGTGCTAGCAATTTTATGGCTTTCCTAGAACTTGAATTTTCTTTCATTCTTTATTCTCTCCATATATTTAGGGAATCAAACAAGAATGTGATAGACAAAAAAGATGATACCTTTTTTGTTCATGGTGATTTGCTATATTTGGTTGGAAAGGAACGCAAGAGTTTTTAAAATCAATTCCTTCTGTTGCACTTGCTTTGTAACAGAATTTGTTTCATAGCTTCTCTTTGGGTCATTGCCAATGGTGTCTCTGAGGGGGTTTCTTTTACAGATACTTATAGGGATTAGAAGGCTTTGTTGTCTTAGGTTTTTAAGTTTGGTTGTTTGGTTTTTCCCTTGTTCTTTGTCTTTTTCTTTGTTGAGGATCCCTTGTCCTCCTTTTTTTATGTATTTGTTTCTGCTAAGATGCTCTTCTTCTCTAATATAAATTTTCTTTCATTATAAAAAGAAAAAAGAAAGAAAGATGATACTTTTTGGTAAATTACACTATAATCATCATGCAAGCCTGTACCATTCCAGATATTCAGCTTCATTTTATCTTTACATCATGAAAGAAGTGTCATTGGTTCAAACCATGTATGACCTATCAATCTTGTATCCTTTTTCTAGTGGGATTTAAATTAGGGTGAATTATAGGTTACCATCTTGTGATTTAACTTAAAATTAGCCCCCCTCACTTTTGGTTTCAAGTGTGTTATTCAAACTTTTTTTTCAATTTCATTACCACTTAGTTACTGTGTGATATTTTCCATCCAAAATTTAGCGAAATTAGTTAACCTATGTAGGTAGCTTAGTGAATAGTAATTTATTAATTTTGCCTGTAATATTTAGGATCCTTTCCAGTGATATTTGATTACTTGGATATTGATGCAGAATGTAAACCATGGGAATCTGTTTTAGATTGGCCTACAAGAAAACTAGTGGCTCTAGGCACAGCCCGTGGCTTAGAATATCTTCATGAGCATTGCAATCCCAAGATTATCCATCGGGATGTCAAAGCAGCTAATGTATTACTAGATGAAGATTTTGAGGCAGTTGTTGGTGACTTTGGTTTGGCAAAGCTAGTTGATGTTCAAAGGACTAATGTGACTACTCAAGTTCGTGGGACAATGGGCCACATAGCTCCTGAATACTTGTCCACTGGGAAATCTTCAATAAGAACTGATGTTTTTGGTTACGGGATTATGCTTTTGGAGCTTGTTTCAGGCCAACGGGCAATTGACTTTTCTCGCTTTGAGGAGGAAGATGATGTGCTATTGCTTGACCATGTGAGACAACCTTGTATTACTTTATTTTTTATGTGGCATCCACCTCTAATATGATTTTCTAATGTTAAAATCATGTCCCATTACTTCTTTTAAATATAATAGAGTTTTACTTAGATCACTGAAATTTTATTTCCACTAAAGTTACTATATTTATTGTTGGACCTCTACACGCTCATCAAGTTGGAAAGTATCTAGTGGTTTCCACAATTTACCGAAACATGCTTTGCTTCAACTCACCTTTTACTTTAATGATGTTGATGATCAAAAGGTGAACAATAGGCTTTTGATTAAGAGATCTTGATCCTCCACATTGGCCTTCAAGTGTTACTGCTTATTATGTTCGAAAATGTCTTGTGCTGTTTTTAGTTTATACTTATTGTTTATATGCCTATAATTTACCTTTTCTCTATACTTTTGTCCTTTATAGGTTAAGAAATTAGAACGTGAGAAAAAACTAGATGATATAGTTGACCGCAATCTAGATAAACATTACGACCTACAAGAGGTTAAATTGATGGTACAAGTTGCATTACTGTGCACACAAGCATCCCCAGACAACCGTCCAGCAATGTCTGAAGTAGCAAGAATGCTAGAAGGAGAAGGGCTTGTTGAAAGGTGGGAGGAATGGGAGCATGTGGAGGCAACTCGGAGCCAAGAACACGAGAGACTACAAAGAAGATTAAATTGGGGAGACAATTCAGTTAACAAACAAAATGCCATTGAGTTGTCTGGCGGGAGATGATGTAATCCTTTAACTTTTTTGACAAATTAGCTTGACAAGAGATGCAGCAATTATTGTATTGCAAGTTTGCAACTGTAAAATAGGAAACTTCTATTGTAATCGTTTCCATCAATGTTGCTCTTGGTGAGTCTCTCCTTTGTCCTTATTCTTGTGTATATGTTTTGTAGAGTAAATTACTGATTAGTTCTCAAAAAGTTATATTTTTCTTAATTTAGCCTTTACAAAATTGTGAAGAATAAAAAAAGGAAATCAAGAGATTTGAATCAAGTAAGATGTGTTAAGGATAAAGAAGGAAAAGTTTTGGTTACAGATGAAGATATTAAAAACATATGGGAGGCTTATTTTTGCAAGTTTTTTTATGATAGAGCAGGGTCAACTATTGATATGGAATATTTAACAACCCAAGAAGGTAAACAAAATTTGGCTTTTTATCACAAGATTAGGGTTGACAAGGTCAAAGAAGTTCTTAAGTGAATGGATAATAGTAAAACCATTGGTTCTGATGGTATTCCTATCGAAGTTTGAAAGTGTTCAGGGGAGGAGGGTATTATCTGACTGACAAAACTATTTAATGAGATTTTAAGATATAAGAAAATGCCTAAGGAATGGAGAAGAAGCACTTTAGTACCTATGTACAAGAAGAAAAGGGACATCCAGAAGTGTACCAACTACCGAAGGATAAAACTTATGAGTCATACTATGAAATTATGGGAAAGAGTGATTGAACACAGGTTAAGAATTGAGACATGTGTTTTTGATAACTAATTTGGATTTATGCTGGGGTTGTCTACTATAGAAGCTATTTATCTACTCGGAGTAAATAAAAAGACTTGCATATAATTTTTATGGATCTGGAAAAAGCTTAAGATCAAGTACTAAGGGAAGTGTTGCGGAAAGCTTTAGGAAAGAAAGGTGTCTGTGTTACGTATATCAGAGCTATAAATGATATGTATAAAGGGGCATCAACTAGTGTGAAAACGTTTGGAGGGGAGACAAAAGAATTTCTTATAAAGATTAGTCTGTATCAAGGATCATCTTTAAGCCTTTATTTGTTTGACCTAATTCTAGACGCTCTGACAGAGCACATCCAAGAAGAAATATCCAAAGGCATGCTTTTTAAAGATGATATAGTCCTAGTGGTGGAGTTAAGGGAATAATTAACTCTAAACTCGAGTTATAGAGATATACTTTGGAATCGAAGGGTTTTCATCTAAACAGGAGTTAGACAAAATATATGCACTGCAAGTTTAACAAGCAGTAAGCTAGAAATGAGTTGGAAGTTAAAATTAGAGATCAGGTTATACCACAAGTATCAAAGTTCAGGTAAATAGGATCAGTAATACAAGATGATGGTGAAATTAATAAGGATATTACACATATAATACAAGTGGGGTAGTCGAAATAGAGAAAGGTATCATGAGTTATTTGTGATCGAAAAGTACCTAATAAGATTAAAGGGAAGTTTTATCAAACTACTATAAGACCGACAATATTATATGGGAGTAAATGTTAGACAATGAAAAGACAACAAAAACAAAAAAAATTAAGGTAACAGAGATGAGGATGTTGAGATGGATGTGTGAGCATACAAGAAAAGATATTATTTGTAATAATTGTATATGAGGTAGAGTTGACGTGACACCTATTGAGGAGAAAATAGTAGAAAATCGTTTAAAGTTGTTTGGACATGTTCAAAGAAGATAGTTAAAATCTCCAATAAGGAGGGTTAAGCAGATGATATTAAGTCATGTAAAAAAAAGCCGAGGAAGACCAAGAAGGACACTTAAAAAAATCATTGAACGAGATCTTTTGGTGAATACGATACCTAAAGAATTGGTTATTGATAGAGGTTAATGGCACCGTGCAATCTATGTATCTGACCCCACCTAGTGGGATAAAGCTTGTTGTTCTTGTTGTATATTTGTTTTAATGTGATTCTTCAGTTTGTCAAAATGTCTCTTAACAACTAAAAACTTGAGATTTAGTAATGGTAGATTTTGTCATTTAGTTGAGAAAAAGACTAAATTGAGACAAATGTAATCTTTTAAAAACTAAATTAAGATACTTAATCTTTTAAGGACCAAATTGAAAAATTTGTAATTTTTTAGAGACTAAATCAGTAATTTACTCTATGTCTTGTTAGTAATCAATTGAGAATAACTTACCTTCTAATGTGAAAATTGTTCTCTGTTTAATGATATTCACTATTTGATATCAACTTTGATGTCTGGATGCTCTTTCCCTTTCTAAGCAATTTTTCTTTGTCCAGATCGTTTTGGTCAAGTATATAAATATGGAAATATAAATATTGATTGGACTCTAAGACTATTTTGGTTCTAATTGTCAAACATAGTACTTGAAACAAGTTTGTGCCAGCCTATAAAAGCTCTATAATACATAATTATTTCTTGCTGCAAAGACATTTTCAATGAGACTGTGACATAAAATATGTTAATCCAACACTAGCTAAATATAGTACATTTTACATGTCTCATGTGAGACATAGAATAATGTTTCTTGCTTGCGGCAACAAGTTTTGCCCATTCTCTAAGTTTAGCTTTCATTTCTTGTACATTTACAATATCTTTTTTCTCTAATTCAATGAACTTAGAAAGTCAGAGTTAGAAGTTTGTAATTGTTTTTTGTTATTTTTGTTAGTAGTTATTTGTAAATTAGTTAGTGACAGTTAGTTGTAGTTAGACATAAATGTTAGTCAGTTAACTTACAGAGGTTTTACTTAGCTACTGATATGATGTATATAAATAGGGAATCACTATATAGATTTTTTTTTTTGTGTAATTGAATGAGAATATTCAATTCATATTTTTTTCTCTCAAGTGTTAGCTTCTACATGGTATCAAAGCCAGAAACACTATAGTCAATGGGCTTACAAGCACTGTAGTTAGTGAGCTTACAAGCACTGTAGCTAATAGGATTACAAGCACTATAGTTAGCAGGCTTTATTCTCATGTTGCTTTTTGTTTAGCGATATCAATCTTCACTCGAAGTCGAACAACATGTCTACAGAATGGAAGGAATAGTAGATTTGAACGTCAAGAAGAGATCGAACTCGATGCTGAACTTGGACGATTTGCTAGTGATGCAGACATCTGATAACCCTAGGATGGTACTAGTGACAGTACCATTAAACGATTTGAACTTTTTGACTTGGAGTAGGTCAATGAAAAGGGCACTTGCTACCAAGAACAAGCTTGAATTTATCACTAGATGTATTGCAGAACCATCGAACGAGCTAGAACGAAGCAAGTGGAGAAGAGTCGACCAAAAGGTTGCATCCTGGATCATCAATTCCATGATCAAGTATATTGCAGAGACGTTCGTGTATAACAGCTCACGAGGAAGCTCTGGCAAGAACTCGAGGAGCATTATAGTGAGAGCAACGGTCTGCAACTGTATCAAATTCAACACCAAATTGCTTCGATTGAACAAGGTAATCAATCGATAGTGACTTATTATAGTAGATTGAAAAGGTTATAGGAAGAACTCAATGTTTTGCAGCCCATGCCCTACTATGAATGTGGAACATCGACTGGTTGTGTGTGTGACGTTGCCAAACAATTCTCAAGCATCATTATGAAAAACAAATTGATGCAATTCTCAATGGGTTTGAATAAGGGATATGACGTGGTGAGAAGCCAGATACTTGTCTTGGATCCCTTACCCACAGTAAGTAAAGCATTTTCAATGGTTTTACGAATTGAGAAACAGAGGTCTATACATAGTGATATGGCCAAGACTATTGATGCAAGTGCCATGGTAGTTAAGGCAAATCAATATGGTAATAACTCAAGGAATATCAACAGTAAAAGGTGTAACACCTCAAAATTTCATAAAACTATCTTGTAAGACCTCAAAATTTCACAAAACTATCGCCAGCATAAAAGATTTTTAAGATAAGTTTCCTTAGTGAATAATTATGAAAATTTTCAAAACCTTAAATTTCAAAGATCTGAAATCCATAATTAAAAACAACTATGATCCATCATTATCATTATAGGTCTTACGTCACTGTCATTTCGACATATATACACATCACTGGATATTAATTCTTAATTATTTTACAATAACTATAATATCTAGGCTACAGCTACTGACTCCCCGCTGTAACTCTGCTATTCTCACTTTGATTTGCACTTGGAAATGGTTAATATAGCACAAAAATCGTGAGATATAGAAATCTCAGTAGCCAGTAGTTAATATTTGAAAATAAGAACCATCCCCAGTCATAAAAGCATGTTTATAAACCCATTCATAATTCAATTCAACTCATCTACACCACTGTTATGCAGAAATCATCACTTGGTCTTAGTACCCCAGGAGTCTTTTTCATCTCTAGTGGTGCCAAGGGTTAATACTTGGTCTTAGTACCCCAAGAGTCTGTTTTATCTCAAGTGACGCCAAGAATCATCACTCATCTCAGTGCTTACCACCAAAGTTTAATTAAACCCTGTGGTCAAAGGTCAGCAAGAATGACACTAGCATCGTCATGCATAGCTGTTTCCGCCCTAACCATGGCGAGTCTTATACTAGCATGTACCGTCGTACCCCAGATGCTTGGCGTACACTGTCTTAACACATGAGTATCATAATAATACATAAACATACATAACAATGCATAGAGTCCAATATTACATAATTCATCAATAAATCATTTTTAGTATAAAACAATTTCAAAATATATGAACAACACTTTTATGAAATGTAACTGGCTACCTGAATTTACTGTCTTGTACCGATTCCGCTTGAAATTATTCCAAGGTGCTGATAAAATAAATTAGCTATTAAAATCCTAATATTGAATACTTAAAATACTATTCCATTTTTAAATGCAATTTCTATGCACTAAATACTAATTACGTATTATTCGTAATCATATTTCTAATCCCAAATTTAAATAAATATAACTAGCTAAAAATATCCTAATTTATTCTCCCAATTTCCAACTTATTTCCTTTTTCCTCAACAACCTTTAATTAATTCACTTTAGTCCTTCATGGAAACTTTAACCATATAAATAACCTTCAAAATTTGGTAAATTCCATCAAATTCTAATTAAAATCCCATATATACTAAATCTGGACATTTTCAGAAATTTTACTCTTTCCTTCCAACTTTTCATTTCATTCACTGGGGTCCTCAATAATTATTTTTCCCTTATCTTTTTCATGATCTAAGACCAGATTCAGTTTCATCTAAGTCCATAGGTCACAAATATATGTTGTTCCAAAATTATAGCTACTCCTACAAACTTTTGATTTTATTTACTTTAGTCCCTGTCATGCATGCATACATCTAAACTCCATGTTTTTCCATTCTTCTTGCTGCATGTCTCTCCCAAACTTATCTAGAGACTCTCTAAGACATGTTTAATCATTTCTTAAAACATGCAAGCCTAAAAGAAAGGATTTAAAGCTTACCCAAGATTTCCAAGCTAACTTTTCTCCTTTGTTTTTCTGCACTATCATGCCACTTCCTTACTGCTGTAAAGGGTGTCTAAATACCCAAGAATGTCACTTTGTGTTGTCCCTTTAATTGCACTTAAAAGCCTCAAAGAAGCCTACGGTTTTGGATTAGAAAGATTGGAGAAGAACTCACATGTTTAGCTCTCGGTTTACACTGTTTTGTGCAGTAAAACATAGGTTGAATTTTGCTGCTACTGTTGTGCTTTCCTCTCACGGTTTTGGGAAGGTTAAAGTCACTCTCCCTTGTGTTTTTATTGCAGAAAAAGGTCTTCTTTCTCTCTATCAGATTTTCTGTAGAAGAACTCGTGGTTTACTGCAAAAAACTTACTCTTCCTCTCGGTTTCTATAGAAACAAAGGCCTTTGATTTTATTCTCTTGCTCTTACTTGGTTTCTCTCTTAAGGTAGCAGAAAATGGAGCTAAGGTCACCCCTTTAATCCCATGGGAGGTGGCTCACGTGGCTGCAGAAAAAGGAGAGGACATAGCCATGAGTTTACTGCACAAAGCTCCTCCCTTTCTCAGTTTCACACTTCCTGCAGCAAGGTAGCATCACGTGTTGTAGCAAATGGAGGTCTCTTGGGTTCATGGTGGAGCAAGTGAATTTTGCTCAACTTGATGAGTTTGCTGGTAATGTATCCAAAATAGCTTTTGATTATGATAACAGCTTGTCTAGGTGGATTGTGGATATTGGAGCCACAAACCATATATGTGTAGTAAAGGATAAGTTTGTTTTCCAAAAACCTTTGACTAAACAAATTTTAATTCACTTACCTGATGGATATGAAAAATTTTGTAATTTTTTAAAAATAAATATAGAATTTTAAATTTTAAATATAATATAGTTAATTTAAAAAAATATGAAAAATTAAAGTTATTAGTTACTTAAAATTATTAAAGAAGTAATGTTTTACATGTATAAATTATATTATTGAATTTTTTTACCTAAAAAGGCTTAATATTATATTATTTAAATATAATTTCTTAAAAAACTGGTCGGACTGGCCTATTTGACAGTACTATTTATCATCCTTCAATTTTCTTAATATTTTCTCGAAAATTGCACCTGTATCATAAATGAAACGAAAGAGAGGGAAAAACAAAAATTACATTTTCATAGCCTTATGAACCTTCTCAAATTGGGAAAAAAAATAAAAGAAAAAGAAAACCCTTCTTATGCTAACATTTCATTTTTTTTTGGTTAACTTTAATTCAACTTTCAAAGTAATAACCTGTTTTAAATCAGGTGTTGTTAAACTGGTATTTCATGTTTCTGAGAAGGAAAAAATGAACGTTAAAGAAAGAGGATTAGCAATAATCAATTACAATCAGTTAATAAACCCACTTAGGATTTCAATGGCCTCCTTTATTGTTGTTCACTGATTTGAGAATTGACATATGTGAGTTGTTAAGATGAAGAGCTCATGAGATTTCAAAGTTATAAAGTTTAAGGGATAGGTCAATAAGCTTGGTGAAGGGGATAAACTCAAAACGTAAAATTATAAGTGTCACGCCCCATATTCGAGCCTGTGATTGACGCAGTAATGATACCCTCATTATTGTAAGTCGTCTTGTTGTCTTTACCCTTTTTGTTAAATTCAATTATGTGATCCTAATTGTCCTAACCACCACAGAGGACCTATGAGATTTTAACCTCAAAGAAAAAACATCGAACCTTCCTGACAATAGAAAGTCCTTACAAAACGAAACACTCCGCTACTCCTCTAAGGGGTCCCTTGCCTACAATTGGATCTAAAAGGAGGGAAACATGAGGGTGAGTTGGGGATAACTCAGTGAGTGTACGAACACTCAATAATAAGAACAAAATATGCAATAAATTATAAAGCGAACACACAGGCTATAATACCACTTAGAACATAGTTAAGAACATATATCGTAATAAAGCTTAATTCCATAATCAAAACAAATTAAATGCACATCTTGGGTATAGTACTCATCACTTAGGCGGACCTACCCTGGGAGCTATTCGATCAACCTCCAATCCTCTTAGTACCTTAGTGATGCTACACACTATCCTGTTTCACTAGTAAGGCACCTCACAGGTTTAACAAAGCACTCGAGCTACCACAATCCTACTATAAGGAACTATGTATCCTCTATCCTTTATCGAGCGAAAGTTTTTAATCTTGCTCGCCACATATAGGGTGTACCACCTAATATTACAAACATGTCATATGATTTTCTCAATCATAAAAATTCAACATATTATGAACATTTACATTTTAAAATCACATGAAAGTTAAAATTTCACAATCATAATACAAATCATTTATTGAAATAATTTTCTAAAATTTCACATGTAGAAATTATTCATGTTAAAAACGTTATTATTCTTTAATGATGAACTTCGGGATATCAACCTGGTTCAACATCATAATAAACTATATTATGATCTTATTATTTAAGGACTCGTCCACTCACCTAAATTCAATACAAGAACCACTTTTTTTATTTACTCCGGAGAAGAGCACATGTGTGGATTTCATGTTCCACTACAGGGAGTTTCATAAAAGGTCAGAGAAATAATGTTAAGGTTGATTTTGTCACGGATAAGTATAAACATTATTTATACGCATGAGTACAATTTAAAAATATGTATGAGTACTATTCATATATGCATACTACTCAAAAATACATATGAGACTATTCATATGTATGTATACAATTCAATAATACTATGTAAGTATTATTTATATGTATAGATACTATTTATGAATATTGTATAAGTATTATTTATATGTACAGTTACTATTTATACTAAGAATAGTGAACACAGGCTACAAAGAATACATCATGTAAGTTTTTAGAAAAGAGAGATAGGTCACAATGGACACTCTTAAATACTAAGTCTTTCCTTAGCCAGAACCTTTCCTAAACATGTATTCTTCACAATTTTATACTTTATTCCGGCAACCAGTAATTCAGGATATATTTTAAGAAATCAAGAAAAAAAATTTCTAATATAGAAGATCAGCTAAAGTCACAACTATAGAGCATACTAAGAATTTAACCTCTAAATAGTTACAATAAATTAAAAAAGTATAGTATCCTTACCTTGGATCTAAACTGAGAAGGAAATGCCTAAAATTTCAAAGACCTAACACCGAAGCAAGAGAAATTTGAAGAAAGGAAGGAAGAGGAATTTGAGGTGTGAGTTTAGAAATAAAATAGAATGGCCTATTTATAGGAAAAGTCAATGGGTACTATTTGATATTATGCATTAACAAAATATTCAATTTACTATATGCTAATAATTCAATTTATATTTTAATAATTCAGTTCATTATGCAAAAATATTTCGCATGATGGTTGCGGCTGAAAGTGGTTACTATTTGGAACTAAAGGTAAAATTATCCTTTCTCCTAAACCTTTAAGTTTCTTTTCACTTTAGTCCCTAAGGGGATTTTCTCACATAAAATGTTATTTTTCCCACGAATTCCTTTCTAGTTTCTTCTTATACCCAGTTATACCCAATTCACATTTAGTACTCGATACGATGATTGTCTCTGAATAGTGCCATATACGTGAATAGTACCGTATCCTAGAACATTTTTTACACAAGTATTACATTACTTTTCCCTTAAAGAAATTTGGTTCCCAAATTTCAACAATCACTAACTTTCATCTTACTGGGCTTATATTGTTCCCAGAAATATCTTCCAATACTTACTCTATGGCCCCATTTAGTAGGTGTTTATGGATTAGAATGGAATGGAGTTTTCCGGAACTGTACACGGCTTCCACCGTTTGGTATCAGATTTGGCACAATGAAGCACTAGAAAAGGGAATGCTGGATTCCATCATTTTAGTACGGATTTTTTCCATTTAGAATTTGATGAAAAGCACATCAAGGAAAAGAAAAAGGCAAAGGAAAGGCGAAAGAAGCCATGGGATGCTGAAATTGCCCTTTGTGCAATTCCATCTTCCACTACTAGCCTATCCTTGCGGGGTTGAGCTTAGCCCTCCCATTCTCTATCCCTCACTTGCTCATGCACATAAACTCGAAGAAAGATTATAGGAATGTTAAATCGCCATGTTAAGTGGGGAAATTCTGAAATTAATAGAAGCTTAAGGTTTAAGGAGTAATGATGAAAATATGTATAGTTACGCCAATACAACTAATTAGTAATTACCAACCATAGTTCTAGGTTGAGCGAGAAGATAAAGGGGGTCGACGAGGGTTGACCAAGAAGACACAGTGACGATAGGGGAGAGAGAGAGAGAGAGAGAAATGATGATTATAAATATAGGCAGAGTGATAGGGGGTATAAGAGTTTGGCTTTTTTTTATTTGAAATTTTTTTATAAGTATAAAAACAATTTTCAACCAAGGGTATTTTAGTCATTTAACTCTACATATTCTCTTTTCTTTCTTTTAAAAATTACATACTAAACACATTCTTTCCTTCTTTCTTAATTTTTTTTCATCACATATCAAATACGTTATTTTCCTTTTTCCTTTTTTCTTTTTCCATTCCCTTTTTCTTTTCATTTTCCTGCTTTCTTTCCATCCCTACTCTTTCCTAGATACTAAATGGCTCCTATAGCTATACCCTGTCCAATACACCACTTAAATGGTTCCGTAACATTATCTGATAAAGATGTAAAATATGAAAACAAAAGCTTGCTGAGCTCTAGATCCAATTATCTCATTCCCTAGTAGAAAGCAAATAATTATCCAGTTGTTCCTCCTTTTCTTTGTATATGTATCATTTCATCCTTGCGTTATGACACTGCAAGTACTCATAAAGTATAGTTTCCTGTGAAGCATAATAGAGTTAAAATATTGTGCAAAACAAATACTATATATGCCATACAAAATTGAACATTCATTTATTGACATTGTTTTGTGAACACAAAGCATAAAACCTCAATATCTATTACTTTTTAGTACAGAAGGATATGAAGCTTCTTGCATTTGATTGAAGCTTTGAGCATCCATTAAATGACAATGAACAGGGAACATATCAGAAATATCTTCATCCGAATGTAGGCAACCACTCAGATCTGAAGATGAAGATGTTTCTCTAGCAATCAACCATAATTACAATTAATTAAATTAAGTACATCCCATTGTTTGCAGACAAGTTTGTAAATAATGTGGTAACATAGTATTATTAAATAGACAGCACATCTTCTGTAGACAAGGTCCTATAATGATAATGATGCTGCTTACTCCACTAGCTTGCCTTACTGTTGATCACTGATTTGAGATTTTGAATGTGAGTTATTAAGATGAATTCATGTGATTCCCAAGTTATAAAATTGAAGGATGAGTTAGGAAGCTTGGTTATTGGGAAGCACTGAGCAGACAATGTCTTCTATCAATTGAACACCACCATATACTTGCAGATTCTTACTTTGTAGGAGCTGATTGTGAAGTCTTCAAACGAAACATTGGATTGTGTTCAATATACTCCTAAAACAAGACCAAGGAGAAGACACATCAAGTGTAGAATTATAGAAATATGCATTTAATTTTACATGTCAGTGTTGATTAAATTAAAAGCATTAGCAAACAATCTACTTCATAACATGGAATTAATACTCATTGGAGAAAGTGTTGTTGAAAATTTTCCAAGTAGCTCACACTCCTAAAAATTGAATGAGCACCTCACCAAATTTGCTAATGAAACACACCCACCCTTATATCTGTGTCTTAGATTGTAATATCTTTGATTTTCAATTCATTTGACAAATTCCATCTTTACTAATGTTAATTTCCACTTACTTGTCTTCTATTGCGACAAATCAATTTTGAAAAAAAAAACATTGCTATAAAAAACTTTTTGAACTATAAATTTTCAAAATGCCCAAATCTAAACAAGATTTCACCCAATTAATTTCCTAAAAATACATCATTGATATAAAAAAAACCTTTTACTTACATATTGAGAATAACTCACAGATATATAAGTAGGACCTTAAGGAACAATGCATACAAAGTGAAGACTGAACACAATGCCGACTCTTCCAAATTTTCACTGCCTGTGACTTGTGCTAATTAGCGACTGAGCTCTAAACTCTCAAGGTCTCATATTACGTAAGGTTCAGAAAATTGGACCGGTTATTGAACCGGTTGAGGCACTAGTTCAAAGGTCAATGGTCGGACCGTAATTAAACCGTGTTCGAACTGGTAGTATTTAAAATATATTAAAATAGATAATTGAAAACTATAAACATAATTTTATAAATATAATTAAAAATAAAATTTAATATCAAAATATACAAAATAACATTCACAATAAAAATTGACAAAATAACAAAAAAATATTATTAATCAATATAATATTGACTCATATAAATTTGTAAAATATCAAAATATTAATATCTCTACTAAAAAGTATTGTAATTTTTACAAATTTATTTTATTTTAATTTTGTACTTTAAAAAATATTTTTTAATATTTAATTTGTTATAATCAATTATATCTACAGTTGGCATTTAAAGTTCACTTCCCAAGAGAAAATGCACTGTCCAAAAAGACCAAATGTCTTACTTTCTCTTAATTAACTTTGAGAAAAATTGAAAAAGAAGACAAATGAATATATAATATTAAAATATTATATATTAAACAATGCGATAATAAAAATACAACAATTACACCTATTTTTTAATTAAAAAATATTTGAAAAATTAAACAATTCATTTGTGTGGGGACGAAATGGTTTGAAATCAAAATAGAATATATTAGATATGTACACTAACACTGGCTGAAAGTTTATCAATGATGTGACAAGTACGTATAATTAATTATTTTGATATGAATAAGTCACACGTGGCGTAGTATTGGAAGCAAGAAAAGATGAGTTCTTAAATATCTAAAAAGAAAAGACGTGGGAATATAATTAAATATCTAAAAAGACTTGGAAGAAAAGAAAAAGTTTATTTGGGTCATGCCACTATTAGATTAGTATACATACATTTTTTTTAAAAATAAACTTTTCGATTTGTTTTAGTTTTATACTGTTTTTGTTGCACATATTATTATTGATATTTTTTACAAATTTAAAATTTATTTTTTATTTTTTGTTCGTTAAATAATTATTAGAGAACCAATAATAATAGATTAATTAATCATCTATAAAAAACATTTTTAAAAGTAACTGTAACTATTATAAATTTTAGATTTTTCAAATAACATTTTTATTTCAACTAAATTTCATATACATATATACACGCACACACAAACATATATATATAATTTTTTATATAATTTTTATATACTTATTAGTTTCTTGCCATATATATTTTTATTTATTTGTCGCCAAAATACAAATTATCGTTACTGCTTTAAATATATCAAATATATCAATTTGACACATAATTTATTGATCAATTTTTATCATAAAAATATATTATTTTAATTTAATTATTGTTCATAATTTAAAACTCCAAACTTGAAAGGTTTTGTTTTAAATATATTCAATTATGATATGTTGTTTACACAAAACTTCTGAATATCAATAGCAAATACTTTTAAAGGCAGTCTAAACTTACAATAATTTTATCAAACATTATTTCTAATTTTTTAACAGATAATAAGTTTGTACAGTATTTATAACATTCTAAAAGCTACAGCATTATCAACCAAAATTTGGTGTATGAATGTGTGTGTATATATGATATTCTCAACCAGATAATGAATTTTTTTTTTGTTTATCTTTAACTGGGTTTTAATTGTATGAAAAAAAAAACTAGGCAAGAAGGAAATTGCAAAATTAACTGATTTAGAATTTGAATAGAAAGCAAAGACATAAAGCAACCCCACTTAATTAATACACCTTGGTATGAGGGCCTTTGCTTTAATTGTAAGCACAATATTTGAGTTGAATTGTGTTCTTTTTTTTTTAACTCAAAGACTAAAGAAAATTCTTAAAACTTTTACAACTATTAGATGACTGTAGAAGTTAAAAAGGACAAAAAAATGAGTCTCTCTAAAAAGAGATCCTCAATTTCTTTGAGTTGTCTAAAGAGATATCCTCAATTTCTTTGAGTTGACTTGGATATTTCATCAATTTTTGTTCATTGCTTAAAATGACTTCAAATGACTTTTGAAGATACTTTTTTACAAAGAAGTAATGAAATATTTTTTTGCGTAGAAAAAAGGAGATTTTGAAGAGACCTTTTTTTTTGGAAAGAAAAAGGATTAGAGTTTCAAAATGAAAGATTTTTGTTTAAAAAGCTTTCTTCGGTTTCTATTTATTTTTGAAGAGTTTTTGAAAATAGTTTTTCAAGTCAACTTAAAAACATTTTCTAGTTTCTTTCTAAAAAATAGATGTTTTAACAAAATAGATTGAAGATTCTTTTAACAAAACATTTAACTGAGAAAGTTAATATAATTTTCAATTTGTCATTACGAATTAAAATATGATTCACACACACATTGAAAAAAGAGAAGAGTAAGTTAAGAGGTTGATCTAATAAAAAAAATAATTTTGATTTTTATTATTTAAATTTATATTATAATACAAATATTTTAACAAACTATTTTTAAAAAAAAGATAGAAATACAATGCTAGTATTAGTCCCAAAAAAAATATTTAACATAAGAATTAATTCATTGTCTAAAAAATAACGAAAATATATAAGTAAGACCATAAGGAACAATGGATACAGAGTGAAGACTAAACACAACGCCGACTCTTCCAAATTTTCACTGCCTGACCTGTGCTAATTAGCTATTGAGCTCTAAACTCTCAAGGTCTCATATTATGCAAGGTTCAGAAAATTAGACCAGTTATTAAACCGATTGAGACACCAGTTCAAGAGTCTATGGTCGGACCGTGGTTGAATCAGGGGTATTTAAAATATATTAAAATATATAATTAAAAACTATAAATAAATTAAAAATAAAATGTAATATCAAATTATATAAAATAACATTCGCAATAAAAATTTACAATAAAAATGGACTAAATAACAAAAAAAATATTATTTCAACATAATATTAACTCATATAAATTTGTAAAATATCAAAATATTAATAGCTCTAATAAAAAGTAATATAATTTTTACAAATTAATTTTATTTTAATTTTGTAATTTAAAAAATAATTTTTTTAATATTTAAATTGTTACAATCAATTACACCTACGTTTAGCACTTAAAGTTTACTTCCCAAGAAGATATGCACTAGCCAACAAAGGCCAAATGCCTGACTTTCTTAATTGGCTTTGGGAAAAATTGAAAAAGAAGAAAAATATCTTAATTTAATTTTTAAAAATTATGTACATATAATTAATAAAAATTGAGTATAGAAAAAAAGGTTAGTCCCCTCACAAAATGACAAATCAACATATAAATTCTTATCAAGAGGTTTTCAAATTTAGTGTTAAACAATATATTGAGTAGAATTATTTCTAATAAAAAATATTTGTAAGAAATATATATATATATATATATATATATTGATATGGTTATTTTTGTTATTAAATTACTAAATTTATTATTATTAAATATAAATTTTTATTTTGATTATTATTAAAAATCGTTTTGACAAACAAACAAATAAAATTAAAATAAAAGTAATATTTTTAGAATTAAACTAAAATGCTTGATATTTTTAACATTCAAATTGAGTAGTAATGTTAGTTTTTAAAAGATTAAATTAAAAATTAGTAAATTACACTCTACTTCCTTATAAGTGTTTAAAGTTACACTCTCATCCCTCTATCTTTAAAATATACACTCTCGCCCCTATAATTATAAAATTGTTATGCTTTAATTCAATCTTATATTTTCTATTTAATTTAGAGAGGTATATATATATATATATATATATATATATATATATATATATATATATATATATATATATATATATATGTATATATATATATAATGTTTGGTAGCATAATACTATACATTTCTTTTTACTAAAATATTATCTATTACATATTAGATACTTATTTTTAAAGACAACAAAATACTTGTGACAAAATAAAAATATATAATATGCGAATATTAATATTCTTAAGTTAATATAAGGTTTTTTAATTAAAAGATATGTAGTATTAATTAGTTATTGTATGTAAAAAAAATATAATGTAACATATCTCTTTTTAGACAAAAAAAATATAAAATTAATCTAACGTATACTATATTTTATAATTACAAGAAAGATTGTATATTTTTGAATGTAGAAGGAAGGGAAGTATAATTTTAAATACTTGAAGGAAAGAGAAAAATGTAATTTATTCAACAATAATTTATTCTTAACTACAAAGATGGAAGATTCTAGGCGTTGAGTCCAATGCGATCTCTATTCCCAAACCATTCAATCTCGATAATTAGTTATCTTAATTTCATTTTAGTTAATGATCGTAGCTTTTGACTCAGGCAATGATAACATTGGCATTGATTAACTTAATCAAGCAAGCAATCCATGTTCCTCAATTAAAAATTACTAAATTCTATAATTTAATTGGTAAATACTCAAGTAAGATATACGAATGGAGAAATTCTTCTGTGGGCACAAATCTAATACTTTATTTTTACGTACAACCAATCAAATATTTATTTCTAATAAAGTAAAAAAAAATCTTATTCAATGCAACCTCTTTTTCTTCGATATCAGTGTCATCATAAATTTTGTAGCACAAACTTTTTGATTCAGGCCTTTTTTGGTTGGTACGTCTTTTTACTGTTTCCAACTATTATTTTTCTCTTATTTAGAATAATACTAATTATACACATCAAATAAACATTGAGTTACGTTCTACTCGTTCCGTAACTCAGTTGGGCTAGAGACTGCTCTTCTACTTGATTCTGATTGCGGTTTATTATAACTTTCACGCGTTGTTCATATTTATTAGTTCTATTTTTGCCTAAACATGTTTTTTACCATCGTTTACAAGATACATATATAATTTTCTTTCTTTTACCTTGTTATCGCGAAGTACTCTGTAAATTAAGTAAGTTGCAGCTATTTGATTCGATTCTTCCTTCCTATTCCCACATTTTTGTTGGCACATTTATGTTGGCAACTAACGCTGCCACTTATGTTGGTTACGGTTTATACCATGAGTAGTAAATTGAAGTTTTACATTCTTTGGTTAATGTTGCTATTTTTATTATTGTGGCAACTACAATGATGTTCACTAGTTTTCAACTTTTTGCTCTTTAAAAAGCCTTATTTATCAATATTTGCTTATTTTAGTTAACAAGGAACCAACCTTTTGGGGATAGCTATGGTTTCCATATCTTTTTTTTTCTTTAGAAAAGGCCATAAGAGGCCAAAATAATTAAATTGAAACCTAAATATCTAGCAATGTTAAACACATAACAGAGGAAGGAAATGCAATACAACAAAAACCTAGAGTAGAGCCACAACCAAATTTAGCAATCTGGTGAGCAACAACATTACACTGGCAAAGGATAAAAGATAGGCAAAAGAAAGAACAATCAGCTACCAAAATCTTCAGATCTAGCATTAAAGATTCCATTGCTGAAACATAATGATCACCATGGAAAGCCTTCATTGCAAGCTCACATTCTAATTCCACCTCTATAGCCGTGAATCCTTGTTGAATCACAGTTATAGATTTAGCAAGGTTTTAAATATATCTTATACTATTGACTTAAGATTGCTTTAATGACCTTATTACTTAGCAAGTTTTAAATTACGATTGCGGTTGTGTTGCGGATGCTGCATTAATGCAATTGCGGTTATTGCGGCTGTGAATTTTTTTTGAATTACACAAAATGTAGAAAAAAATATTAAAAAAATATATATAATTGTTAGATCTATTAATTATATAATATTTTATATTTAATACCTAAATTAATTTAATAAATATATACTCTATGCAAATATATTAAAGACGCTTGTAAAATTTATTTTAAAAAATAACTAATTAATATGTTAATAAGTCTCAAATAATTTTTTTCTCTCTCATTTTTTTATTTTTCTCATTTTTAAATTTTTTTTCCTATTTTTCTTTTTGTAAATTTTCCCTCTTAATTTTTCTAATATATCTCTTTCAAAATTTGTCAAATATTTCCCTCCAAAATTTGCCATATATTCCCCTCCCACTAATTAATTGTTATTTTGATGTTTTAATTTAATTTTAATCCATTTTTATTTTCCCAAATCAACGAATTATTTCATGCTACAATGACTTTCCTCTCAATCACACTCACACACTATAATCAGTCTCATAACATAAATCATATCAGAGTCAGATTTCACACCTCTCAAGTCTCATTCTCATCTCATTTTGGTTCTTCTCTGTTCTCACTTCTCACTTTAGATAATCATAGAACTTAGAAGCCTCTCGAGTCTTGAAGGCTGAAGAAGCCAAGCCACACTCCTGACTCCTCCCACCAAACCAGAACAAAGCAAAGCAAAGAAGCAAAATAGTGTGAAGGAAGCAAAACAGAGCATACAATACACATTTGCCCAGTTGCCCTTGCCTTTGCCCCGAAGCCCCGAAGACGAAAAAGGTTACTTACCTGTGTGAGGAGGGAGATCGTGAATCACATCGAATGATGAACGATGCAATGGCGAAAAATAGAGGAGCTTTGATATGAGATTCTGAGGCTGTGGACTGGAGAGTACAAACTGGAGAACTAGAGATGAATGAACAGCCAAATTTGTAGCAAGCGGTGACGGCAACAAAGCTTCTTCATTGCAAGCAAGTCGGTCTTTCTCTTCTTAACTTAGATCTAGATCTGATTTCTTCAATGTGAGGTTGCAGTTGTACTGAATATCTATTTTTTTTACTTATTATAAAAAAACGCAGCAGAATGGCGTTTCGACTGCAACTCCATTCTGTTGCAGCGCAAACTTGTGAACAAAGATCACCCGGCAATTGTGGGGTGATGCGGATGCGGTGCTATTTAGAACCTGGGGCGTGAATGTGAAGAGTCTAAGTTCTGACTCTGGATTTGGGATGAGATCTTTTGTGGATTTGGGAAAATAAAAATAATTAAAATTAAATTAAAACATAATCATATTTAAAATTTAATTAGAAATGGAGGATAATATGTGACAAATTTGAGAGGGAAATATTTGATAAATTTTGGAAGGGGACTGTATAGAAAAATTAAGAGGAAAACTTTGCAAAAACAAAAAAAAGAAAAGAAGGAAGAAATTTCAAAATTGAAGAAAATAAAAAAAGATTGAAAGAGAAGAAAAATATTTGAAACCTATTAACATATTAATTAGTTTTGTTTTTAAATAAATTTCATAGGTGTCTTTAATATATTTGTATAGGCTATATATTCATTAAATTAATTTAGATATTAAATATAATATATTATATAATTATAATTAAGAGATATAATTTTTTTTATATATATATATATATTAATAATTTTTCTACATCTTGTGCAACAAAAAAAAAATTCACGGCCACAATGATTGCAACAGCATTGCAGTGTCCGCAACACCTGCAATAGTAGTAACCCGCAACGTAATCGTAACCGCAATTTAAAACCATGTGTCCTTCTACATCTGTTGATAGATAGTAGTAGAAGTTGACTACATGGACTGATTATTTTTTTATAGTCTCAATCTGTTTAATCTCTTATTAAGTAGGGTTGGCTACAAAGACACCCTATTCTGTTACATTGCTTCAAATGGCTTGATGGTTTTGCAGATTGTGTTGGTGATTGACGCTATTGGCAATGGCCTACATGTAGTTCTTTTGTTAGTGGCTTGCTTTTGTCCTATTGTATTTCCTGATTCATAAGGTACAATGTTATGTGTGTCTGGCACTCAACTTGTGTGTTATGTAATGTCTCAGCGGCTGTTTTAATTCTTGAGTAGTAATACATTTTTTTCATGGCAAATCAAAGGTTTCGACTTAACCTCTATAGAATACTAATATTTTCTCCATATTCAGATCTTGGTATATAATATTTTCTGCTTCCTTAATTAGGCTTCCTTTAATAGTAAGTAATTAATCCCTGGAAAGTTACCTATATTAACTAAACCGACATAGAATTTAGATTTCAACCACAATTAGATTGTTATTTTTACTTATTAGGAAGTTGAATGTGCTATAAGTTTTGCCTATCCTTTTTTCTTTTAATTCTTTGTAGTATATGAGTCAACTTGATGCAAAAAGGTTTCCCCCTTTTCCTTTGTCATTTGGGTTGACCTGGTGATGATCTTATTCTTTCTCTTTTATTTTTCTAGTAAAATCAGTTGGAGTATATTTTCTTTCATAAGCTGAATATATTCCTAATATGAATGATTATTTTGTCAAATAAAGAAGAAAGTTTACTTTTGGAAACAAAGGAACTTCTTGGATCATGTAATAGCCGAAATCAATTATAATAAAGTAAACTAACTTATGTTTGCAAGATTTGCCTAATTGTATCGTTTAAAATCATGTAATTGGTTAAAGAACATTAGCATCTACTTGTACATTCCGTGCTTTGAATTTAAAGGAATATTAACATAGCCTTGCTCTGAGCTTATGATTTGATATACTCTTTACTTTTTTTTAGACGAGTCTTGTCTTGGTCAATCTAGATGCAATTAACCTCCTCTACGAAAAGATATATTTATTTGGGGGACAAAATCCTCTTTCCAAATTCTAGTTTTCGACTTGCTTTTAAAAACCTCTATTGGGGGTTATAAGCATGCAGCTGAAAATGTTGACATTTGAACAATATCTGCCTCTCTGGTTTTCTGAAAGTTGCAGTGATGTGTTGCTTGAAGCTCTAGTAGGTGTGAACAATGTTTCTATTCATTTCAGATGGAGATGCACTATTTGCGTTGAAGATGTCACTGAATGATTCAGCCAATCAGCTTAGTGACTGGAATTTATATCAAGTTAACCCCTGTACTTGGTCTCGTGTTTCCTATGACTAGAATCATCGTGTTGTTCATATGTAAGATATTCTTCATTCAATTCTCCATTAATTCTTTTCTTATACATATTTGTCGACAGTCAAAACCTTTGTGGATCATGCAAAATTATACATTCCCAACTTGTATATCTTCAATTGTGTTGTCTAATTGTATAAACACTTCATTGCAGTCAACTAGCATTTATGGGATTTTCAGGATTTTTGACTTCAAGAATAGGAGCTTTAAAAAGTCTCACAATTCTGTAAGTATTTATTATAGGAACTATCCATAAAATCTAGATCAATTTAATATATGGTTGTAAATCTTCTTGAATTTCACTTTATTTAAGATGATATAGAAATTAAGTGATAAATTCATCCGGTTAGTTGTTACAGAAGAATTGGTAGTTGAGTTGAGTTGTATGTGATTTTGCAACCACTTATTCTTTCTCTTCTACTATTTTAGTAGTCGGTCTCATCATTCTTAGTGTGTTGCATTCTAGGTTATGCTACAAAATCATATGCATACATATTTGTTAGTCTTCTAACTTATTTTAGGATTTGAGATTTTTTAAATGACATGTGAATATACCATCTTTGAATCAGATGTAGTTACTCCAATGCAACACTTTCTAGTTAAACTAGAAGTTTGTATGTCTTCTATATTCCATGAAGTCCTTGAGGTCTAGGATCGCTTAAGGCTATGAACATTTTTCTATCAGGTTCAATTTGGCAATATTTAAAAAATTTATTGATCTTTAGGTCTAGGATTCCCTTAAGGCGTCTCTTCATTCTGTCTCATTACTCATGAGTTCATTCCATTCTTGTTCATATTGCAAAGTTCTTTTGGTTTTGTTATGCATTTTTTTTTTACCAATGCTTAACTAACATCAAAGAAGCAAGCAATTTTCTTAGTTAAATTTATATGTAATGAATTTATGATGCAGTTCTTTGCAAGGGAATGGCATCACCGGTGACATACCAAAAGAACTAGGAAATTTGACAAAACTAATTAGGTTAGATTTGGAAAGCAACAAATTAATTGGTGAAATACTATAAGTTTTAGCATATTCCAATTGTTTCTTGATATTGTAAGATGACAAAGTAAACTATAAGTTTTAGCATATTCCAATTGAAAACCATTTGCCCTTCCCTGTATTAGGTGTGACACATGTTTATGTTATTTATGGTGTTGTTAAATAGAATTTGAGTTTAGTATGCATGAGATGTTTTCCTTATTAGTAAATAGAAATATTTATTACTTCATTGCAGTCCTTTGTTATTTGACTGTTTCTTTATTTCAGTTTTACAAGAAATAAGTTGAATTGTGGCTCAATTTATCATCACCCTTGTGCATTTGATAGCACATATCAAGGTTATTTAATTAGAATTTTTTTGGGGGGTTACATAAGCACAAGGCTTGGGGAGTTGGGAATGGGGAAAGAAGTGGGGTTGTCACACCCGAAATGTGATCAGCCGGCATTTCTTTTAAAAAGAAATAAAGTATAAAATGGGTTTTTAGAATTAAAAATCAATTTTATTAGAAGCCGCCACCAAAGTTTAATTCGTTGGAGAAAACTTGAAAAAACTTTTAAATTTGATGGTTTACGTTTAGAGAAAAATTGAGTTCGAAAGTTGAACCACATAGGAAAGGTATTAGACATCATATATGTCTTATTTAAAAAGTGAACAATTATTTTATATTTGCTTTGAAATACCCTTATCAGTCACATAAAAGCACGAGGGAAAAGCACCAAAACAAATGGAGATATGTACAAGGAGCTAATAGTTTGGATCAAAATCCATGTAATTCGTCATTTTGGAATACCGCAAGGAGCCAAGGGAAAGATTGAAATTTTTGGCAGGAAGAATCAAGAGGTTCAAAAATAATTGTTTTCATAAATCAAATAAGGTTGAAGAGTTGTGATTGTGTTTAAATTTATATAAAAAAAAATTACTCTTTTTTTTTTGACTCTTCCCATTTTTAAGATTTTTTATTTTTAGTTGCTTTTTTTTCATTTGGAAAATGATTTGGAATGGAATTAAAGTAAGCTTCTTGAATTTTTTTTGAATTTTAAAAGGAAAATATCTTTAGGATTTTGAAACTAGGTCAAGCCTAGTCATTTTCTTCGGAGATACAATGATATTCGAAATGGCTGCTTCCTTTGATGTATGGCTAAATGAGTAAACATGAACCAATTTCCTCATGGGTTCCTCAATGCAATTGCAATAATAGATTCGTTGGCCAATTATTAATGTGAAGAAGCTTGTCAGACAACCAGCAAACCATTCCGTCGAGTGGTGCTAGACACGAACGATCCTCTGCGGTCAAGCACACCGCACCATCGTGGGAGGCCCGGCCAATAATCAGGCTCTGGTCACCGAGTCATCCACCAAGCTTGATGTCTCCTGTCTCCTTAGAACTCACGATTCAGAAGTACAAGCCTATAGAACAGATCCTGTTCAAGTAAGGTCATGCTCTATTACCGTAGTTTCTTCATTTATATACCTTGCTTTTATTTGCGTTGCATTTGATGTGGGACTTTAGCTCACTTAGTCTGTCACATGAAAACAAAAAATTGCCCTTCAGCTCATATTCATATAGTCAACACACTTCAAGGGTACTTCTGGACCTCTGTTCTTCTTCTTCTTCTTCTTCTTCATCTTGCAGAGTGTCTTGCAGGATTTGTATGATTCCACCCATAACTTGGAAACCTGTTTATATGGTGATTAAGCATGACAAATTTGAAAATGTTTCAAATTTTATGTGTTTCAATATGTCCTAAATAACAGGCGGAGACTGTAAATTCAGTTTTGGACGGTGCAGAGTACAATGCAATTTGATGTAATATTAACTCTAAATCTTACATGAAACATCTATCTGTGTGTGTCTCTATATAAATATATATATATATATATATATATGTCTTGCTATAGATATATGATTGTACATGGGGAAAAAAAACATTGTAACACTCTTACTCAATTTTTTATTGCATTATGTTTATATCATTGATTATCTCCCCTTCCACAGCACATAGTATATGTTCAGTAAATGATCTCAGAACTTGACAAGTTAGTTTAGTTTTGAAAAGGAGATCTTTGCAAATTTTCCTTTATTTATTCATTTTTTTCTTGACTCAACCATTAATCACAGGATCAAAGTTCAAAAATCTCAATATAGAAAAAAAAATGTTAATAGTCTTTTTATAATAGTCAAAAGTAATAATTAAAATCAAATCACATACGCTTTTAGTCAGTTCCGTACTCCTACCAATTATTTGATTGTAATCAGATAATTAACAATGTAATTTTTTAAAAGTTATCTACTGTCAATCGTTCAATCATTTATTATTAATCATCCGATCGTGATTATGATCAAATGACTAGCAAAGATTTTATTTTAAGTCAACCCGCACTCGTGCTACCTCTCCCGGAAACACACCAACTCATCTTGCTTGCTCACTCACCATCTCCTATTATATATATATATATATATATATATATATATATATATATATATATATATATATATATATATGTATGTATACACAGAGATCTTGACACCTCTCTGTATAAAAATCACACTCATCATATATAATATAAATAACTATTTCTTTTTTATATTTTTAAGCAATAATTCAACACAAATAATTAAAGACTTTGTAGTAACAAGAAAGCAAAAGAACCATATGAATCTCCCATTTAAAATTTCCAGTCATATAAGCCTAGGTTATTAACAATTATTGAACCATAAACAATTACATATTGTTATGCAGAGAGGGAGCAAGATCTGTGTACACGCTTTATATATACATATATAATGTGCTTGAGTTGGTTGTGTGAGAGGAAATACATTTCTTTCACACATGAAAACGTGTGAAATTTGAATATAAATATCATTTTATGAGTCTTGAATTAAAAAATGTGAGATTCCTGTTATTTCATTAAATGGGAAATATCTCCTGGTTGTGCTCCTAACTTCTATATGTCATTTATATTATATATAATTTAATAATTTTTTAAACTATGTAATTTAATTTTAAATCATGGCTTAATTGAATTCTAAAATTCAGACAACACAATTATAATTATTCCTTACTTTGTCTTTTGAATTAGAGTAAATTATTGACTTAGTCACAAAAAATTACAGTTGTCTCAAATTGACTCTTAATCTTAATTTAGTATTTTTCGTTGTTAAATTATAAAATTTATTATTGTTAAATTTCAAAGTTAAAAGTTATTTTGGCAAACAAAGGAGGGCCAAATCGAGACAAAATTAATCTTCAAGACCAAAGTAAAATACTTGATTTTTCAAGGATTAAAGACAATATTAATAATTTGACTCTTTTCGAAAGTATTCAAAGAATAAAATCTTAAATGCACCGGACCAAATGCAGGGGAAGATACACATGGAGAAGAGACTTAACCCAGATAAAATCTAAGAATATCTTCTTCTTCTTTTTTTATTTTAACCGACCTATCATCATTAAAAAAACGATTTTAACTAATTTAATTTATATCAAGTCCGATAAAAAAAGTGTAAAGTTCTCTTAGCATTGATTTTTTTTTCATTTATAAAACTTAAACCTGAGACTTTGTTTAAAAGGAATAATTGTCAAACTATTTGAACCGACGAATATCTTGTGAATACACTTGTTTTCTTTAAATAAAATTTCGAATCCAAGTTTTGTAAATAGAGAAATTAGCGCTATAAGAATTTTACATCTTTATGATCTAACTAGAATCAAATCATATTAATTGAAGCCTAGTGAGTAATTTAGTCCCTTTAGTTTCAATCAGAACCATGTAATACTTCTAGTTTAATTATTACAGTAATCAGGATCTTTACTTATTTTTGAAAAAAACAAAGTTATAGAAGGCATATTTGAATTCTTTTTTTATTTTTGCAAACTAACAAAATTTAGCTATTGGCCTAGTTAATTATTATTTTTTATTAATTACTTAATTAAAGATGCAATAAACCAAGCTAAAAAGACTAATTAGAAGGTAAATATATTGTATATGAAAGTGACTATGGTGACTATATTGTATATGAAATTGAAGAATTTAAATTATTTTTCTTAATAATTAGAAGGTGAAAATTACAATCAAACCAAACTAAAACTCGAACTCTCATAACCGGTTCATTTGAATTTTGCTATAAAATTCGAGTTTTGCTATAAAATTGCAATCAAGCCAATAATATATTTGAGTTTTGCTATAACATTTAAGCTCTCCTTAGTTCACTTTCACACTGTTCAGAGAATTGGACCAAATCGGTTGATTTAATTGAAAAAACCAGTAAATTGGTTAGGAAACCAGTCTGATTTGGACTAGTAAACCAATGAAAAAAACTGTCAAACTAGTAAAATCGGTTGGTTCAACTGATTCAACCAATTTAATTTTATTTTTTATTGAATATTATTATGTATTTTTAAAAAATCTCTAAAAATTTAAGCTATTAAAAGAAGATTTAAGATTGGTAAAAATATAAATATGTAATATGCCTAGAATATTTTAATATTATATATTATATATTTTAATATCTGTAACATATATATTAATTATATATTTTAATATATTTTAAATACTAGTTTAATGACTGATTTAGTTTCATGAACCTTGCATTTTCATTTAAAAAATATATTTAATATTACATGGCAACATGTGGTAACTACACGTATTTTGAAATTAACCTAATATTTAAGAGTTTCAACTTTCAACTCAGCAATTAAACCTATTATAGCAAAATTCAATAAATATAATATTTTTGGATATGAATATTTTTGTAATTTTTTTAAAAATACATATACAATTTTTAAATTTAAATATAATATAGGTAATTTAAAAAGAAAATATGAAAAATTAAAATTTTTGATTATTTAAAAATATTAAAGAAGCAATGTTTTACATATATAAATTATATTTTAACAAAAATTATTGAATTTTTTTACTAAAAAAATTTTAAAATTATATTATTTAAATATAATTTTTTTTGAAAAAGAGTGGCCCACGAGCCAAGGCTGGCGATCTTAGTCTTAATAAAGAGGTTCATTTAATCTTTATCCTATAATGGTTCAATCTGGTTCGGGCCAACCCCGTTTGACAGTGTGAGACCAAATAATAAGGAAATATTATTAATCACTATAATATTTATTCATATCAAATCTATAAAACAACAATATATTGACATCTCCATTAAAATTGATTGATCTGTAATATTAATTTTTTTACTACCTGATTATAAAATGAGTAAAATTTAAAAAAAATAATGGAACTGGTTTAACCAATTTATTTGACACTAATTCTTACATGATTCGACTTATTCTTGATATGTTCAACTAGTTTAATCATTCATCATTTTTAATAATTATTTCAAGCTAATATCCTAGCTAATTCTTAATTCAACTAGTTAAATTGATTGATTAGATATGATTCTGATAACACTAATTACGAGTATATTTACCTGAATCATATAAAAGACAAAAGAAAAAAGATAAGAAAATATGGGTTGTGGTGCTTACTCGTGGGAGGCACAGCTATAACGCTTGAGTGATTATGTTTAGATCCAAATCAAAAGCAGTTTGATTTCTTTGAGATACGTTAGGACGAGATTCTGCTTGTCTCCTTATAGGCTTATACCAATAATATATATATATATATATATATATATATATATATATATATATATATATATATATATATATATATGGAACGCATACAAATTCAATTTCATATCCATAGGCTCAAGCTCTCAATTCTAAGCCCTAATTTTTCTCTTTCTCTTTGTGCAAAAATGTCGTCTTCTTTCCAAGCTCGCTCAAACAGCTTGCCCACTAGGCCACACCCACTTGTTCTTCAGTGCAAAGAACACCTAGACAGATTAAAAACCTTCCATGAAACCCCTTTTCCTTCTCCTTCTTCTTCTTCTTCTTCTTCGTCCACATTGCTTAGCCATAACCTCCAATCCCTGCAAGATCTGCATGACTGTGTTGAAAAACTGGTTCAACTTCCCCTCACCCACCAGGCCCTTCTTCAAGAAGATCATGCAGACGAGCTTCTCAATGGATCCTTGAGACTCCTGGATCTGTGTACAGCATCAAAAGATGCTCTTTTGCATACCAAAGAGTGTACACGCGAGCTTCAATCCATTATCAGAAGAAGAAGAACAAGAGGAGGAGGTGAAACGGAGCTCATAGCAGAATCCAGAAAGTTCCTGACTTCAAGGAAAGTAGTGAGAAAAGCCATCTTCAAATCCTTGAGGAACCAAAAGGGTACTGCAAAAAGATGCAGTAATCTTTACAAAGACGATGACTCGTTTAGTTTACTCAGAGATATTGAAGCAGTGACACTCGCCATTTTTGAGTCGCTGTTGAACTTCATCTCTGGGTCAAAAGAAAGCAGGTGGTCCATGGTTTCCAAGCTGATTCAAACCAGAAGATCAGTCGCTTTCTCAGATGAAAATGAGTTTGCAAAAGTGGATGCAGAATTGCAATCCTTTGTGCTTGAGATCACAGAAAGCAGCATCAGTGATCTGCAGAAGAAGCTGGAAATGTTGGAGTCAAGAATTCAAGATCTTGAAGAAGGACTCGAGTTCTTGTTCAGGCGTTTGATTAGGACCAGAGTTTCACTTCTCAATATTCTTAATCACTAGTTGGATTGTATTTTTAAGGGCATCAAAATTTTGCAGTGGTATATAGATCTTTGCAATTGTACATGACAAAAGATGAATGTATAGCTGTCTTTTGATAATGAATAAGGATTTTTATCAGTTACGTCCTTTTTTTTAAGGTTATTTTATAAATTTAGTTCTTATAATTTTACTAAAATTGCAAATCAGTTCCTATATTTTATTTTATGTAAATTAATCTTTATAATTTCTCAGTCTCCTAAAATTGGTCCCTACCAATAAAAAATGTTAGTTAATTTATACATTTATTGAAATCTACTGATAATAAATCTAAAAAATTTCGTTGCTAGAAATCACTTTAAAAAAAGAGGAACAAAATTGAAATAAACACATCTTTCAAAAATTCAATTAAGACTTTTAATCTCTTATGAATTAAATCGAGACAAATGTAATATTTTAGAGATTAAATTAGTAATTTTGTTGTGGTATATAGATCTTTGCACTTGTACATGAAAAGAAAAATGGATGTAGCTGTCCAATGATAATGAATAAGGATTTTTTATCAGTTATGTCCTTTTTTTTAATTTGATTATTTTCGTTACTAAATCATAAAATCTACTGGTGATATATCTCAAAAATTTCGTTGTTAAAGCCACTTTGAAAATAAGAAAGACAAAATTGAAATAAACACAATTTTTCAAAGACCAAATTATAACGTTTGATCTCCTAGGGACTAAATCATGACAAATGTAATTTTTTTAGGGACCAAATTAATAACTTACTCTTCTTCATTTTGAGAATGGAAAAGTCTAAAAACTCATTGTTCATACCCCTGTGAGTGTGAACACAAGAATTACCCATGGCCACATTGGTCATATGCATTTAAGATTTTACTCTTCCAAGTTAGAATTCTTTCAAGAAGAGTTATGAACTAAAATTTCATTTTGGTCTTTCATAAATATGATATTTTTTAATTTGGTTCTTTATAAATTTGCCTTCTCAATTTGGTCCTTTATTGATGGGATATTTTCCAATTTAGTCTCTTGTAAAATTGTTTTTTCAATTTGGTCCATTACATATAGATATTTCTCAACTTGGCCCCTTACAAATAAATATGTTATCAACAACACCCATTTGATAATATGTTATTAATACAATTAACAAATTTGACACTAACATTTTTTTAGGCTATTGCTTTTTCTCAATTATATAATATGCAGATTGATAACTAGTGTTATTAATAGCAAATAAGGACATCATTAGTGACAAATTTACTTGAAAGGAACCAAATAGAGAAATATCTTATATGTGAGAGACCAAATCAAAAAGAAAATTCTATGAGAGACCAAAGTGAAAATACCCTATATATGACTATACGAGGGACCAAAATGAGAAAATAATCTATCAAAGACCAAATGGTAAGTGCCTCATCTATTGTTATATAGTTTGTAATAAATATTTTTTGATCAATTTATTTAAAAAGAAGTGTCAATTAAATTTTGAATTTAATAAATTTAAAATAATATATTGGTTGAATTTTATTTTTTTTTAAATTCAAAACAAACATAAATTAAACAGATATATGTGTTGAAAATTAAATAGACTCAATATATATATATATATTATCCGTAATTCTCCAATACATAAATTAACTATTTAAAGATAGTGTTTGTTACGCCTTAAAAACATTTTATTTTTTATATTTCTAACAAGGACCAAAATGAAGTCTTCTTTTAGTCAATAGATATTATAAGCTATATATTATATAAATTTTTATAGTGACACTCACACTAAGATATAACTAAGGTCAAGTGGGATTTTTATTTTTTACATATGAAAATTCCAGATTGTCTCTGTCATTAAAATCAAACTCAGATATATTATACAAAATTTTGGGTCACTCACTAACGCTTTTTGTAGTAATAGATCTGTCTTTTCAACCACAGAAAAGACTAAAGAGCCTTGACCCATCTAAGAGACATCTCTAAGAGATAACAAAGATCAAGTGGGATTTTTACATATGAAAACTTCAAATTGTCTCTGACATGAAGATCAAATCCAGGTGTATTATATAAATTTTTGGGGTCTTTCACACGTTTTTTGCAGTAATAGATCTGTCCCTTCAACCACAGAAAAGAGCCATGAGCCCAACATACCATTTAAGAATTAAGAGACTATATATATGTATATATATATATATATATATGGGAACAAGTGATGATGCAGCTCTTGTTTCTTCAGAAGAAGCATACAGAGTAGTTCACACGTGCATATGAGTGACATTTAAAGTTGAATGCAAGTTAGTTTTCCCTTAAACTATCTTCCATAAAGAGTAATTTAATAAATTTTTTTGTTGACTGACTTATTTTTTAATAAATCAAAATAAATTTATGACTTGATCCCAAATTTGAAAACTTGACCCATTTTAATTTCCTTTTTTTTTTTAACGATCCAAATCAATTAAGTTATATGTACACACACGGGTATTCATTTTATATATTTTTTGGAGTGACATGAACCAATTAATGATGTGGCTGCCATGTGGCTAATGGCGTATAGTTTGAGATGTGCTACATGTCTTAAGGGAAACTGAAGCTGCATTCTGATGCTGAGAAAATGCCGCATCACTTGTGCCAGTAGTCTATAAATGAGACATGAAATTGAAACCATGGTTAAGTGTTTCAGTACATCACCACTTCCAAGTAACTTCAGAGCAATCACACACATATATATATATATATATACACACACACACACACATACGCACACAGAGACAGATGTTTCATTTCATGTAAGATTTACATGTGACTCATCCATGCTACTACAAATGTGGAATAATGGACTAACATGAGGTCCTGTTTGCAAGGGAAGTCCTTCTTGGGAAACATGTGCTGCATCACTTGTTTTCACAGTAATATTATTATATTAAATTGCTTTGTACTCTGCAGTCTGCATTGTCCAAAACTAAATTTACAGTATCTGTAATGTTATTTAGGACATATTCAAACACATAGAGTTTGAAACTTTTTCAAATTTGTCATGCGTAATCACCATATAAACAGGTCTCCAAGTTATGAGTGGAATCATACAAATCCTGCAAGATACTCTGCAACAACAAGAAGAAGAAGAAGAAGAAGAAGAAGCTGCTTCAAATGATTTCAATCTGTTTAGATGCTCCTAAATTGTGATACAGTTACAGTGGGTAGTGTGTTGACTTTATGAATATAAGCTGAAGGGCAATGTTGTGTTTTCATATGAGAGGCTAAGCGAGAAGTCCCACACCGAATGCAACAGATACAAAAGTCTGATATATAATTGCTTGGACCTACAGTCTCTTTCACGACCTTACTTGAATAGGATCTGTTTTTTATGCTCGTACTTCTGTATCCTTGATTTCTAAGGAGACAGGGACATCAAGCTTGGTGGACGACTCATGACCAGGTGACTAGAGCGTGATTATTGGCCCGGTCTCCCACACTGTGCGGTGTGCTTGGCCGCAGAGGATCGTTCCTGTCTAGTCTAGTTCAGCTTGACGGGATGGTCTCCTGGTTGTCTGACAAGCTTCAATATCTCTTTTGATTGGTCAATGAATCTTTTACTGTAATAGAGGAACTGCATCGAGGAACCTACAAGTCTGAATCAGTCTCTCCCGGGAAGGACCATTTCGCCGTATTCCTGCAATTTTTTTCTCCTTTTTTTATTTTAATTTTCGATTAGATTGTTGATGTCTGGATGCGGGAATGTATACGAATTTTATAATTCCTGGTCTCTCACCAATGATTCGGCATTGACTCCATGAAATTATTTTGCAAATTCTTTGTAGTATATTATGACTTTAACGACTTAACATGAAATAAGGAAATTGGTTCAAGCATGCTTATCTGTTCACTCATTTAGCCATACATTGAAGCAAGCTGCCATTTCGAATGTCATTGTATCTAGGCATGCTTTGAATCAGAGTGACAAAACAGCAATATTGACCTTGATATCTCCTGATGCCTAGCTCATGATATATGCTAGACAAAAGTTTCCTTTTCCTTACAACTAGAGACTGGACAACGTTAAGTTAGTGTAATTTACTCTGGTTTTCAATTTCTCGAACTTGGTCCTTCAATATCGAATCTGAAGGGGTACTGTGATGTATTGGTTTTGGGAAAAATGCAAATAGTTCCCTTGAAACATCAGTGGTTGATCATATCTGATGGGATGGCTATGTTTCTGCATTGTCTCTTGCATAGGAACACTCCAACTCAGACTCTTGCTTGTATTTTTAACCAACACTTCATTAATAGGTGTTCTCCCATTTTATTGAACACACGAGTGTGATTGCCATGCCTTTTCTTGATGCAATATTTGCATATATAAAATTGTCTGTCATGCAGCATTAAATGAGACTCATCTGCTGCACATGTTCACAAATAATAATAACAATTGTTTAGTTATATGTAGGAAGTTAGGAGTGCAGGACCATGAAATAATGACTAGAATATTGGCTTGTCCTCATAAAGTTGTTTATTGCAATTATGGCTTATAAATTGCATATATAACATTGTTTGTCATGCAGCATTAAATGAGACTCATCTGCTGCACATGTTCACAGATAATAATAACAATTGTTTTTAGTTATATGTAGGAAGTTAGGAGTGCAGGACCATGAAATAATGACTAGAATATTGGCTTGTCCTCATAAAGTTGTTTATTGCAATTATTGGCTTATAAACCTGAATCAATCACTATACATAGGTGGACAATAAAATTTGATATGGGTGATTTATTTATTTCAATTTTACTTGAATAATTGAACACCATATGGGATTATCAGTGGTTTTCAATTATTTTCTCATCATCTACTGTGTCTTTATGTAATGGGATCGGGAAATCAGAAAAGGTTGTATTACAGTTTTTTTTTTTAAAATAAATTAACTCTATGTTCAACTTTTTTGAGGTTTACTCTATACCTTGTATTGAAAAAGATTTAAGAAAAAAAAACTTTCTGATTCATTAACAAAGAGGACAAATGGAGAACTCAGAAGTGAAAGGCTAGAAAGATGTATGATAAAGTATTTATAATTTCAATTTGATCCTCAGGTAATATATATTCAGTAACAGAATAATATGTAATTTATGTACAATTGTGAGACACCCATGGGGAAAATTTCAACTTGGGTGTCCAAAATTATCATATAGATTTTCTTTTTGTTTTTGTTTTCTGACTAATGGTTGAAGATATTGAGCAAGCAAACTCTGGTTCTAATTAGTTGCCTTGAGAGGCTCTCGACTCCTACTTCTAGATCCTCAATGCACATCTCCAAATTTTTCAAATGAGTTTGAAACTTCTCCATACATGAATGCTTGAGACTAATGAGAGACTGCAAAGCTGCATCCACCTTTTCAAGTTCATTTGAGTTTGATTCTTCAGAATCACAAGCTATTCTCGTAGGATGCATTAGCTTGGAGATCATTGACCATCTTCTCTGCTTCAATTGTCCCTTTGGATTACAAATAAACGACAACAAAGACTCCAATGATCCCACAGTGACTGCTTCTGCTTCTTTCAAGATGCTAAGCATGGACAAAGTCTCATCATCTTTGTTAGCGGAAGAATCTCTCAAGATTCCTCTCAAATTTACCATGGCCTTTTTTATAGCCTTCCTCATCTTCTTCCTAGAAGCCAAGTATTTTCCACTCTCAGTCGTGAATCCTGCAGTTTCGGCACCTTTTCTCCTCCTAAGAATGGACTCAAGTTCTTGAATGCTTTCCTTTAATTGCATTAGGCAATCTTTAGCTGTACTGAAAATATCCAAGAGAAAAAGAGAACTTTCTAGTAGTTTATCAACTGATCTTTCATTGCATTCTCGTGCCAAGTCTTGTTGGGTGGTTGACAATTGGAGCAACTTGTCTGTGCAGTCATGCAAATCCTGCAAACCATCGAGTTTATGGCTTATGGCAGATGAAGAAGAAGTGGATTCAGAAGACTTCAATCTGTTTAGATGCTCCTCAAATTGTGATACAAGGGGGTGAGGTGCGGTGGGAAAGCTGTTGGATCCTATATGCATAGAGCTCTTTGTGTTAGCTACTATGGCTGCCATTTTCTCTTATCAGAAAACAGAAGAAGGCTAGGAGATGAGTTCCAATAGTTGGCTTCTGCTGCATATATAGCCATAGAAATGAGGGAGACAAAAAAAATATCTTTTCTGTTAAACGTCACAAAGTAAGCAGGTAATTATTGTATCTTGATTTGGATCAATGAAATGCCATGACATTGTCTGCTCAATGCCTCCTAATCACCAGGCTTCCTAACTCATCCCTCAATTTTATAACTTGGGAATCACATGAGTTCATGTTAACAACTCAAAGATTCCAAAGTTTATATCTGTGAACAACAATAAGGCAAGCCACTACAGTATGCAGCATCTTTATAAGATCTTGTCTGCAGAAGAAGAGGTGATGTCTGTTTAATAATACTATGTTCTACAAACTTGTCTGCAAACAATAGGATGTATTTATTTAGTTAATTGTAAATAATGGTTGATTGCAGGAGAAATCTCTTCCAGATCTCAGTGGTTGCTTATATCTGGATGAAGATGTTTCTGTTATGTTCCCTATTCATTTTCAATTAATGGATGCTAAATAATGATTTTTTATGCATTGTGTTTCCAAAACAATATGTTCAGTTTTGTTTGTAATATTATTGTGTAGTATTTTATCCCATTTAGTTATTATGGTATATATAGTATTTGATTCAGGGGAAACCGTACCTTAGGAGTACTTGCAATACCATGAGGCAAGATGAAATGATATATACAAAGAAAAGAAGGAAAAAATTAATCATTGTTTTCTTTCTTCTTTTATATTTTTGTTTTCTTTGGAGGATAACTAATCCTCCATATTTGTATCTTTCTCACTCTCAGAAAAATTCTTCTCTGATCTAACAAACAATTATCTTTTATTTTTTTGAATCCTAATAAGGAGCTCAGCAAACTTCTTTTTATTTAATTGAAAAAGAAATATTATTGAAGAGAAAGAAGGATACCAATGATTTAATGAAAACTAAAGAAAAAAGAAGGAGTAGATATCTTCCTAGAGAATACAGAACTCAAACAAAAGCATCCCTAGAACACCAAAAACAGGGCTAATACAACAAAGCCCTCCAATCCTGATGAACATCTACAAAAGAGACCCCTTAAAAAGCCCATTAGCCAAAACTCAAAGAGAAGCCACATAGCAAATTCTATCCCATAGCAGATTAGGAGGCAAAAACTGTTGCTTAAACACTCTAGCATTTCTTTTCATACTTTACTTTATCATATATTTGAATGTTATCAAACCCTTTAGATTATAATGGGACAATTCAATTCATATTTCAGTTCCAAATGTCTCCCACAAGGAATCTCCCCAACTCATAACTAAGACATAAAATTGAATCCATAGTTAAGTGTTTCAGAACATTCTGCATTCTTTTCATTGGTGCTACTTCAATGTATAAATTATGGTCAAAGAAGACAAGAAAAATTTCTTCCCTCTCTTCCTAGCAATCAATGCATATACAAATAGATGTTTCATATAACATTTAAAAGTGGTTCATCTGCTACAATTGTGGAATTGGTTAACTGTTAATCCATGAGGTCTTGTCTTGCTAGGAAAATACTTCTCCATGGGAAACATCAAACATGTTCTGCATCACTTGTCCCCAGTTATATTAAAATCTTGAGTGGTGTTTGATTCAAATGAATTTCAATTTTTTAAGTATTTAGAAACTTATTATAAGATTTTTGAGCATCAGAAATATGACAAATTTAAAATTTATGCCTTGTAAGTGCCCTAGAAATAACATAAGAATATTGATTTTTTCATGTGTCACACTCAAATCATTCATATATAGGCTTCTAAGTGGTTGGCAAATTAGGGTGTTGACATAGCAAAGTGGTATTTGATTTATTTAGATTCCACCAAAACGTAGAGGAAAAGTTAGCTCATCTTTTACATAGGTAATAGTTTTCAAGATTTATGTGATGATTGAAATATTGCTTTGCCAGCACATAGATACTGAACATTTACCTGTAATTTTAATTGAATTATTTGTGTGTTAGGACTAGCCTCTTATATACCGCTTTTCCATAGGAAAGGAAATCCATAATGAAAAATATATCATTATAAGATAATGACAAACTAAATGAGTTACACTTAATACAAAGAGGCAGACATCAAGTTGTTCATTTTATTTGTATCTAGCAGCAAACATTAAATTTTGGTAATGTTTATTCATCAAATTGAGGTTGTTGTAATCTTGATTCTTGACAGATAGGACATGGATTCAAGTTGCCTTTAAGTCCCAAGTGGGTTCAATAATTGATTCTAATAATTATTTTCTAATCCTCCTCCTGTGCCCTGCTCTGCTTTTTTTTTTTTTTCCTCAGAATTATGAAATAAAACTTCACTAAGGGATAAAATTATAACAGATAAACTGTTTATTAGTAATACCAGATTTAAAACAGGTTATTACATTGAAAGGTGGATTGAAGGTTACAATAAAATGTTCCTTTTTCAACTTGAGTAGGCTAATGAAATGAAATGAAAATATAATTTATGTTTTGCCTTCTCTTTCATTTCAATCATTATGCAGGTGAAAATTTGAAAATATTAAGGAAACTAGAAAATGAGATGTGAAGAATACATACTCAAGATCAAGTAGCTATAAATTGTTTTTTCTATATTCAGTATCTGAGCATAATTTAATCACATTTATGTACAATTGTGAGACATAGATTTTCTCTAACTAGTGGTTCAACAAATTCAGAAGAGAAACTCTGGTTCTAATTAGTTGCCTTGAGAGGCTCTCAACTCCTACTTCTAGATCCTCAATGCACATCTCCAAATTTTTCAAATGAGTTTGAAACTTCTCCATAGATGATTGCTTGAGACTAATGAGAGACTGCAAAGCTGCATCCACCTTTTCAAATTCATTTGTGTTTGATTCTTCAGAATCACAAGCTACTCTCTTAGGTTGTATTAGCTTGGAGATTGCCAACCATTTTCTTGGCTTTAAGTGTCCTGTTGGATCGCATATGAACAATAACAAAGACTCTAATGAGCTCATAGCGACTGCTTCTGCTTCTTTCAGGATGCTAATAATGGACAAAGTCTCATTGTCCTCGTTTGTGGATGAATCTTTCAAGATTTCTTTCAAATTTTCCATGACCTTTTTTATAGCCTTCTTCATCTTCTTCCTAGAAGCCAAGTATTTTCCACCCACAATTGCAAATCCATCAGTTTCAGCACCTCTTCTCCTCCTGAGAATGGACTGAAGTTCTTGAATGCTTTCCTTTGATTGCAGAAGGCAATCTTTAGCTGTACTACAGGTATCCAAGAGAATAAGAGAACCTTCAAGTAGTCTATCAACCGATTTTTCGCTGCATTCTCGTGCAAAGTATTGTTGGGAGGTTGACAATTGGAGCAACTTATCAGTGCAGTCATGCAAATCCTGCAAGCCCCTAAGTCTGTGGCTTACAGAAGAAGAAGAAGCAGATTCGGAAGACTTCAATCTGTTTAGATGCTCCTCAAATTGTGACACAAGGGGGTGAGGTGCAGAGGGAAAGCTGTTGGATCGAATATGCATAGAGTTCTTTCTGTTACTTTCTGTGGCTACCATTTTCTCTTATCAGAAAACAGAAGACTAGAAGATGAGTTCCAGTGGTTGGCTTCTGATGCATATATAGCCACATAAATGAGGGAGACAAAAAGAATATTTTTCTGGTTAAATGTCACAAAGTAAGCAGGCAATTATAGTATCTTAATTTGGATCACAGAGTTGCCACAGCATTGTTCACTCAATGCTTCCCACTCACCAAGCCTCCTAACTCATCCCTCAATTTTATAACTTGGGAATCACATGAACTCTTCTTAACAAATCACAGATTTAAAATCTCATATCAGCGAACAACAATCAGGCAAGCAAACCACTGGAGGAAGCAGCATCTTTATGGGATCTTGTCTGCAAATAATAGGATGTGCTGAATTAATTAATTGTAATAATGGTTGATTGCAAGAGAACTATCTTCATCTTCAGATCTGAGTGGTTGCTCATTTCGAGATGAAGATGTTTCTGTTATGTTCCCTATTCGTGGAACAACTCTAGGAGTACTTTCAATACCATTAGGGATGAAATGATGTATATTAAGAAAAGATGGAACAACTGAAAAATTATTTGCTTTCATGTTTTGATTTTTTGTTTACTTTGAAGAATAACCAACCATCCATATTTGTATCTTTCTTATCTAAAAAACAATTATCATGTAAAATTCACGGTGTAAGATTCACGGTGGTTATTTGCAAAGTCGAATACCTATGTAAAATTGGATTCAAGTAAAATATTTTTTATAATTACTGGGACTGCATTGCATATTTCAAAATTTACTTTGACCACAAAATTGAGAGAAACACATTTTTTCAAGTACCAAATTGATACTTCTTTTTTTAAGATAATAATAATTTTTACGAGATCAAATCAATTATTTACTCTTTAAATTAAATAATTTGATGCTATCAAACATTAAAAAGAAAGCATTTGTAACGGACTTCTTGTATAGAAAATAAAATTAGACTAAAGTGTAGCAATCTTATAGTTTTAGAGGAAGGGAGGGTATGTTTTAAAAATAGAAGAGAGGGGAGTGTAATTTTGAAAACTTATAAAGGGGGAAAGTACGCTAATCGGTTAATAGACATAAACAGACAGATGTTTCATATAACAGTTAAGATGCGACTCCAACCAGCAAGCTCGAGGAACAGAACCAGCAAAATGCGACGGCAAATCAGTGACAGGCATATGGTTTCCATGGAATCAAGGAGCTTGCCTTCCTAAAATCAAAGGAAACAAAATTGGGCTCTGCGAGGGAATGGTGACTACACTGAAGTCCCACATCGGACGTAGGAAGAGCAACACGAGGGTATATAAAGGTGGGAACGCAGAATCAAGGTCACGACCTTACTTGAACAGGATCTGTTCTATAGGCTCGTACTTCTGTATCCTTGATTTCTAAGGAGACAGGGACATCAAGCTTGGTGGATGACTCAAGACCAGGTGACCAGAGCGTGATTATTGGCCGTGCCTCCCACACTGGTGCGGGCTGCCTGGCCGCAGAGGATCGTTCCTGTCTAGCTCAGCTGACAGGATGGTCTCCTGGTTGTCTGACAAGCTTCAACATCTTTTTTGATTGGTATTCCTTTCATTGTAATAGAGGAACTGCATCGTGGAACCCTGAAGTGAATCAATCTCAGGGGAAGAGGTCTATTTCGCTGTATTCCTGCCATCTTTTTTTGTTTTTTAATTGTTGGAGTAGATCGTTGATACGGGAATGTATTCGAATTTTGTAATTCCTGGTCTCTCACTAATGATTCGGCATTGATTCCATGAAATTATTTGCTGAAGATACCGACTGCAAATTCTTTGTAGTATGTTATGACTTTAACGACTTGACATGAAATGAGGAAATCGGTTCAAGCATGCATATATGTGTACTCATTTAGCCATACATTAAAGGAAGCAGCCATTTCGAATGTCATTGTATCTCCGACGAAAATGACTAGGCAGGCTTTGAATCAGAGTGACAAAACAGCAATATTGACCTTCATTACTCTTCATGGCTGGCTCACGATATATGCTACACAAGTTTCCTTTTCCTGATAAACAGATACTGGAAAATGTTAAGTTGGTGTAAGTTACTGTGGGTTCTAATTTCTTGAACTTGGTCTCCTTCAATATCGAATCTGAGGAGGTACTGTACTGTGTGATGTATTGGTTTTGGGAAAAATGCAAATAGTTCCCTTGCGACATCAGTGCATGATCATATCTGATAGGATGGTTATGTTTATGCATTGTCTCTTGCATCAGTGATTGCCATGTCTTTTCTTCATGCAATAATTGCATATATAAGTTGTCTATCATGCAGCATTCAATGAGACTCATCTGCAGCACATGTTCACAAATAATAATAACCATTGTTTTTAATTATATGTAGGAAGTTAGGAGTGAAGGACCATGAAATAATGACTAGAAAATTGGCTTGTCCTCATAAAGTTGTTCATTGAAATTATGGCTTATAAAACCTAAACCAATCACTATACATAGGTGGACAATAAAATTTGATATGGGTGATTTTTTATTTCAATTTGACTTGAATAATTGAACCCCATGTAGGATTATCAATAGTTTTCAATTATTTTCTCATTATCTCCTGTGTCTGTATGTAATGGGATTGGGAAATCAGATAAGGTTATATTACAGGTTTTTTTAATTAAAAAAAAAATTAACTCTGTTTAACTTTTTTTGAGGTTTACTCTATACCCTTGTATTGAAAAAGAATTAAGAAAAAAAAAACTTTCTGATTCATTAACAAAGAGGAAAAATGGAGAACTCTGAAGTGAAAGGCTAGAAGATGTATGATAAAGTATCTATAATTTCAATTTAATCCTCAGGCAATATATATTCAGTAACAGAATAATATGTAATTTACGTACAATTGTGAGACGCCCATGAGCAAGCAAACTCTGGTTCTAATTAGTTGCCTTGAGAGGCTCTCAACTCCTACTTCTAGATACATGAATGCTTGAGACTGATGAGAGACTTTAAAGCTGCATCCACCTTTTCAAATTCATTTGTGTTTGATTCTTCAGAATCACAAGCTATTGTCGTAGGCTGTATCAGCTTGGAGATCACCGACCATTTTCTCTGCCTCAATTGTCCTGTTGGATTGTAGATGAACAACAACAAAGACTCCAATGAGCTCACAGTGACTGCTTCTGCTTCTTTCAAGATGCTAATAATGGATGAAGTCTCATTGTCCTTATTAGTGGAAGAATCTCCCAAGATTCCTTTCAAATTTACCATGGCCTTTTTTATAGCCTTCTTCATCTTCTTCCTAGAATCCTAATAATTTCCACCCTCAATTGTGAATCCAGCAGATTCAGCACTTCTCCTCCTAAGAATGGACTGAAGTTCCTTAATGCTTTCCTCTGATTGCAGTAGGCAATCTTTAGCTGTACTGCAGATATCCAAGAGAACAAGAGACCCTTCTAGTAGTCTGTCAACCGATTTTTCGCTGCATCCTCGTGCTAAGTCTTTCTGGGAGGTTGACAATTGGATCAACTTATCAGTACAGTCATGCAAATCCAGCAAGCCACTGAGTTTTTGACTTATAGAAGAAGAAGAAGAAGAAGCAGATTCAGAAGACCTCAACCTGTTTAGATGCTCTTCAAATTGAGATACAAGGGGGTGAGATGCAGAGGGAAAGCTGTTGGATCTAATATGCATAAAGCTCGTTGTGTTACTTTCTATGGCTGCCATTTTCTCTTTTCAGAAAACAAAGGGCTTGGAGATGAGTTCCAATGGTTGGCTTCTGATGCATATATAGCCACGGAAATGAGGGAGAGAAAATATTTTTCTTGTTCATTGTCACTTATCGCTTCCCACTCACCAAGCTTCCGAACTCATCCCTCAATTTTATAACTTGGGAATCAAATGAACTCATCTCAGATCTCTGTGAGCAACAATAAGGCATGCCACTGAGTCAGCAGCATCAACATGGGATCTTGTCTGCAGAAGAAGAGTTGCTGTCAGTTTAATAATACTATGTTACCACATTGTTTACAAACTTGTCTGCCTACAATCGGATGTACTCAATTAGTTTATTGTATATAATAGTTGATTGCAAGAGAAATCCACCCAACTTCAGATCTCAGTGATTACTCATATCTTGATGGTGATGTTTATGCAGTGTTTCCTGTTCGTTATCAATCAATGGATGCTCAAAATTATTTAAATGCACGTACCTGGATATCTTGCTGTACAACTAAGTATTGAATAATGAGTTTTTATGCATTGTGTTCCCAAAAGGCCAAAACAATATCATTAAATGAATGTTTCATATAAACCAAAATAATCAAGGTCGAGATCTTGTACAAGATAAGAGAGGATAAGAAAAGATCAAATCGAGGATCGTAAAATCCTATACAATTTTAAAAAATATTTACATAATTTGCGAAAATTATTAAATAAACATAAATTTATCAAATATCAAAATATTTCCATAGAACATCTCATATTTCTATAAATTTATCAGTTATTTCTACAGAAAAAAATAATCTGGAGCCACATAAAAAAAAATTAGGTGTTAGGATCTTGTACGATCTTACAAGCAAGATCTATATCTTTTGTGATTCTGATGCAAAAGAGATCTTACCTGCGATCTTGTACATTTTTGTTATCAAGATCTAGATCTTGTACAAATCTTGGAAGAGAATTCCTTCATATGCTTGAAAAGCATACAAGGGACCATTAAATATGTATTTAACGGTCTATATTTTCTTTCTGTTTTCTATTTTTTAAAATTTTTAAAATTGTATTGGACGTTAATCAATTTGATGATCGTTGACCAAAATCGGATGATCAGTAAAATCTTTTAAAAAATACAAGAAAAACATGAAACATTAAATGTGACGCATCCAACGGTCCACATTAGAGTAAGAACCTCTTATGCTTTTCAAGCATAAAAAGGAATTTGCTTCCTACGATCTTCGAGCAAGATTTGGCATGATATGAACATTTAAATGCCTATGATATACTACAACTGTGGAAAGGGCTAACCTATAAGGTCCTGTTTGCTACGATAACGTGCAAATATTTAAGTGTTGACTATATTTAATCATCAAATTGAGGTCATTGTTACCTTGACAGGTTGGATATGGATTTAAGTTGCCATTGAATCCCACGTGGGCTGAATAATTGAATGATAAAGTTTGATACTCAGATAATGTATATTCAGTAACTGAATATGTTTTAGTCTCGTTTATGTACAATTGTGAGATATTCATGGACAAAAAATTGAATATGTGACCATGATTGGCATATTGATTTTCTCTAACTAATGGTTGAAGATATTGAGCAAGCAAACTCTGGTTTTAATTAGTTGTTTGAGACGATTTCAACTTACTTCTAGATCATTAATGCACTTCTCAGGATTTTCCAAATGGGATGGGAAATTCTCCATAGATGAAGCCTTGTGACTGTTGAGAGATTCCAAAGCTGCATCCACCTTTTCAAACTCATTTATGTTTGATTCTTTTAGGCTGCATCAGCTTGGAGATTACTGACCATCTTCTCTGCTTTATTTGTGTGTTTGAACTAGCCTCTGCTATACAGTTTATACACAGCAAATGCAAGCAATAATGGACTATAAAGATAAGATAATGACTTACATACTAGCTTAATACAAAAAAGGAAGATATCAAGTTGTTTATTGTATCTAGAACATGCAAAATAAGAATATGTGCAAACATTAAATTTTGACAGATAGGATATGGATTCAAATTGCCTTTGAATCCCATGTGGATTAAATAATTGATTCTAATAATTATTATCTAATCCTCCTCCTTTCCCCTGCTCTGCTTTTTTTTTTTTCCTCAGAATTATGAAATAAAACTTCATTAAGGGATAAAATAATAATAGATAACCTGTTTAGCAATACCAGATTTAAAACAGGTTATTACATTGAAAGGTGGATTGAAGGAAACAATAAAGTGTTATGATATGAAGGTTTTTCTCCTTTTTCAACTTGAGTATGCTATGAAATGAAATGAAAATATAATTCGTGTTTCGCCTTCTCTTTCATTTCAATCATTATGCAGGTGAAAATTTGAAAATATTAAGGAAACTAGAAAATGAGATGTGAAGAATAAATAGGAAATAGGAAATGAAAAAGTGACTCAAGATCAAGTAGCTATAATTTGTTTTTTTCTATATTCGGTATATGAACATAATTTAATCACATTTATGTACAATTGTGAGACATAGATTTTCTCTAACTAGTGGTTGAACAAATTCAGAAGAGAAATTCTGGTTCTAATTAGTTTCCTTGAGAAGCTTTCAACTCGTACTTCTAGATCCTCAATGCACTTCTCCAAAGTTTCCAAATGGGTTTGCAACTTCTCCATAGATGATTGCCTGAGAGCGATGAGAGGCAGCAAAGCTGCATCCACCTTTTCAAATTCGTTTGCCTTTGATTCTAAAGTATCACAAGCTATCCTCTTAGGCTGCATCAGCTTGGAGATCACAGACCATCTTCTCTTCGTCAATTGTCCCTTTGGATTACAAATAAACAACAACAAAAACTCCAATGAGCTCACAGTGACTGCTTCTGCTTCTTTCAAGATGCTAAGCATGGACAAAGTCTCATCATCGTCGTTGGAGGAAGAATCTCTCAAGATTCCTCTCAAATTTACCATGGCCTTTTTTATAGCCTTCCTCATCTTCTTCCTAGAAGCAAAGTATTTTCCACTCTCAGTCGTGAATCCTGCAGTTTCGGCACCTTTTCTCCTCCTAAGAATGGACTCAAGTTCTTGAATGCTTTCCTTCGATTGCATTAGGCAATCTTTAGCTGTACTGAAAATATCCAATAGAAAAAGAGAACTTTCTAGCAGTTTATCAACTGATTTTTCGTTGCATTCCCGTGCTAAGTCTTGTTGGGTGCTTGACAATTGGAGCATCTCATCAGTGCAACCATGCAAATCCTGCAAACCATTTAGTTGATGGCTTACGGCAGATGAATAAGAAGCAGATTCAGAATACTTCAATCTGTTTAGATGCTCCTCAAATTGTGATACAAGGGGGGTTAGGTGCGGAGGGAAAGCTGTTGGATCGAATAAGCATAGAGCTCTCTGTTTTAGCTTCTATGGCTGCCATTTTCTCTTCAGAAAACAAAGGGCTTGGAGATGAGTTCCAATGGTTGGCTTCCGCTGCATATATAGCCACAGAAATAAGGGAGACAAAAAGAATATTTTTCTGGTTAAATGTCACAAAGTAAGCAGGCAATTATAGTATCGTCATTTGGATCTTAGAGTTGCCACAGCATTGTCCACTCAATGTTTCCCACTCACCAAACTTCCTAACTCATCCCTCAATTTGATAACTTGGGAATCACATGAACTCATCTTAACAACTCACAGATTTAAAATCTCAAATCAGCGAACAACAATCAGGCAAGCAAACCACTGGAGGAAGCAGCATCTTTATGGGATCTTGTCTGCAGAAGAAGAGGTACTGTGATACTGTCAGTTTAATAGTACTATGTTACCACATTGTTTACAAATTTGTGTGCCTACAACAGCATGTTTTTAATTAGTTAATTGTAAATAGTTGTTGATTGCAAGAGAAATCTCCTCGTCTTCAGATCTCAATGAATACTCATATCTTAATGGTGATGTTTATGCAGTATTTCCTGTTCATTATCAATTTGCTGAGGATAATATTAATCTTCTGTCTGAAATGCGACAGTTCCTGCCTGTGCTCCCTGCACAAACCAACCAACCCTCATATACACCACTTGAACAGGATTTAACATTTTCTAATTATAAATTCTATAAATTTAAAATTACTTACGATTCAGTAGTGAGGCAATCAATCTGAGTGACCACGGGTACGCGCTTCAGGATGGCCACGGACTTGGCCAGTGGCTCGATGAGCTGGGACTGCGGCTGAGCCAGCAGACAGAACTGGGCGTACTCGAGGGCGAATGCGGCCAGAGTGAGTACCACTTTGGTCTCCCAGTCGTCGGAGGATGGCTAGGTTGGTCTTGTGGGCTATTTCTTATTGGGGTCTAAGGGAACTGAAGTCCCACATCGGACGCAACACCAAATTCACGATACTATATATGCACGCGAAGCGTGATCTGCTTACACGGCCTCTCTTGAACAGGATCTGTTCAATGCGTATGATGCTTATTCCGATGCCGTTACGGCTAAGACTCTTTCTCGGCCGTAACAGCATTGGAACGAGTTACATATGTTTGTGGTCATTATATTATTTTTTCGACACATCCAGGGCTTATCCCCTTCTTCTTCTCCAAAATTGATGCAGATGCTTATTGCTGCCACAAGCCAGTGTCATATTGTGTAATATAATTGTTCAATAAGAGGGGAAAGAGTGAGAGAAGACAAGAGCGAGATTTGTATGGTTCTGAAAGCAAATTGCCGTGGAAATTAATTGCATTTATTTGCCTAAATTGATGCAAGTTTTCACTGGGAGCAATGGATGTTTCATGTTTGATTAACTTGGCCTGTCTTGTCTCTCTTTTGCTTTTGCTTTTTCCTCTTCTTCTTAACCTGGCTGCGCGAGGAAGACAGAGGAGAAAAAAGGAGTTTTTTGGGCAAGTACTATAAATTTTAAAAAAAATTAGCGATATATTATACTTTTAACAAAAATTAGATGCATACTATGAAATTCATCACATCAATAATTTCTTTCTCTGAAACATGACTCATGTCAGGTTGAGTTTCATTCTAAAAGAAAATAAAAATAAATCCCACAGGACTCGACCTGCCTAATGCTGAGCCTCAAAGCTCGCATTCCAGTAGGCCGAGTCTTTTTATTCTAGCGAAAAAAAAAAGTCAAGTTATTAATTTTTTAATCATATATATATTATTTACATATAAAATGTTATATAACAAATTATATATATTAATTGATTACATAATAATTTGTTTGATAAATTATTTGTATGTTTAAAATAAATTTATTTAGATATTAATATGAAAAAATAAAAATAATTAAAAATATTATTATTATGCACAATAATAAATAGTGAGATGAAGTAATTTAAATGTAATTTTTAAAATATATTAATAAATAATTATAAATTACTTGAAAATTATAAAATTAACTTTTCAATATTAAAATTAATGATATTTTAAAAGTTAAATAACTGAGTTTACAAATTAATTAATGATATAATATTAAATTTACTAAATATGTAATTTAATTATTTTAATTATTTTAATATATACATACAACATATGATTGAAAAATTTTAAAAAAAAAAAATGACTGTCTATCTCACAACGTCTACGTACAACTGGTCGTTTTGACCATCGACGTTGCTCGGGTTCTTCGTCTTCATTGTCTTCTTGTCCGCCATCCTCTCCTTCGTCTTCGTTTTCTTCCTCGTTGTCATTGTCATCGTCGTCATCATCATCGTCATCGTCTTGTTGTTCTACTTCCCAATATGGCATAGTAGATTGAGCATTTAAATCCAACACCGAAGATTGAACTAATGGAATGGATTGATCCGGTGTGAAGAATTGCATTCTGAAGTCCGAATTATAGGGCATTGGAGAAGAAAAAAGAGATGACAAATCGAAGTGGTGTTGTGCTGACGGAGTATAACAATCAGCACCGAATTGCGAACTAGATCCTCCGACGTGTGTAAAAGATGGACCAGCGCCACTGTAACCTATGTTAGGCTGAGTCTAAAATGGCATGTACGCAGTCTGATATGGCATGGATGCACCAGGCTCGTAACGTGCATCATATGGAATAGATTCTCTTGATGCGATAAGCCCTCGAGAACGCTTGCCTGGCACTTCCTCTGGAATGATTGTTTCAGGAAAATCCTAAGCAGGTGGAGCAAGGTGAGAGAGTCTGAGTTCTCTCTATTCGCCCATAGCAGTGATAATATGTTGACCCTAAGGCTATATGCCATAAGTTTTGATGATGACAAATGTATTTGAATAGTAGCATTGATATATATAAAGATTAATTATCATATATATGCTACAAGTACTTAAGCATGATTATGTTATTTAATATGTATGTTGCATATATTGAATCATGCTATTAAACTAACCATTGGGTTTGCAAGTAAGATATATTTTATAGGTTGGTTCAAAACAAGAAGAGTGAGCATTGTATTGAAGAACAAGGAAAAGCAATATCATGCTTCACTCAAGGAAAACAACATGCAAGGATGAAGCTCCAAGAAATGAAGAATTAGAAGATTTGAAGTCTTGGAAGCTTGGATGCATCAAGGTAGCCTATGTGTTTACATTAGGTATATTTTATATAGGCTAGTATACTTGTGCAACTCAATGATTTAGATTTGCATACATTGGCTCAATTATTTTGAACAAAAAGATAGTGAGATATGAAATTTTACAAAAGTTAGTTTTTGACCTTTGGTCACTCTTTATATCATATCTCATAAACAAAAAATCATTTTTTCAAGTATCTTAATCTCATTTGATAGTAGACTCAAATATCTTTCCAAAGGTATATTATTTATTGAAAACGGAGTCCAAATGAGAAATATATGACTATTTAAAATATAGTTTGAAAAACTAAAAGTTGATTATTCTGTTCTGACCTATAGTCAGTATTTTGATTATATCTTTTAAAAGAAAAATAATTTTTGAGTAACACTTAGCTCATTTGAAACTAGACTCCAAGAGCTTTCCAACGGTATATTATTTGTTTAAAACGGAGTTCAAATGAGGGAGTTATGAATTTTTAAAGAAAGCTCAAAATCTGGACTGCACTATAAGTGCTGTAACGGCTATATAACGGCTAGTTTTGTAAAATCTTATATATATGACCTTAGATACACGATTTTGAGCAAGAACAAAGTCCTACAATGTGATATTAACTTCTTCTATCATCTTTGAGAGAAAGGAAAGCATTCTTGAGCCAAATCTTGCATATTCTCTATCATTAGAGTTATTAGAGCTTCATTTGTTTTCATCTACTCTTTAGAGAGAGTTTCTTTGTATTGTTGATTTTGATCAACACATATATTATTCTGATTTGAGGTTCACAAGTACCGGTGTTGGAAGAACTTGCTTTGGGTTGAGGAGGAGCCCGGATTTATAAATTCTCCATTGTGGTTTCGCAAATACCCGGATCGAATTTGCATGGTTGTAGTGGTTTGCAAGTACCCGGATTAAACTTGCAATTATAGTGGAAATACTCAAGTGGTCTCTTGAGGACTGGATGTAGGCTTGGATTAGCCGAACCAGTATAAATCTCCGAGTTTGCTTTCTCTATCCCTTACTCTTTAATTTGTGCATATTGATATCTATTCTTTAATTCCTTGATCTTTATAATTATTTATCTTGACAGCACATTGATTTTCTGTATTGTATTTATTATCCTAAGCATTGTACTTTTACAGAAAATCATTTTAACTTCCAATTAATTCTTGTAAAAAATTTATAAAACCCAATTCACCCCCCTCTTGGGTTTCAACCATTACTTTCATAATATTCATAGCCCCTTGCTCAATTCTTTCTACCAAATCATCTGGTCTCGAATCTTCACGAGCCATTCTATACAAATACCATGCCATGTCAACCTATAAAAAAAAATTAGAACAAAGTAAATAAACTGAAAATAAAATTTAAATATGATAGTAAATAGGAGATTAACTGCATAACCCTCAGCACCACTTTAGGATCAATCCATCGCCTAGTATGCTTCCAGTACCAGCACATGTACTCAGAGTCATGTCGTAGGGGAACTAAAGGATACTAGACTTGGACTTGGATTTGGATCACTCGCTGAGGCCACTGATCAATGAAATCTATATTTACCTCTGCCCAATTTTTATCATATTTTCCTGTCATTTGCAATGTGTGATGGCGGCCAAGATCGACTGATGGCTTAGGAATCGATTGATCTCCCCCAAACTGGCGGAGCATGCGATCTACATGATGCCACTCAACGATATGAAAACAAATTATAGGTACATAGGAGCACCAGATGTTGTTGTCAGCTAGGCAGTACTGTGGAATCATCTGATAGTTGTCCCCAACGTACGGGCACCAAATGATCTGTGACCATTAAATGTTAGGATAAATAAATAATTAAAGTAACTTGATATTTGAAGTATATCAATTTAATAGATACCTCATCATCATTCATCCTATCTAATAGAAGCCTGTAATGTCTCAATGCTTCTTTGGCAGATCCAATTAAGTCATTGGCACCCCTCCAGCTGTAATAATTTACAAGTATATTAGTTTCAAAATTAAATAATAATTGATAAATTCAAAAATCATATTAGGTAATATATACCGACTTCCTAATGGTGGGAGTATAGGATAATGCTCTAAATTCAAATCGTAGACATGGCATATGGATGGCTCTAACCGAGGAAATCGTTCACATGCCCAGATGTGCAAAAGGGTAAGACAACCACCAATTTCCTTTTGTTTAGGGTCCGTTACCATGCAAAGTTTCCTATACAAATGTGCTAGTACTGCTAATCCCCAACTATATTCTTTACAATTATTTAAATTTTTGAGGAACTGCAGATACATTAGTTATACCTTGGTGCCAGATTTATCTGGCAATAGGTACCCTCCAATCAGTCTTAAAATATAAGCACAAGTAAAACGAACAATATGTTCATATGAAGCATCATCTAAAAGATGATCAAAGGTCTCAACCAGCCAATTCATGCTTAACCTTTGACCATCTAATTTGTTTGATGGCGGGGCAATTCCTAGGAGCCGTTCACATAAATGGCCCCAATTTATGGCAACTGTACCAGTAATTGGCCTATCATCACATGGGAGACCAATAATTGCCAAGATTCTTCAAAATGGCTCTAAATCTCCACTTACAACCCTAGTTCTTTTTAGTGCACTTGTATAACTCAACTATTTTACTTTGGTGGACAACTTTATAGGTATTATGGTTTCGGATAGCGTGCTCTTTTACCTCACTTCGTAGTAAACGTTTTTCATTGAACACTTTTCCAACATATAGTCTGTCGTCATTCATCGTTGAGTTGACAGGTTCTTCATCAGTCATCTCCTCCTCCTCTGGAAGGCTTGTTAAATACCTGTGCATTGGGTCTTGGTACTCCCTGATTGGAAGGACCGAAATTCCCTCGCTATACCTGTCACCGCCTTCATTTGCATCATCATCAACGTCGTCATCATCAGTTGCAACTAAATTACCAAAATACTCCTCCTAGTGAGTAAAGTCATCCATACATGGCCGAGGAGATGAAGGAGTATCGTCTAGTTGTAGCACTGGTTCATCATAGTCTGCCAGCAACATCGAAGTGAATTGTCCTTAACTGGGGGGCTGAGTTGAAATATCATAAGGAACAATGGCTTGTGACGTAACAGCTTCGGAATTAAAATATATCTGACGTCTTGAAGTCTTGACTAACAGCTCAATCTCCTCATCTCCACTTTTTAAATGTTTGCTGATCATGCTTCTAACTATATTGTCATTACTCAACTTTATCACCCTGTATTCTGATCGCATCTTGTATCTATAGCTTATTAACTTCACTGATTCAGTAGGAGGGAGCTCTAAATGATTGTGAATCATAGTAGTCAAAGCGTCCAAGGTTATATTTAAATCATCTAGTGACATTATAGTAAAAATATCAGATTTAAATTCAACACCCTCAACACCTTTAATGGCCTTTCCATTGACATATAGATATATATATTTATCAATGAATTCATCTTAACTACTTGCAGAATAAGTTCAAAACAAAGAATAATTTAAACTGTAAAAAAAATTAGAACAATTAAATTGCATTGTTTGTAAAATAATATTATCAAAATATTATACAAAATGATAAAAATAAGTTTAAACACAAAATAATTTAAAATATTTAAAAAATCAAAATTATTAATTAGAATAACCAGTTAATTAATTTCATAAATAAATTTATTTAATAACATAAAAAAATTAATTATACTAACCTTTTTAAAATTTTTCTTCACTTCTCTTCAGCTCTCTCGGAGACTTCAAATTTTTTTCAATTCTCTCGTATCACGCACATATGAAAATATGGACGAAGCCACAGATATATAGAGGATTAGGACATGCAACTTGGCCTCCTATAGGCCGAACTTGGCTCAGCTTTATGATAAAGTGAGCTCGGCCTGTCAGTGGCCGAGCTCACATGTGACTCTGCAACATATATATTCTCAACATGCAGAGAAATTCAGGCCAACATTTATATTTTTTTTTTCAAAATAGACTCAGCCCTCCGTTAGCCGAGTCTATTTTGAAGAAAAAAAAAAGACTCGGCCTGCTACAGGCTGAGTCTTGTGGGATTTATTATTTTTTTTTTCAGAATGAAACTCAGCCTGACATGGGCCGAGTTTCAGAGAGAGAAATCACTTATGTGATAGATTTCGTAGTGTATGCATCTAATTTTTGTTGAAAGTATAGTATATTGCTAATTTTTTTTAAAATTTATAGTATTTGCCCACAAAACTCAGAAAAAAGGGAAGAAGAGGAGAGAGAGGGAGTGTGCAGAAGCCCATGACACCACCTTGAAACGGCGCCGTTTGGGAGAAAGAAAGAAAAAAAAAAAAGAGGAATCGTGAAACGATACAGTGCTCAGGAAAAGCAGACAAACCGGATACACAGCAAATGCAAGCAATAATGGGCTATAAAGATAAGATAATAACTTACATATTGACTCAATACAAAAAAAGGCAAATACCAAGTTGTTTATTGTATCTAGCACATGCAAAATAAGAAAACATGTGCAAACATTAAATTTTGACAGATATGATATGGATTCGAATTGCCTTTGAATCCCATGTGGATTAAATAATTGATTCTAACAATTTTTTTTTACGTACTGCTATAAGACCTGCGATTTTATATGGAAGCGAATGTTGGGCGATGAAAAGACAACAAGAGCATAAAATTGGAGTAGCAGAGATGAGGATGTTGCGTTGGATGTGTGGTCATACAAGAAGAGATATGATCCGTAATAATCGTATACGAGGGAGAATTGGAGTGGCACCTATTGAGGAAAAAATGACTGAAAACCGTTTAAGGTGATTTGGACATATTCAAAGAAGACCATTAGAAGCGCCAGTAAAGAGAGTTGAGCAAATGGTTTGGAGCCCTGTGAAAAAAGGTCGAGGAAGACCAAGAAAGACACTTGAAGAGGTTATTGAGAGGGATCTTCTAGTAAATGAGATCCCTAAAGAGTTAGTCATTGATAGAGCTCAATGGCGTCGGGCGATCCATGTAGCCGACCCCACCTAGTGGGATAAGGCTGTTGTTGTTGTTGTTGTAATTATTATTTTCTAATCCTCCTCCTTTCCCCTGCTCTGCTTTTTTTTTCCCCCTCATAATTATGAAATAAAACTTCATTTAGGGATAAAATAATAACAGATAACCTGTTTAGCATTACCAGATTTAAAACAGGTTATTACATTGAAAGGTGGATTGAAGGAAACAATAAAGTGTTATAATATGAAGGTTTTTCTCCTTTTTCAACTTGAGTAGGCTATGAAATGAAATAAAAATATAATTCGTGTTTCGCCTTCTCTTTCATTTCAATCATTATGCAGGTGAAGATTTGAAAATATTAAGGAAACTAGAAAATGAGATGTGAAGAATAAATAGGAAATAGGAAATGAAAAAGTGACTCAAGATCAAGTAGCTATAATTTGTTTTTTTTTTCTATATTCAGTATATGAACATAATTTAATCACATTTATGTACAATTGTGAGACAGCTTTTCTCTAACCAGTGGTTGAACAAATTCAGAAGAGAAACTCTGGTTCCAATTAGTTTCCTTGAGAGGCTCTCAACTCTTACTTCTAGATCCTCAATGCACATCTCCAAATTTTCCAAATGGGTTTGGAACTTCTCCATAGATGATTGCTTGAGACTGATGAGAGAATGCAAAGCTGCATCCACCTTTTCAAATTCATTTGCCTTTGATTCTTCAGAATCACAAGCTAGCTATCCTCTTAGGCTGCATCAGCTTGGAGATCACAGACTACCTTCTCTGCTTCAATTGTCCCTTTGGATTACAAATAAACAACAACAAAGACTCCAATGAGCTCACAGTGACTGCTTCTGCTTCTTTCAAGATGCTAAGCATGGACAAAGTCTCATCATCTTTGTTAAAGGACGAATCTCTCAAGATTCCTCTCAAATTTACCATGGCCTTTTTGATAGCCTTCCTCATCTTCTTCCTAGAAGCCAAGTATTTGCCACTCTCAGTTGCGAATCCAGCAGTTTCAGCACCTTTTCTCCTCCTAAGAATGGACTCAAATTCTTGAATGCTTTCCTTTGATTGCATTAGGCAATCTTTAGCTGTACTACAGATATCCAAGAGAACAAGAGAACTTTGTAGTAGTTTATCAACTGATTTTTCATTGCATTCCCGTGCTAAGTCTCGTTGGGTGCTTGACAATTGGAGCAACTCATCAGTGCAACCATGCAAATCCTGCAAACCATTTAGTTGATGGCTTACGGCAGATGAATAAGAAGCAGATTCAGAAGACTTCAATCTGTTTAGATGCTCCTCAAATTGCGATACAAGGGGGTGAGGTGCGGAGGGAAAGCTGTTGGATCGAATATGCATAGAGCTCTTTGTGTTAGCTTCTGTGGCTGCCATTTTCTCTTTTCAGAAAACAAAGGGCTTGGGGACGAGTTCAAATGGTTGGCTTCTGCTGCATATATGGCCACAGAAATGAGGGAGACAAAAAGAATATTTTTCTTGTTAAATGTCACAAAGTAGAGGGCGAGCCTCGGCGCAACGGTAAGGTTGTTGCCATGTGACTTGGAGGTCACAGGTTCGAGCCGTGGAATCAGCCTCTTGCAAAAAATTGCAAGGTAAGGCTGCCTACATTAGATCCACAAAGTGGATCCGGCCCCTCCCTGGACCCCGCGCATAGCGGGAGCTTTGTAGCACCAGGTTTGCCCTTTTTTTAAATGTCACAAAGTAAGCAGCTAATTATAGTATCTTGAATTGGATCTTAGAGTTGCCACAGCACTGTCCACTCAATGCGTCCCACTCACCAAACTTCCTAACTCATCCCTCAATTTGATAACTTGGGAATGACATGAACTCTTCTTAACAACTCAGATTAAAATCTCAAATCAGCGAACAACAATCAGGCAAGCAAACCACTGGAGAAAGCAGCATCTTTATGGGATCTTGTCTGCAGAAGAAGAGGTACTGTGATACTGTCAGTTTAATAGTACTATGTTACCACATTGTTTACAAACTTGTCTGCCTACAACAGGATTTTTTAATTAGTTAATTGTAAATAGTAGTTGATTGCAAGAGAAATCTCCTCATTTTCGGATCTCAATGAATACTCATATCTTAATGGTGATGTTTATGCAGTATTTCCAGTTCATTATCAATTTGATGAATATAATGTTAATCTTCTGCCCGAAATGCTACAGTTCCTGCCTGTGCTCCCTGCACAAACCAACCAACCAACCCGCATATACACCACTGAAACAGGATTTAACATTTTCTAATTATAAATCCTATAAATTTAAAATTACTTACGATTCAGTGGTGAGGCAATCAATCTGAGTGACAATAGCCACAATGGTGATGATAGAGCAGTATACATCAACAGGCTGTTGCTCCATGGCAAGGGCCAGAGAGGGGACGTCCTTGGAATCATAATTGCTCAGGTTGTCGATCTTCAAGATGAGCTCAACGACTTGGAGGGTGGTCTTGATGAGGTTGTTGAGCTCGACGATGGCTTGGCAGTGCTTGCGGAGGGCCTGGGGCTCGGTGAGCACGGGGACTCGCTTCAGGATGGCCACCGACTTGGCCAGTGGCTCGATGGGCGGGGACCGCAGCTGAGCCAGCAGCCAGAACTCGCCGTACTCGAGGGCGAAGGCGGCCAGAGCGAGCACCGCTTTGGTCTCCCAGTCGTAGGAGGATGGCTACGGTGGTCTTGTGGGAACTGAAGTCCCACGTCGAATGCAAATGAAGAAACGAAAACGATAGAGCACGACCTTACTTGAACAGGATCTGTTCTATAGGCTCGGACTTCTGAATCCTTGAGTTCTAGGGAGCCAGGGACATCGAGCTTGGTGGATGACCCATGACCAGGTGACCAGAGCATGATTATTGGCCGGGCCTCCCACGATTGTGCGGTGTGCTTAGCCGCAGAGGATCGTTCCCGTATAGCACCGCTTGACGGGATGGTCTCCTGGTTGTCTGACAAGCTTCTATAATTTTTTTTTTATTTACGCAGAAACCCTATACTATAGAAATCTGATCTCTAGTGGAATCCAGTAAGCATTCCTGCAATTTCTTTTCTTCTCTGATTACTTTGTTGATGTCTGGATGGGGGAATATTTTTGACGAATTATGTTTTACTTTTACCAGCTCTTGCTAGTGATATGGTGGATGAACTCATCTAATTTAAAATATTTTTTAAAAAATAATATATATAATTAAAAATTATAAATATAAACTTACAAATTCAATTAAAAATAAATTTTAATATCAAATTACATAAAACAATATTTATAATTAAAAGTTCACAGTAAAAATTAATCAAATATAAGAAAATATTATTAATTAAGAGAATATTCATTCATATCAAATTCATAAAATACTAAGATATTAATATCTTCACTAAAATTAATTTATATGTAATATTAATTTCATCATTACATAATTATAAAATAAGCAAAATTTAAAAAAATTAAACAAAAATTCAAGTGAACTGATTCATCCAGTTTATTTAGCATCGATTTGACCAATTTTTTGTCAATTCAATTACTCATTGATTTTAGGAATTATTTCATACAAGTTCTCAATCTAACCGATTGAATCAACTGATTAGATCTAGTTCTTACAATAATGAGTTTTGAAAAACTTGTTATTCATTATTATTATTATTAAATAAATATTGTTTATATACATATATATATATATAATTATATATCATGGTATAAATCATTATGAGCTTTTCTTTTAAAATAATAATTCAAGTTTGGATGTTATCAATTAAAAAAATTAAAAATTCGAGAGTTTTAAGGTCTGACTTGGTTCCAACAGTGATTCTAACCAAATAGAAAACAGGACAAAAAAATTTTCTATCGTGGGATTTAAAATTACGGTCATAATTATTATATCTACAAATTTGGACACCAATCCAATATTGTTTGGTGCCATCCGGACACAACATACATTTTACAAAGTTAACACTTGATAAAACTTTTAAATATAAATAGATTTTAAACAACTTGATTACATAGTTTTTTTTTTATCATTTGTAGAATGTAACCATTCCAAATTAGCATTTTCAAGATTTCAATATTTACTATTCCTAAAATTTAAACAATTATTGCAATTATTCAATGTTAGATAATTAATTTATGTTTCGAACATAGGTCATATTATCGAGTTAGGATACTCTGCTATTCTTTAAAGAAATAACATAGTGCTGAGCTTCCTAACATCGTCTGATAATTTTGATATGTGAAACTCATGTGGATTCTATCATTTATCAAACATTATTAGGTTTGATAGCTCTAACAAGTGAAACTTATATGAGTCTCACCATCAAGCTAACTGTGCTGATAAGCATAACACTATACAGTGTAACAGATAATTTCGACTTTATATTACTAATATATAATTATAGCCCCAAGTATTCTTGTACTCAAATATACATATTATGTATGTATGTATATGTATACAAGAAAAAGAAAAGTTTAAGAAGAAAGCTAAGAATTAGGTGTCTTAAATTTTCTAATGTCATTTAGAAGCATTTAAAATGAGTTGGAATTATTAAATGGAAAAGAAAATTGTTAGGAATATTTTCTTTTCTTCAATAACTTTGCTTTATGAGTTGGAATATTTTCTTTTGTGACATCAAATGAGTTAGATTTGTTCAATAAAACTACTACAACTTTAATTTATGTTCTTAATTGCAAGATTGGTTCAAAAGTTGCCATTAGTTGAAGAAATTTTATTTTAGAACAAGGGTTTCAAACTAAGATTTCTAAGTTGTTATTCTATTAGTCCTTATAATTTCACTTAATTTTTAATTTAGTTCCTTTAATGTAAAAACTTGTAATTAAGTCCTTATTATTAAACTTTTAATGATATTTCATTAAATTTTGCTAATATAACTAATTATATACATATTGACACATTCAATATATATAATTTATGCAAAAGTAAATAATTAAGTAATATTAGCACACATAAATATGACATATTATATAACTTATGTTAAGTAATTAGAGCGTACTAGCTTAAATTATGCATATTTTGAATGACAATATGGTAAATAATTGGTCATGTCACTAGAATTTAACAGAATATCAACAAAATTTTTGTAATAAGGCCTAAGTTAAAATTTTATAAAATTATAAGGACTCAATCACAAATTTTCACATTGTAGGAACCAAATTAAAAATTAAGGAAAAGTACAAGAATCTAGAGAATAATTTAACCTAAAATAAAACTAGGATTTCTTGTAATGCTACACGCATTTTCATGACCATAGATTGAATTGCGAAGGGACAATGATGTCATAAGCACTTAGTAGTTATTACTTAAAACATATGATCTACTTATTTTAAAATGTGTATAAAATAAATTTTAATTATCACACAAATATCGAAACATATTAAGTGATTAAAATTTTAATTTATTTGTTTGTTAAATTTTAGTATTTAAAAATTTACTAGACTATGACTAATATAATTTTAGTCACCACAAAGAAATAAAATTTTTTAGTATTAATTTTCTCTGTTCACAAAATTCAAACTTAAGGTTTTGCTTTAAAAATAAGTGTTCAAATTAATTGAATTAATTAGGGTTGATTAGCTAAGAACTCCAATTTGACCCCTTAAAGTATTCTATTGAGGTGTAATAACTAAGAAAATGTTACACCAAAATATCATATATATTATTTTCTAATAAATAATTATCTCAGTTTAGTCCTATTAAATATCTTAATTTAGTTTTTGAAAATTTACTTTTATCTCAATTTGGTCTTTTTCACTTTTTAATTACAAAATCTACTATTACTAAATTTTAATTTTTTTTGTCATCAAATAGCAAGATAAAATTAATACAAACACAATTCTTAAAAATTGAATTAAGATATTTGATAAACTAAATCAATAATTTACCCTTTATTTCAATGTTTTTGGACCCAGTCCGAACCGGGAACATGTGACTCAGAGCTCAACTCAGCTCAAATCGCCTCATTGGACCGTGATGCAGTCGACCAAGTGACTTGTTTAACCCGGGTCTAAAATTTTTTTTTTTTCAAATTTCAAGAACTATAAGAAAAATGGTCTTACCATTGTTGAACCTATAAAAAATAATCATTTTAACCCTCAAAGCTACAAGTTATAGTAATATACAAGTGAGCCAAAAAAAAAATATATATATATATATAAGAATAATTATAGTATTTTAAAACATAAAATGTTATTATTGTATATAAATTATATTATTATCTTATCTAAAATAATTTTAAATCATAAAAGTTAAAAAGATTATTAGTAGCAAATTTTATAATAGCATATAAAGTTAAAAAAACTAAATAAATATGATATCTAAAATAAATTACTTTTAAATTTATTTTTTCAATTTATTAATATAATTATAAAGAATTATATTTATTTATTAAATTTAATATTTATATGCTAAAATTACTTTCAGATATAGTTTTAGAATATTTTGATTGTAAAATTTACATATTAATAATTTATTTTACTTATTATATACATATATATATTCTGACTTAGTAATTGATTCAATGGTTAAATTAATAACCTAATAATCAAAAAACTAACCTAAATCAATGATCGACTCTTAAAACTTTGCTTTGCATTATGTTGTGGGTATAGGTACACAAGCGCCTTGGACCTTGTTGGTTTATGAATGAGATGAGATTAGCCTAGAAACTTGAAATATTGGAAATGAAGGTGTCTTGGACTATATGGACAAACCAACCAACATATATTCAATTTTTCATAATTTCATCAAGATAAATTATACTAATATTTTCTAAGTTTGGTTAAATAATATTTTATATTTTTAGATTTAAATATTTGATTTAATTTTATAATTTATTTTTATCATTACAATTAATTTTTTTATCTAATATATATTTTTTCCAGTAATGAAAATAGTTAACAATTTTAGTTATCATATTAAAACTAAGAGTAGATTATTGAATTAGTTTTTGAAATATTATAATTTTTTCAATTTGTCTCTTGAAAGATTTGATATCTAAATTTAGTTTTTGAAAAATTATATTTGTCTTAATTTGATTGTTATTATTTCTAAATCACAAAACCTATTTTTGTTAAATCTCAAAATTTTTATTGTTAAAAGTCATGTCATTGAAATAAATACAATTAATTTCAAAGACTAAATTAAAACAAATATAATTATTTAAAGACTAAATTAAAACAAATACAATCAGTCAAGGACTAAATTGAGATACTTAATTTTTAAGAGACTAGATTAACAAAATTATAATCTTTTAAGAAACTAAATTATTTATTTACTCTAAAATAAAATTGTAGTTTCATATGTCTTAAAATGTCAATATATATATATATGTGTGTGTGTGTGTGTCTTTCTCTCTCTCTCTTAACATTTATATTAAGTTTCAATTTCGTCTATAATATTTTTTTTGCATCATTTATATTATACATATTTTATTTTTGTTTTAAATTTTTCATTTATATTAATATTATCTATTCCTTTAATGAAAAATATTGACTGAATGATTAACAAAAATAATAAATTTGAAATAAAAATAAAATATAGAAGACATAACTGATTCATTTTTTAGTCACACATATTTTCTTTTTGTTTTAAATATATTATTTTTACTAATTATTCAATTAATATTTTTCATAAGTGAAATAGACAATGTTCATAAAAAAATAAATTTAAAATAAAAATAAGACATATAAAACATAATTGACTTAAAAAAATATATGTTAAAGATGAAATTAAAACTTGATATAAATGTTAAAAACATTAAAAATATTTTTGTCATGTATATATAATATAATATTTGAAATAAAAAAAATACAACAAATTTCTTGGAAGATAGCGTAATTCATCCCTTTCATATTTATTTATATTCATATTTATTTCATCATATGCTTCGTCGTTATAGTTTATGGAAATTTGTACATACCAAAATCGTAAGATTTCTGCCACCTTTCTGTGACGCCTCACAGAAACCAAGAAGAAAAGGTTAATTATTCCTCTGCTTCACTGCTTCAATCCCCATTTCCAATATTCTCAGTCTCCCTCTCATGGCTTTTCTGTGTTCGCATTTGTATAATATTCTCACCATCACTCTCAAATCTCAATCTCCCTGTTTATTTATTTGTATAATACTCTTATTACTTTAATAATATGTTCAGTTTTCTTGGTAAAGAAATCACTCAGAGCTCAGTGAGATCCTCTTCCGGAGCTTCTTAGGCGTTGCTTAGAGTAAGGTTTTCTTTCTGTTAACTTATTCTCTAAAGTGTGACTTTGAATATCTCTCCTGCTTTTATGGTGGTGGTGGTGGTATATTTGTGTAATGTGTGCTTTACTTTGCTTGCTTATAGTTGGAACCTCACTTTTTTTGAGATTTCACTTTTTTTCTTAAAAGGAGTCTCTGAAATTGGGGTTGTTCGTTTGTTAATTCGTTCATCCCAGCAGTGGCCAACGCCATGGCTTCTGCCTCTGTGAGCTTCAAAGCCAATGCTCATTTTGCGGAAACAAGAAGAGACCGCCATTTTGTTCGTCAATCTAATCGGTTTTGGGGTGAAAGAATCAAAGGAAATGTGAATAATAGTCTATGCGTGAATCAGTTCGCGACGAGTGTGAGAACCGGAGGGACGGTGAAGAAGGAGAAGGCGAAACAACGTGTCGTCTGTGCTGTTCGTACTCCAAACACTGCTCAAGAATCCGTGGTAAGCTGAATTCGATTCACTGGTTGATTTTGGAATTTAGTGAAGCAGATCATTCTACTTCATCAATTTTAGAATTCTGGAATAGAAATTATGGTTTCTGGTTGGATTGTTGGTTTCGATTTTCAGGGCTTGCAAGTTCCATCGTTTATCAGCCGAAGAGCTGACCCTAAAAATGTTGCTTCTATCATATTGGGAGGAGGTCCAGGGATTCAACTCTTTCCTCTCACCAAACGATCTGCTACACCAGCTGTAAGTAATTATATGGTTTTTCTCTTGTTGACTCTTGCTATGAAGAATTTGATCTTAAAAATATTGAATGGTATTGTGTCTCTATTGCTTGACATTCATATCAGCTAAAACATGCCACTACAAATTCTATCAAGGAGCTACATGCATTTTCTGTGTCCGCTTTTCTATTCGTGTTAGCTTTTGTGCTGAACTAGTATCACTTTCTTTGTTTTGAAATAAACTTGAGTTTAAAATTCCGTGTTCTGATGGTACGTTATGCACTTCAGGTCCCCGTTGGTGGATGTTACAGACTAATAGACATCCCAATGAGCAATTGCATCAACAGTGGCATCAACAAGATATTTGTGCTAACCCAGTTCAATTCTGCATCTCTGAACCGCCACATCGCTCGCACCTATTTTGGAAATGGCATCAACTTTGGAGATGGATTCGTGGAGGTATGTTTTTATGAAAAGCGAGAATTGGAGGTAAACTGTCAGGGGCCATCATATAAATTAATAAATTAGTTTATCTCTTATGAAAGAAAGGAATGCGCGAGATCTTCTGTTCACATAAAATGATAAAATATTCATAAGTTGTAGTACATAATAAAATAAATTCTGTTCTGCTGAGATTGATAAAGAAGTGTAACCCACTTGAAAGATACTTTTATCTTTTCTATGAGGCCCCGGTGCTGGGCTATTGGCCCACAAATATTTCATATAGCAAGTTGCTATATTCAGGGTGAGTAATTAAGGCAAACCCCTATGCAAACAGGTTTTAGCAGCCACTCAGACACCTGGAGAAACAGGAAAAAAGTGGTTCCAAGGAACTGCAGATGCTGTGAGACAATTTACGTGGGTACTTGAGGTGGGCAAGGAATTTTGAATGTACAGTGCATGTACTTTTTTGTACTTCTTAATTCAGATGGTACAAAAATAATTTGATTGTTGTAGGATGCCAAAAACACGAACATTGAGAATGTATTGATCTTGGCGGGGGATCACCTATACCGAATGGATTATATGGACCTTCTGCAGGTATACAGAGTAATTGTTTCCTAGAATATTATTATCCTTTAATTTCATCTTCACAAAATTTTCTGATTCATCTACAATAAATAAACAGAGTCATAATGACAGAAATGCTGATATTACAATTTCTTGTGCCGCAGTAGGTGACAGGTGTGTTGAATCTACTTCTAGATTTGCTTCTTTTGTTGCATGTTTGTTAATTAGTGGTTACTATCAGTATGCTGCTTCGTGGAATTGAATCTGTAGCTATCGTTGCTCGGTTTCACTCAAAATCTGTATTTCATTGAGAAGGAAAGACCCATTAAAGGGGAAAAAAAAAGGAAAAAACAAAAGGAAAGAGAATACTAACTTCCCTAAAACGAATTATTTTAAATTTATTTTTATTTTACCTAAGATTCATTTGCCTGCTTTTCAGCCGTGCGTCAGATTATGGACTGGTCAAGGTAGATGAAAGAGGTCACATCATCCAATTTTCAGAAAAACCAAAGGGTGTTGATTTGAAAGAAATGGTAATTTTAAACTCACTAATGTTTGCATTCTTTTCAAATTTTCTTGTTTTCTGGATAATTATACTAAAGCTGTTCACTACCAGTAAACTATTCAGTTTCAGTAAGGTCCTTCCTTATCCTTCGAAGAGTGAACTTCCTATAACAATACCTGAAAAGTTATTTTAGTCCATAATGACTAGTCATTCATCACAGGATAACATAGCAAGCCATTAAACATGACATGCTTAGAACAAGCAAATATATATTTAAATATACAGACTATTTAGGCCTGCGTTGCTAATATTTTACCAATTTAACCCGAAGTTACCTGTAATTTTTTCCACCATAGTTATGTACTCTTTCTTGAAACTGCCATCCTCTACTTACCGAGCTTGTGCATTTGGGCTTATTAATACGATTATGATCAAATGTATTTGTCTTGCTTCAATTTGATGGATTCTCTTTTTTTTTTCCTGCAGCAAGTAAATACCTCTCATATTGGGTTGTCACCCCAAGATGCACAAAAGTCACCATATATTGCATCCATGGGGGTTTATGTATTCAAGACAGATGTTTTACTCAAGCTTCTGAAACTAAGCTATCCAACATGCAACGATTTTGGATCTGAAATCATTCCTGCAGCTGTGAGAGAACACAATGTCCAAGTAAGATGTATTATAATTTCCAATATACTTATCTTTTTTTTTTTTTAAATGTTTCTATCTGTTCTAAGAGGAGTTCTATCCGTCACATATCAGAATCTGATTCCCCTAGCAATTAGTATCATGGTTTGTGCAATTTCTTATGCATGTTCACATGGCCAACCATGAATATTTGGGATCAACCAAGCTTCTTGTTATCTGTTTGTTACTGCTTCATAACTGTGCACATGACAGAGATGAAAATAAAAGTTCAATGTCTATTGTGTTCGCAGGCATTTTTCTTTAGAGACTACTGGGAAGACATTGGAACAATAAAGTCCTTTTACGATGCTAACCTAGCTCTTACCGTAGAGGTGGGTTCAAGCTAATCAAGATTGGCATTCTTTTAGTGTTCTTCCCATTATACAAGCACGTTCACCTGCTTTTCTTACAAACTACGATAACGATACATTAGCATCACTTGTTATGCACACTCTGTATGGCTGTCTATCAACACTGAGAATAAGGCCCCTCAATTAACTGAGAATATGTAATTAAATCTTCTTTATGCTTACTCTTTCAGAACCCTAGGTTTAAATTTTATGACCCCAAGACACCCATTTTCACATCTCCTCGATTCCTACCGCCGTCAAAGATCGATAAATGTCAGGTATGATAATGCACCTTAAATTACAGAGTTCTTGAGATGTCTTGCTTCTCATGCTTGGCTTTGTCTTGTAGTTATTGGATGCAATTATCTCCCATGGATGTTTCCTGCGAGAATGTACAGTCCAACATTCGATTGTTGGTGAACGTTCGCGTCTGGATTATGGTGTTGAGCTTCAGGTAAACTACCATAATTATTTTGTCTGCACAATAGACCATCCTATGTAATTATTTTGTCTGCACAATAGACCATCCTATGTAAGATTCTTCCCAGCTAAAATCACCTTTTACAGGACACTGTAATGATGGGAGCAGATTATTACCAAACAGAATCTGAAATTGCTTCTCTGCTAGCAGAAGGGAAGGTCCCAATTGGGATTGGAAGCAATACCAAAATTAGGTAATCTTACTAATAGTCACTTAATCCTCCTACCGACAATAATAAGGAATTAACACTGTTATGATGTTATCATCATGCAATTGTTACTTAATTCATTTGTTTCATTGAAGGAATTGTATAATTGACAAGAATGCGAAGATTGGGAAAGATGTCATCATCATGAACAAAGATGTAAGTATAGATAACTGTTCTCATTTTCCTTTCCAATCTAGATTGTTTATAGTTGGTGCCAAAATTGGACTTTACAATTTCGAAATTGTAGCCATCCGTTTTAGATTAGACGATTACAATTGAAAGAATAATAAGCTAATTGTATGCAGTGGTTTATTTCTCTCTTCAATTGTGGCCATTCAATCCAAAATGGACGGCCACAATTTCATGACTACAAAAATCAGTTTTGGTGTTATCTGCAGACAATTTGGATTCCTTTCTTTCACCCCATTGTGTAGCACCATATAAGGTCTTTACCTGTTCAAATGGTTTGCGTCTTAGGGTGTTCAAGAAGCAGATAGACCAGAAGATGGATTCTACATTCGATCAGGAATCACCATCGTAATGGAGAAGGCAACAATTGAAAATGGCAAGGTCATATGAATGAATGGTCTTTCACTCTCTTTTGTGCTGGTTCACGGCCTTGTTGCCAACAGGTTCTGGAAAATGCATTCAGATGGACACTGCAAATCTGTGAAGTGGGAAGGGGTTTCAGAATGAAACCAGCAGAATCCTTTTTACTGTACGTAAAATAGAAGCTCCACAGTACATGTAAAAATGGAGTCAATAAGCCAATGAGCTTATAGCTCATGTTGGCACAGGTCTTTTTTTTTTTTTTTTTCTTTTTTAAGAATTTAGATAAACTCTGATGTTTCAGCTTTAACTATTCCTTATTCTCATGTTCATGTTTACTCAGGCCATGGATCTCTTATGCAACAAAAAGAGAAGAGTTAATAAAACATGATTTCAAGAAGCAAAGTAGTTAATAAATTGAAGGGCTGACGTTTAGCTGTCCAGCTGCTTTCGTATCTGGATTTGTTTACGCACAAAAGCCTCCAGTGTTGTTCTCTTACTTGTTTTTCTATTTTGTTATTTTTTTAAAAGTTGTCTGAATCTATCAGTCATTAAATCTAATGAGAAGTGTAATTTAAAAAAATACAAAAAAAAATATCTCAATCTTTGTGTGCGTAGCTATAATGAACCCTAGTGCCTGATGCACTTTAAATGGGCATGAGGGAACTTTTTGTGCATGTAAAAGAGAAATATTATGAATCAATAGAACTCATAACATTAGAAGATAATCTTATCAATGTTTGGTTTAAAATTTAAATGGTGATCTAAAGAACCTTTATGGTACCAATTGACTCAAGCTTAGATTAGTGATATTTCTGTAAATTTTGGAAGACTAGTTAAAAGAAAAAGAAGATAATTTCAAATATAAATTCATAAAAGAAATAATATTTAAAAATATTCAACTGTATTTTACTAATCTTTGTATTAATAAAATATAGACGGAATTTTTAGAATAAAGTTACAAATGTAATATTAAATTAAAAGTATTCATATATCCTTTTTTTAAAGAAAAAGTTCATTCTTTTTTCCTGAGAGATGTAGACACAAACTTTATATTTTGGGAAATCAAGATATGATTAAAATACGTAGAAATAGAATGCTCAATATGAAACATAGCAAATAAAAAAAAAAATTCTCAAGAGATTCGGATCTCCTCGTAGGCCTGCAAAATTTTCGGTTCCTCCATCAATTCTCTTCGTTTCCGAGCTTCAACGTTCTTCGGTCGCAGGTCAACTCCTGTTCCTTGCTATCACTGTATTTCCTTTCCTGATTCTTCATCGATTTCTCTTCCATTTCATACATTTTCTTGCATTCTGGGGAAGGTTTTTAAGTTAGGGTTTCTAATTTTCTGAACTACACTCGTGGTAGATCTTCAAGATCACCGTCCCCATATATATCGAATGTTTGCCTTCTGTTTCCCTCATTTCCCTCAAAGGTGGGAACTTGAATGGGGAAATAAATTTTCGCCGATCTCATTTTCCAAACATTTATTAGCGCTTCTTTCAGCAGATTCAGCTGGTTAGTTTGGCTTTCTTGTTTATGCTAGATTCTGATCGATGTTGGTCAACGCAATAAGGGGTTTTCTTTATTGCTTCGATCTTGATCTTTACAACTGTCGTGTGTATGTTTATATGTTATTAAGTATGGGCCGTAATGCGCATTAGTAAAGAGTAATATGTTAGAATGTGATTATTGTTTCATGCTGAATGTGTTGAGTGACTTGGACACGGTGACTCGAATTATGACGCAATTTGATTTTCCTGGGGACACGACAAAAAATTTGGTTTTATATGTTCTGTATCATCATCAAACACTTTTTGCTAGAAGTAATACATGATTTCTCTTTCCCGTGGATGTAACACCTAAATTCTTGTGTGTTCTTTGTTTTTTTCTCTATACTCTTCTCTGTTTGTGTGTGCGTTTGCTGTGACAGTATGAATGGTTTGTTCTGAACACGAATCCTTTATCAGCAAGCTGTGAATTGAATGGAGGGATCTGGAGGCAGCAGTGCCGGAGCTGCTGCACCGGTGAACCAGTGGTGGCAAGATGTGTCCAAGCTCTTTCAATACTATCTGGATAAATCTACTCCCCATACTACCTATAGATGGATTGGGACTTTGGTTTTGGCATCAATCTATGCTTTGCGGGTATTTCATGTCCAAGGATTTTACATTGTGTCTTATGGGCTGGGAATCTATCTGCTGAATCTGTTGATTGGGTTCCTCTCCCCTTTGGTTGATCCAGAGCTGGAACCTTCTGATGGAGCTATGCTGCCGACAAAAGGTTCCGATGAGTTCAAGCCGTTCATTCGCCGGCTTCCTGAGTTCAAGTTCTGGTAATTTAGGCATTTTATTTTCGAGGTTACTCTGTTAGTTGACATGTTACATTACTTCATAGTTGCCATAGGGTTCTTTTTAACATTTGCAGGCTGATGACTCTCAATGTCCTCTATTAGAGCCTTAATTAGAGGACTAAAGTAGGGTTTATAATATTTTTGCTTGCTGTTTCAGTACCTGTCTAGGTAGTTGGTCTTCTAAATATGTGAAGTTTGACATGTTATGATTATTCATGTAGTGAATATCAAGAAACGAAATCTTTTTCTGAACGGAGATTGGACATATAATCTCATCATAAACAAAACCTATTAGGTGTATCCTTTCTATTTGGCCAAGAAATAAAGTACTTTTTTGAGATTGACTTGTTAAATTATTTGCCTAGTTCTTATTGGAAACAGTTGGATGAAAACTTTTTCAATGGATAACAACTCTTATTATGGTTGCAGGTATTCTTTCACAAAGGCTTTCTGCATAGCATTTATCATGACCTTCTTTTCTGTATTTGATGTTCCTGTCTTTTGGCCTATATTACTCTGTTACTGGATTGTTCTGTTTTCCCTCACAATGAGACGCCAAATTGCACACATGATCAAGTACAAATATATCCCATTCAACCTTGGGAAGCAGGTTGAGTTCTGATGCTTAAATTTCTTTTTCATCATTTACCTTGAGCTGGTGTCCTGTATAATTTTATTTGTTCTTACATAAAGTCTAGCATCAGCAAGCTTTTCTTCCTTTATATCTTTTGCCTGAGATAAAGTTCCATTTCTTTTGATATTTCGCAGAAGTATGGTGGTAAGAAATCTTCTGCAAGTAGCAGCGGCACTCGTGCTGAATGAAGCTTTGCAGTTTCATGATTTGAAAGAATACAGACTTACTAGGTAGGTGAAAAGAAATTTAGGTTGGTAGTTGTATTTTCACCCTTTATTTGAAGTAACGCTTAACCAAAGTATCATGGATTCCATTGTCTTACAGAAAAGTTGATATTGTCCCCTTGTTTTTATGATTCCAGAAGAATATGCTAATGTTGGCAGTGAATTTCATTGTTCTACGCATCAGTATTTTGTCTGGTTATGATATGACTGCGAATGTCTACGCGTTTTTTTTCTCTTCTACCTCAATGTCAGGGCATACTTCATGCTAGAGGTAGGGGTGTTCAAAACCAAACTAAACTAATGAAGCCAAATCAAATGGACAAAAAATTACCAAAACTGAAAAAATGAGGTTTAAATTAGTTTTTGAAATATGAATTTTAATTGGTTCGATTTTGTTTTTGATTTGGTTAAAATTGAACCAAATCGAAACGAACTAATTTTATATAAAAAAAATTATGTTTCATATATATATATAATATTATATTATATTATATTTATATATTGTCATGTCAACAAAATTATATAGATATATATTAGTTAATTTGATTTCTATCTTTTTATATTTATATATATTTCATTGAATACACAAATATAATATAAAATATAAATAACTTTGTTTCTGGTTTTGTTTTAATTAATTTGGTGGCTTTTTTTAAATTAATTTGATCTCTTTCTTTTTTATATTTATATATATTTGATTGAAATTATAAACCATAAATTATTATAAACAAAATTGTCAAAAATTTAATCAAATCGCTCAACTAAAATTAAATCAAACTATTCAAAAATTAAATTAAATAGGTCTATAATTTTATAAAATCGATAAATTTGGTTAGTTTAATTTTTGATTTGGTTAAGACTTAAAATCGATCAAAGCTTAAAATCAAATTGAATCTAACTACAAGTTCACAAGGTCATGTCTATATTTGACCTTGCATTTCTTGTATCTGCCTTGTTCCTTACACAGTGACACTGATGGACTGTGATAACCTTTTGGTGTAGTATGTCTACTATTTTTCTTCACATGGTACTGCAGTGAAAGCGCTCTGTATTGGGGCTGTTTAGGCAGAGTGTTCATCTTTGTTTTGGTGCATTTTGGATTTTAACCTCAAGAAGATATAGTACTTTTTTCACGGTTTTAAAAATTACTGTTTATTAAACCGGAGAGGTGAGAGAGAAAGATGGTCGGTAGCGCCTCGTGCATTGCTCGGGGTGAACGTTCGAGTCCTAGGATCTCAATTTTGCAAGCAGGGTGGTTCCAATTATCCACTGGACAGGTTTCTTATTGCATCCATGGCCAGTTTCCTTAAAGCCAGTAGGTTAATCCTGGTTTTGTCTGAGCTTGACGGATTCTTTGGGCTAGCGGTTCCTAATCTATTCCAAACCAAACCAAGGTCTAATTTCCGGTCCAACTGAATGTACTCATAAATTTGGTCTAGTATTTAAACTATGATGTTTTCTTGCTATATGAACTGGTCCTTTTGAATTGGCATAATATTTCAAAAAACACATGTTAAAAAATTTCGACGTTGTTAAATGAGTATGGTGGCATACAAGGTAAGCAACATTTCAAGCTTTCTTTGTGACGTAGGTAGGTAGCACTGTTAAAATGAATTTTTACTGTAGGCCAAGTTTACCTGCCCGTAGACGGGTTTAGATTTAAAATTTAAGTCTATTAAAAAAGATCCTAAACGGGCCTGGTTTTTAAAAAGAAAATTAATTTTTTTATATAATTATATTATATTATTTAGTATATAAATAATTTTATTTTATCACATTTTTATATCTTATAACATTATATTCAATTATAATAAATTTATATATGAAAATTTTTATAATTTTTAAAAATAAATATAAAATTTCTAAATTTAAATATAAAATAGTTAATTTTAAAAGAAAATATAGAAAATTAAAATTATTAATTATTTGAAAAAGTTAAAGAAGTAATCTTTTATATGTATAAATTGTATTTCAATATAAAATTATTAAATTTTTTGCTAAAATAATTTTAATATTATATTATTTAAATATATATTTAAAAAAAAAAGCTTAGCCCACAAGTTAGCACAGACAAGCTCATTTTGACAATGGTAGGCGCAGGTTTGAATTCCAATATGTCACGTTTTGTTGAAAAAGTCTTAAGCTATCAAAGGCGATTCAACTCTAACTTGGTTATAGTTTCATATAAATCGACCAATCAAACTTGGTTATTGACCAAGTTTGACCGATGCTTTGGACCATCAGTACCATAGTTTAATTTTCAATCCAACCGATTGAATTGGCCGGTTTGATCTGATTATGAAAACAATGAGTTGAAACACAATAGTTTTGTAGTCATCAGACGCATCAAGCTGGAAGAGTCTTTTATGAAATAATGATCTCTACAAGACAACTATATATATATATACACACACACACAAATATATATTAATGATAGATAATCGTTTTTTTTTTTTGAAAAAATGAAAATCATTTTTATTAAGATGGTATCAAGCTAGTAATACATAAGATTTTTTAAGATATAAAAAAACTATTATAACTCAAGTTTGAACTTATCAGATAAGAAAATATATGATTTAGGGCTATACATTCTAAAAAAAAACTTAAACCTAAACAACAATATTAGAAAATTAAAATATAGAAACAACACACCTCATATCATGCATTCTTTTCTAGAGAGAAAATATCAAAATAGGTTTTCAAGCATAAACTGAATAATGGCCAATAGCATTGCATACAAGCAAAATTCATCGTTTCCACCTTTGTTGGAATCCTCACCTGATCATTTTTCTCTGTCATTCTCATGATCACTTGTATATTTATTTGTCTGAATCTTCAAAAAAACTTCTTCCAAAGAAAGAAAAACTTTCTACAAGAAAAAGAAAAAAAAAACACTCTTATGGATAAGACGAGAGAAAAAAAAAAAGAGAAGAAAGGGAGAGGAGGCCTTCGGTTGCTCTAGACTGGAGAAGAAAGTGAGAAGCTGCTAGGGTTTCTTGTGAGTTTATCGAATGATAGATAACTGGTAAAAAGGGTATGTTTATGAAAAAATTGTTCAACATGTTGATACGATGAGGGTTGGTAATGGTTGAGGTAGGATTTTAAAAAATACATTTAATGATGGCCTATTTGTCAATCACGTGACCTAAAATAAAGACTAATGTAGTAATGTCATCTGAAGAACTCTTGTATACCTTACCAGATGAAGATAATGTATTTGCTATCAATAAAAAAAAAATGTCGATATGCAATTTTTTTTTTAAAGTCGACATGGTTTAGCATGTGTCTTTGAAATAGTAAAGTGCAGTTTTTTTTTTTAATCTCTTCAAATTCACGGGAAATCAATTTTATAAAAATTACAAAAATAAAATTAAAAAAATTAAGTTAATTTTAAAGGAGCACATCCTTAAAACCATTATGGGAATTTTTTTTAACCCTTAAGTTTGTCATTAGTTTCACTTTCATGTGCACATTTATACAAATTTATCAATGTTTAATAATATTCAAATTATTTACAAAACTAGTTGACCTCGTAAATATATTGCCATAAGAGAATATAAATATAAATATGGTTATTATACGACCAACATAGATGTATAACTTAATGTTCTGCATAACAATTCCTAAAGAGGAAAGGTGAGTTAAGGTTAGAAAATACAAGTTGAAATTTGTTTAAATCTATTATGTAAGATATTATGTCAGAGTTTTATATTTATATCGTCGAAAGGTCATATGTAGGACGACTCAATTGATTTCATTAATAATCTGAATAATGTTAAGTGTTAATAATTAAAAAATTAATTTTTTTTTATAAATATATAAAATGAAATTGTCACAAAAATATAGAACAAAATTTAAATAACTTTTAAATTTGATGGAGGAAATGATAATTATGTGAAAGAAAAGTAAACAAGTCAAAGGTAAATTGTGTCCATGAGGAGTGTCACCTCTTAAGTTTATGGTTTGTTAAAATTGTGCCCTATAATTATGTACGTTGAGGTTAACACAGTATAAAAAAAAGATGAAATCACTGTTATTATAACCGGATCGCATCAGCTCATTTGACCAATTAGATTAAAAATTAGTTTAAAATAACTCTTAAAATTGATGAGTGATCAAATTGGTGAAGAACTGGTCGATTCAAGTAAAACTGATATTAAATGAACCGATTTACTTGATTTTTTTAATTTTTATTCTATAATCAGATAATAAATAAATTAATATTACAGAACAATCAATTTTAATAGAGATGTTAATATATTAATATTTTATGAATATGATATTAATAAATATTATATTGATTACTAATATGTTCTAGTTATTTAATAAATTTTTACTGTGAACTTTTAATTGTGAATATTGTCTTGCATAATTTAATATCAAATATTATTTTTATTGAATTTATAGTATTTAATTATTTATATTATTTTTTAATATTTTAAAATAGATTAGTTAAATCACAGTTAGACTATGGATATCAAATTTTATTTTTGATTGAATTTGTAAATTTATATTTAGGCTGTGTTCGGCAAACGAACTTATAGCTTATTTGACTAGCTTATAAGCTAGTTAAAAGTGTTCGGTAAACGAGATTATTTTAATAACTTATAACTTATTTTGATAAGCTACTTTGAGTAATTTATAACTTAAAATTTTTTGTTTCTATTTTACCTTTATTATTTTTTCAAAATACCCATTATGCCTATTACTTTATTATATTCTATTTACTTATCTTTTATTATATTTATATTTATATATAATATTGTGTATATATATATATATATATATATATGATAAAAATATATAAATATAGTATAAATATGAATAATATATATAAAAATAATAAAATATGTAAATATATTTTATTATATATAATAAAATATAATAATATATTATATATGTGAAAATATATTTTTCATATATAAAATATATAAATATATATTTTTCATGAATTTTATATTTATAATAATTTAAATTAATTTAATTAAAAAATAATATATTTATTTATATTATTTTAAAATTAAAAATATATACCCTTTTATGTCATTTTACACTTTTCAACTACTTCAACAGCTACTTTTATCGAATACTTCTTATTCAAATAAGTTAGTTTATAAATTATAAGCTATCAGCTATAAGCTATAAGCTAAAAATTAACTTATAAGTTATCAGCTAGTTTATAAGTTATCGCTAGCTTATAAGCTAATTTTATCTGATAGAACCTTATATTATTTAATTATATATATTATTTTTTTAATATTTTAATATTGTAAAATAAAACTAGTTCAATTATAATTTAACTATTAATCCTTAAACCAGTGCTTATATCAATTTAATGACCGGTTTAATTTTTAGAATTTGACAAAGAAATTAACATAAAATAATAATGTTGGAATAAAATTATTATTATTATTATTGAAAAAAAAATGTAAAATGAGGCAACGGCAAAGGCCTCTCTGAATCTGATACATAAAACCCTAGGCAGACTTATACCGTGCGTTCCCGAAGGGAGTATCATCTCTTCTGGTCCTAAAACCCTAACGAAACAGAAACCCAGGGTCGACCTATTCGCGCTTACGCTGTTCTTTCCTCTTCAGCTTTCCTTGCCCCATCGAACAATACTACCGTAAGCTATGGGCAAGGCGAAGGGCAAGCATCGTTTGGACAAGTACTACCACTTAGCCAAAGAACATGGCTACAGATCCAGGGCCTCATGGAAGCTTGTCCAGCTCAATTCCAAGTTTCGCTTTCTAGAATCCGCTCGCGCCGTTCTTGACCTCTGCGCGGCACCCGGTGGGTGGATGCAGGTCGCCGTTCAGCGCGTTCCCGTCGACCACCTCGTCCTCGGTGTGGATTTGGCTCCTATTGCGCCCATTAGAGGTGCTGTTGCTTTCCAGGAGGACATCACGAAACCGGAGTGCAAGGCGAGGATTAAGAAGTTGATGAGTGAACGTGGTTGCCAGGCGTTTGATGTAATTTTGCACGATGGGTCGCCCAATATTGGTGGAGCGTGGGCTCAGGAAGCCATGAGTCAGAACGCTTTGGTAATTGATGCGGTGAAGTTGGTCACTCAGTTCTTGGCTCCAAAGGGTATATTCGTCACTAAGGTACGTCACAGTGGTTGTTTCAGTGAATGACACGACTGGATGATTTTGATGATCTCTGTGAATTTTCCGTGATTTGTCTAGTTTGTGGAAGATGGGATTCTGTGGAGTAACTCCGCACCTTGTTTATTAGAACATAATATCTCGAAGCAATATTTAGAGCTAATTGATGATGAAGTTTCGGATTGTTCCATGATGAATTTATTGAACCTATTTTATAGGTTGTCTGTGCAGTTTGAACTAAATTGCTTATATACTTAATTATATTTTATAGGTTGTCTTTGCAGTATGTGCAGTTTGAACTAAATTGCTTAGATACTTCATTATATTTTATAGGTTGTCTCTGCAGTCTGTGCAGTTTGAACTAAATTGCTTATATACTTCATTGTGTTTCAGAAGATCATTTCCTTGTCATACCTTTTCCAGTTGCTGTTTTTTTATATCTTTTAAATTCAGAAGCTGCTTCATTTCCTTAAAGACGTAAAATATTGTGTGAATTTTGCATGTAAAACTTTTTACTTGTAATGACATTTTATGGTGGTTATCTGATAATACAAGATGATAATGATAACTGTTACAGTAGCAGAGCGCCACAGTCCCATCCTCACGCCACAAGTTGTATTGGGAATTTTAATCTGGTTTTCTGTATTCATTTCTTGTTGTTGGATGCCAAATCTGTGTACTGACTCAAACGCCTTTTTCTGAACTTTAAGATGTGGATTTCTTGAAGAACAAGGTTCCTAAATTAACTAAGGTTGTGTCAAAATTTCTTGCTGATGAATTATTTCTGTATTTTTTTGGTGATAGGTTTTCAGGTCACAAGATTATAGTTCTATCCTGTATTGCTTAAAGCAGGTAATATTTTAATTATCTTTTATATGCTTTTGTAACTTACATGAACTGCTAAAAACTGAGGCTGGGATTTTTGCACTATAGTTATTTGAAAAGGTTGAGGTGGATAAACCAGCAGCTAGTCGTTCTGAATCTGCAGAAATATATGTTATCGGCCTTAAGTATAAGGCCCCTGCAAAGATTGATCCTCGTCTTCTTGATGTGAAGCATTTGTTTCAGGACTCAGCGGAACCTCAGACAAAGGTAATTTGTTTCAGAGATTTGGAAATATTTTTTCTGGTTACATCTGTTTTTTTCCTCTATTCTGTTTATTTCTCATTTCATTTGATAGACAATTAAATGTAGGTGGTGGATGTTCTTAGAGCAACAAAGCAAAAGAGACATCGTGGCGGGTAAATCCCACTTTATAAGGAAAATGATTAATTTCTTTTACATATTTAATTATAAAGCATCGTTTATCTTATAATTTGTACCTTATGGTACACTTTCTGATATCGTGATTGATCTTGCGTAGAAAATTAATTTTGAAGATTATTAGGACACTGAAAAATGAGGCATTTTATGACTGAAATAATTGGTTTTGTGCATTTATTTTAAGTATTTAATCTATTTTATTCTTATAATTTTGCATTTGGAATGTATATCCGCATTGTTCAGGGAGTAGGTTTTGATTATTATCCATTATTTTATGTTAACAGCTATGAAGATGGAGACACACTTTTAAGGAAGGTCTCTTCAGCTGCAAACTTCATTTGGTCAGATACTCCTCTTGAGATCCTTGGTTCAGTCACTTCCATAACCTTTAGTGATCCAGCTGATTTAATAATAAAGGATCACGAATTAACAACCGAAGAGGTATTTTTTGTGTTTTGTGATCAAGCAGTCTATAGTGATTTGAACAGCCATCAAGGTACGTCAATTTCAAATTATTTGAATGTGTTCATGTGGCAGGTAAAAGCTCTCTGTGATGATTTAAGGGTTTTGGGGAAGCAAGACTTCAAGCATCTTTTAAAGTAATTATATCACTTGCTTTTCTTTCTCTGTGATTTTAGCATATTTCAGGAAACTTGAATACTCAACAAAATTCTATTTTCTTTGGGCTTTTATCATAAATTACATGTAGGTGGCGGATCCACGTAAGAAAAGCTTTGTCGCATACTGAAAAGACTGATTCTGTTACAATGACAGAAGTGAAAAATGAGAATAAGGAGAATGAAGATGATAGAATACTCAATGAAATGGAGGAGCTGACATATGCAATGGACCGCAAGAAGAAACGTCAAAAGAAGCTTCTCGCTAAAAGAAGAGCAAAGGTTTCTGACTTCTTCTGATGACACTTGCTGCTAAATAAATGTTTATATGCTTGTACAACTTTTGCAATCTAACCAGCATAGTTATTAATATGCTTTAGTTAATTATAATATGATCTTAAAACTAGACATAATGTCTGGTCCAACAATTGTTCTTAGGGTCTGCCAAGAACCAAAATTATTTCACAATTTGAATTTAGAAGTCCTTTCTGGCTTTTTATAGATTAACCTTGAATCCTGCTCTTGGCTTAATTATCTGCTGCGTTTTCTTGTTGTCAAGAGAGAGAACTAACTCAACTTGTAGAAAAATGACAAGAAGTGACTTATCTTGGCCTTTTATTTTGTTACATGACAGCACTTCTATTGCTTGCAGTTCACATTCAACTTCATTTTCCCTTCCTCTATTAATAGAAAAGAAAGAAGCCATTTAGTATGGTGGCATTAAAGGTTGATATCTTGGATTGAAATTATATTTATTTGGTGCTTTGGGCTTTTGGCATAGTGTGAATTCCATTTTTAAAATGACTGGTAGATTTGAGCACCCCAGGTCACTTGGGTGCATCAGGCTGCCTGGCAGTCCTGGTTGCCTTCATCACCTAGTGTATTTTAACTATCACAATTTTGAAATTTACATATTTTCACAAGTATATAATCTATTGGTGATTGCTGGCATTATAACATCCGAGTTAATAAATAACAGAATATATCCTCTCTTGTACTATGAAATTTGAAGCTCACTTGTGTATTTATTTATTTATTTTTCTCTCCGCACTCTTGCCTTGGGCGAGTGGATTGAATCAAACTGATTTATTGCTATAATTGTCTCTTCTAGGACAAGGTGCGGAAAGCAACTGGGATGCAGATCGATGCATTAGAAGATGGTTACATTGATCATGAGTTGTTCTCTCTTTCTTCTATCAAGGTATGCTTTAACCATACTTATTTTTTGTTGAGAAATTTCTGTTAAACCTGTTGATGTAAATCAACTGATTTTTCATTCCAAACAAATTTTCCCCTTTTTAAGGACTGCAGAAAGTGCATATTGTAGGTTTAAATAAAATATATTCTTAAGACATTTTCAACAGGGAGAGTTTGATTAGTGTTGGACAACTCATGAACACTGACACAGTCACACTTGGCCACTATCTTCTTGACCATAAAGTCTGAAAGGTACTGCTTATCAAGCAGAATATTAGATTTAGAGCTAGTTACATACTACCTATGAAGCAAGAATGCAGGATTACTGAAACTAGAGATTTATTTGAACAATATCCAAAAGGTTGGTTACGTTAATTTTTTATATTTAATAATAGAACCTACATTAAAAATCCGAAGTCTAAAACATGTTTTTGGACTGCCAGTCTGGCATGCATGTCTTACTCATTGTCAAAGTGTCATGACAATGTCCATGTTCTACACCTTAACACGCCTGACTTTATGCATGTCTGTGCTTCATAGTATTTTTAAATTCAGCCTAGTACTTTTGTATTTCAGTACATGTTCTCCATAGCATGTTAAACCCTAAACTCTAGGCCCTATCCTTGCCTTCCAACAGAAAATGATAGTGAGTCTATTGTTTATCTAATGCATTGGGTTATTTCTGTTTATTTAGGGGGTAATTTGAGTTGTGTGAGAAACATTATATGTGAGAAACTATTGACCAAAAAAAAAAATCATATGTGAGAAACATTCCCAATTGGGCACTAAATTTGTTTTTTGGCTGTTGTGATGGTGCCCCAGGGTAAGAAGGATCTAGTAGCTGTTGATGACACTGAATATGAAGGTGATGAGGGTGAAGTGGAGGATAGCGAAAATGAAGAAAGAGATGATAAAGGTCAAGATAATTCATCTAGTGACATAGAAGATTCTGATGAAGAACGTAAAAGGTGATTAATAGGTTCCTTCAGTATAGTTGGTGATGTTCTTCTATGTAATCACTTAATTTCTTGCTTTTAACTTATTCTAACCAATATATCCTGATATCAGATATGATGAAAAAATGGAAGAGTTACTTGATCAAGCTTATGAGTGCATTGTGGCCAAAAAAGGAGGTACTGCAAAGCAGCGGAAGCGTACAAAGAAGTCCTATGATGCAGAGGCCCAACTACTGGAGGTATGTTGGGGGAGGGAGGATTGTAGTTGTATTTTAGATGTTCTTTGAGACATGACTTCACTCTATATGTTTTATTTTAGATGATAGTAATGTTCTTTGTCTCCTTATGGTGTTTGTTCCATAGATGGGTTTGCTCTCTGACCTTGTCCTGTTTTTATTTTCTGTTTCCATTCCCCCCCCCCTCCCCCAAAAAACCCCTCCCCATGTCCCAAGAGCTCTTGTGAAACTTACTGGTTGTACTGGTAATAAAATCTTAGGTACTCATGCTGATTGGGTGAATTTTACTTGCCTGCCACTAAGTTTAAGTGTAAAAGTCTTGTTAGGGTTGGCTATTCTTGTGATATTGATTTTCCGTTGTTTTTATCAAGAACCATCGAAGCTTGCAATGATCTCTTGCAGTAAGATTATTTATATATTATATAGACAAAGGGGCTAAGGCTTTTTGGCTGTGCAGGATGGTGAGGCTGATGATGTTGTTCAGTCCAAGTATGATTCTGATGAAGACCGGGGTGATCAAGAAGCAAATCCTTTGATGGTACCTCTTGATGAGGGGCTAGAGCCAACCCAAGAGGAAGTGATGAAGAAATGGTTTAGTCAGGATGTATTTGCTGAAGCTATAGAGGAAGGAGAATTCGGGAAGCATGAGAGTGAAGATGACATGGATGTAGATGAGCAGAAGGAAAAGCCTTACATTGCAGAAAAGGCAAAAGAAAAGAAGCCAAAAGCTTTTGCTGCGATGGATGACCTTAAATCTAAAGCATCTAAGGTAGACGATGATTTTGAAGTAGTTCCTGCTCCTGCTACTGATTCAAGTGATGACTCATCCTCAGATGAATCAGAGGAGGAGGATGTCCATACCAAAGCTGAGATATTAGCTTGTGCTAAGAAGATGCTGAGGAAAAAGCAACGTGAGCAGATACTCGATGATGCATACAATAAATACATGTTTGATGATGATGGTGGATTGCCCAAGTGGTTCCTGGAGGAGGAGAAAAGGCACCGCCAACCAATAAAGCCTGTTACCAAAGAAGAAATTGCGGCAATGAGAGCACAATTTAAGGAAATTGATGCTCGGCCTGCCAAGAAGGTGGCAGAGGCCAAAGCGCGAAAGAAACGTGTTGCAATGAGGAAACTTGAGAAAGTGCGAAAGAAGGCCAATGTTATATCAGAGCAGGCAGATATATCTGATCGGTCCAAGAGGAAGCAAATTGAACAACTATATAGGAAGGCTACTCCAAAGAGGCCCAAGAAGGAATATGTTGTTGCGAAGAAAGGTGTGCAGGTTAAGACTGGCAAAGGGAAGGTCCTCGTTGATCGGAGGATGAAGAAGGATCTTAGGAAGCGTGGAACGGGTAAACCGGGAAAAGGCGGCGGTTCGAAGAAGAATGTGAAGGCTCAGAAGGGCCAAGGATCTTCAAAGGCTTCCTCTGCCAATAAGGGAAGAAAGGGAAATAAAGGGAAGTAGGTTGCCATACAGTTTTGCTCAGTCACGGGGGGCTTTTTTCTTTTTTTTGTTTTGGTTCTTTCGTCTTCTTGGTTATTGTTATTTTAGTCCTACCTCAATTTTGTTTTGTCTTTTGCTTGTTCAAGTCATTGCACCCAAAAAAAAAAAAAGTCCAGTGTGCAACAGAAACGGTCGAGTTGATTAGTTCTAAGGGAACGTCTTCTCTAATGGAAAACAATCAGTGTTATTTACGAATTTTGAAGGTTAGTTCAACGGAAGCGAGTATGACACAAATACTGTATTAAAGCAAGAGGAATTATTCTATTTGTTAGATATATCTTTAAACAAAGCGAGTATTTCAATCTGGGAGAGAAATCTACTGGTGTTTGGTACACCGAGGAACTAAAAGGAAAAAAATTCCTTTACTTAAATTATTCAAATTACATAAAAGGTCGGTGGATGCCTTTTTATTTTTTGTTAAATTGTAGAATCTCCACACAATTTCCATAAAAGTAATAGATATTTCCTTACATGGCTCATAAAAGAAGCGAATTGGTTGGTCCCATCTCAGTATCACTATTCACTGGAACTGCGTGATGCTTTATTTGAACGGCAAATTTTACCTACGAATGTATCAGTTGAGTGATTATGGTATTCATCCACAGTGGTGTATCTGACGTCAGGATAGGCTGCTGAGGCCTCCACACCAAGATGGCTCAATTTCAAAGTTTGTGTGATCTCCTCTCAATCTAAGTTCATCAATAGCTTAATTTGTCAAACAATCATTCATTTCTCAAATTACTAAACAGATCATTAGAAATAATTAACACCCAGTCACATTTAATTTGCTTCAAGATTTGCTCTTCAGGAATGTAGACTCTTTCAAGAGTTTTACCAATCTTTTTCTCCGAAAGAGAAACGAGATCATTAAATGAGTAGGTGTTGTTTGGAGGGTCTAACGAACATAGTTTTGTTCAAGGTTTTTGGATCATCTACTGTTGTAATTGTATAGATGTCAATATCCGCTTCGTTATTAAAAATAACTATAAGATCAAGCAAAAGTCAGTAAGATGACACTCTCTCTCTCTCACACACACAGTCACACACACACACATACATACATACACTGCATTTTTTTTGCCTTAGCCTTTGGGGTTTCCATCTCCTGAGATAACAACTTTATCTCTTGGAGGAATCATAGTTCGAGGCTGTGAAAAACTGGGAAGGAAGTAATCTGCAAAGAAGTTGTTTGACACATAGGTATAGGGGATTCCGGCAGCCTCAATGACTCGGCGACTATTGGCCTTAATTAGAATCATATGTATGTTTAGTAGGCTCTATTGCATGAACCAGTTGCACATCAGCTCCAAACTCTGAAGGAAGAAATCTCTGCAACAACACAATTGTAATTAAGAATGAGCTCATAACATTCAATTCTCCAACTAACACGTTTCCATCGGTTAAAACAACTCACATCATCAAATGTTTGTTTACTAACCGAAGGAACTGTCGTGGAAAAAATTGTGATTTATCATACTCTTTTCTCATTCATACAAAATTTGTGAGTTTGTGACTTATTAAAGGTAAAAATGCTGAGATAAAAGCACTTATGGAGACAAATTATATTATATACCCTAGATTAAAATTTTTTACAGTAAACCAAAATTGAAAAGATGTACCTTAACATTTCCTGCTTCTTTAAAGGCATTAACGATCTTATCTTGATCACCTACCATATAGTGACCTACAATAGAGATCACCACATCCACTTGCTTTATCGCCTTAACCAAACTCTGGTGATCATAGAGATCTCCCTAAGTATAAGAAGAAAATCACGTTTAATCACCAAACCATAATAGAAAACTATTTCCTAATCTGCAAACAAGGAAATTCACAAACGGAAAATTGTGGCCAAAAGATAGTTTCATTAAATTTAAGCTTCATATAATCTCTTTACAGAAATAGTCCTACGTAAACGTAAGGATCTACTGAAATTTCAATAGAAATAAAATAAATCTCACAATGCACTTTCTCAAGTGCATTCTTCAATCGATTAGAATGGCATCTACAACAATAATCACAAAGAAACATTGATACTCGTCGTTCTCTCCATTGCTTTCCATTTCAATCTTATCAAACAGAGCAAAGCTGTCAAGAAATGATTGAGGATTTAAGTATGTACTTGGACAAAAATGAGGCCCAAGGCCTTGAACTTGTCGACGATGGGTGATCTTTGGGGGTTAGAGAGAGTGGACTCTCGGATAAAAACGAAGGTCGGGTAGCCGGCCTTGGCGCTCGCTTCGACGATGAACTTTCCGACATTTCCGGTGCCTTCGATGAAGAGAATCTTGGTGTCGCGGCCATTGGAAAAAAATTTCCAGCGAGATTTTCAGAAAAGAAAGAGAAGAATACTATGCAGACGTAGTTTGTAATTATATTTTTACTAAATAAAATATATGTAAAATAAAACTTTTTAAAGAATCAATTATATAATAATAGATTGTAAAAAATATAATTGATTTTGAAGGCCATATAATTTTTTTTTTAAACTAAACCTGATAGGCCTGTATTTGATTGGTTTATAATTTATTGACTTTGCTCATTTAATTTTATTTCAAAAAAATTAATTAAGGGCAAATTACAAAAATCTTTCTTCAAATTTTATTAAATTGCACTTAGAACCTTTTTATTTTTGAATATTACACTTAAATTCCTTGATGTTTTGATACATGTTATTACTTATTAGAAACTTCTCTTTCAGTTTATTTTCTGTCAAACTAGTTATTTTTTTTAATAACAAGAGACTATAATTTTATTTTTAATTTGTAAAGTCGATTAAATTAATTTTAAGTTCTGAAATAAAACAGTAACTTTGTTTTGAATATGCCAATAAAAAATTGGACAATAATTTTTTGTTTTGAATATGACAATAAAAAATTGGACATAATTTTATTACAGGAAGAAACACATACTACACAAAAAGTCAATTTTAAAGATTAAAAATAAACTAGAAGAAAATTAAGTCTAATTAAACTACGAGAGTACTAAATATAATTTAACCAAACTTTAAGAAATGTTAATGTAATTTACTCAAAAAAAAAAGTAAAATAGATCACTCACTTGGTGGAAACCTTTAATTTTCCACTATGAGATTCAACATATATTCTCATAGGTTTGTGATTTTTTATCATGTTAGATTGTCTCCGTTTTTTTTTAATTTAATTTTATGTTTTAAAGAATCAGTAGAAAGTGTTCAAAGTGCCATATTATGAACAATGAATTCGTGTAGTTTAAAATTGAAATGAATCTAACATCTTTTGTAAATAAATAAGGCAAACCTGAAAAATGAAATTGAAACTTCTTTCAAAATTGATTAATAATTTAAATGGTGTTAGTAATTGAGATAAAATTGACACTTTTTTTATAAATAATTTAGATAAAATTAATAGGTTAAATTATATTGTTAGTCCCTATAGTTTTACCAAAATTGTAAATTAGTTCCTATACTTTATTTCTATGTAAAATAATTTCTATAATTTTTTTATCCATATAAGTTAGTATCTGTTGTCAATATGATTAATTTTGCTACACACACACACACACACACACACACACACATATATATATATATATATATATATATATTTGTGAACATGTCAGCCTGTCTAGTCATTAATTTTTGTACAATTTTTAGCCACCATGTCAGTAAAATTCTTATTTTGCCCTAAATTCTCATATAGACGCTAAGATAGAAAATTGGGAATTAAATGAAAAATTAGAATTTTATTAACATCACAATTGATTTTTACAAAAATTAATGAATGGACATATTGACATGTTCACAAATGTGTACATCAGCTACCATGTACGATTATTTTAACAACAAAGTTAACTATACTGATAATTTTAGTGAAATTATAAGAACTAAAGTTATAATTTAACCAAATTAATACAAAACAAATACGTAGAACGAAATTGAAATTAATACTTGAAAATTAATAAAAAACTAAAAAAAAATTTACTTAAGTTTTAACTTACATTTTTGCTCCAAAAAAAAAGGATATATAGGGTTAACCAACGTTGGTATTTTTCAAAGATATTGTTTTGAAAATAAAGGGAAAAAATACATGATGGCAATATTGTAAATATGCAGCTTTATTAATAGTGTTCATATAGACATTAAGGAAATAAATATATTTTTAGGCGGCGGTTGAAACCGCTGCTGCAAGCTTAAACTAAATAATAATAATAATAATAATAATAATAATAATAATAATAATAATAATAATAATAATAAGCATTGCAGTGGTTATGGCTGTTAAAGTGGTTAATGATGCTGTTAAGTGTAATATATTTTTTCCATGTCTAAGTTGATGCTACCTTTCTAGCCAGTTTTATGGAGAGAATTGTGTCCTATATTTAACTCTTGTAAAGCAATAATTTTTTGCATCTATTTTTTTTATTTTTTATAAATTGACTAATTCATTTTAAACCATTGTATAAAGCAATTCTTAATAATTTATAAAGTCAATTTAGATAATAAATTTAAGCAATTATTAAAATATATATTAGACTACATATATTTAACTAATGTTTGTTTCTATCCTTTTTGGGGGATGGGATATTAGTGGCAAAAAACCTAAAATATCATTATTAATTAATGTATTGCATTAAAAGGAAGAGATTGAAACTTAAAAGAGTAACACTGGGTGGGTTGGGTTAATCATACGAAGGGAACAAAATGGGCCAGTTTGCATTGAATGGTTTAAGGATGATGTGGCATTATTTTTGCCAAATCATCTACTAAGGTGTTGATTTTCAACTGATGTGGCAGGTCATAGAGTCTAGTCATCATTGATCATTAATTTAACTAACGATCAATTAGATGGAATGATTTTTTTACATAAAAAAAATTTATAGGAGTTCTTTGTTCAATTTTATAGTTCATAGGAGTTTTCTGTACATTGATGAAAGTTCATAGAAATTATTTACATTTTTCCCAAAATTACATAACTATCTGCTTTAGTTTAAAATGTGTAACCCCTTTTTGTATAACTATAAAATACACTAAACTTTAATCTAATATTCTATTGCAATATACTTTTAGACGTTAAGTAACCTGATAACACATTTTTTTTTTACTAAAATACCTTATATTAACATAAAAATATCTATCCTTAATTCCCATTAATCCATAATAATGTGTCACAGATATTCTATTTTCTTGCATAGAAAAAAATAAATAAATATGTTAAGGTTGATGAATAGTGTTATAGTAAAATAAAAATATGAGGTATTGAGTTACTAAACATTAAAAAATAAAAAATAAAAGCCTGTTAAACCCCTTTGAACTAAAAATATGAAATTGGACAAAAAAGGATGAAACTGTAACTGTAAATACTTGCAAGAGAGAGGGGATGTAATTTACCCAATCTTTATATTAAATAAATTTTAAACCTTGTTTTGAAAATCAATCTCCTAAATTGTCTATTAATTAGTAAAAAAATTTTTAAGGACATATTATCCAAATATTTTTTCAAGATTAGTTTAAAAACCCTTTACAAAATTGTTTTCAAAATAAGAAAACAAAATCTCAACAAACAAACCCATACTGCTACTGTCGCTGATTTTCCCTAAACTTGTTTAAAAGAGAAGGATACATAAACATAATGGAGTCAACTCAGGCCATCTTTTGGAATATTCTTTCTGAATTGTAGTGTAGTTTTGATTGGAGTTCATAGGCGAGTAGGAGACTGATGAAATGGTGGGAAGAGGAATTTTAGCTAGTACAGTGATTTATGGATTGGGATCCTTTCTAGTATTCTAAAAGTATTGGACTCTCTAATACTTCTTTTTTTCCAATACCTCAAAAGGCTAGTAGGGACTAAACTGAATAAATTTAAAAGTTTATAGAAGTCTATTTAAATTAAAAATAAAATATATTCTGGAACAAGGGACTTAGATTAAATTAATATGATCTTAAATCAAGCAAAGAATAAAATGTGTTCACTGTTTGATGATTTATCTATTATCAATATATAAGATATACCTTACATGAAAAAAATGTATCTAATATAGACATTTTAAAATCCCAAAGTTTCATGTGTTATTTTATAAGCTTTTGATTATATATTCTAATTAGGGGCGTCTTTGGAAAAATATACAATTGCATATATAAGACGTGTTTGTGTACAAACCAAAAAGGACAAAAAAGAGAGATCAAGTAAATTCAAGTTTATACTATTAAATAACTTCTGATCGATAGATGAACTTTTTATAGAATTCTACCATGTACGTCATATATGAAAAATTAAATTAATTCAACATTATTTGGTTCTTTATACATAAATTACAAAAAATAACAAACAATAAAGAAATGTCAGTATTTCAATTGTCATGCTAAATGAATTAATAAAAAACACACACACACAAATGCTCACACATACATATATAAAATTGTTTTTTTTTTTTTGGCTAAAGTCTCAAAAGTGGGACACCATAGTATGCATGTCAAAATTGAATAGCATGATTCTAATCCACTAATTAATTGTGCACCTTGTTTAATATTAATATATTTAAATTTCCCGGAATGTTTGAATGTAAAGAATGAGGAACATTCTTTTTTTGTCCAAAATGGAAAGAAGACTTTAATCAAACAAAATTTAAAAAACATAAAACAACAAAAATGATTTAAATATTAATATACTAAAATAAATAAGGATGAATAATAGGAAACTGTTTTTACTTTATTGACACTTCAAAATTCTATATATTTGAATATTAGTCAAATGCTGAAACCAACCAAAAAAAGAGTAAAGAACATTCAAACTTTCAATTAACTAAGTTTTTACACGAGCTCTCTCTAAGAGTTTTGTAAAAAATTGACCCTAATTTTATTTAAAAGAACTACTACATCTTTCATGAAAAATCGTTCTTCAAGCAAGTCTGTACAACAACTTAAAGCTAAGATCAATATGGAAGAGATTGCAGATACTATCATACCATTATACTCTTCATCCTCTTGCACCAAAGTTGAATCCACAAGTTTAGCCACAGTTTTAACCACTGTTAAAAGTTTTAGCCACGGTACCATGGCTAAAGAGACGAGCATGAGATCCGGACTCGATGAAATGGTGAGAAGAGGAATTTTAACTAATATAGTGATCTACGGATTTGGATCCTCTCTAATATTTCAAAAGTATTAGACTTTCTAACACTTTCTTCTCCAATAGCCCAAAGGCTAATGTGACTAAACTGAATAAATTTAAAAGTTTACAGGATCGATTTAAATTCAAAACAAAATATATTTTGAAATGAGAAACTTAGATAAAGTTAAATATGATCTTAAATCAAATGAAAGATAAAAGAAAAAAATCTTAGATAGGGACCTAGATGAATAAACCATTTATTGAGTAGATACAATTTGGGTAGTTGGATTGCGTGAATCCAAAGATCTGGACGTTTTAATCTTCTTGTGCGATCTCGGCCATCTGTGTCTTCAATTGGAGCAGAGGTGAAAGTATTGGAGAGTCCAATACTTTTTAAGTATTTGAGAGGATCCCAATCCGTGATCTATGCTAAAGTTACGGCCTTATATTCCATTCTTCTTCATTTTGTTCCTAATGAAGTTCTAGGTATGTTTTATTTCCCCCATTTCTGGTTTCTACATAAAGACCATAGTTGAATTTTCAATTTGTTTTGGGTAATTTTAGACTAATTTTTAGCAATGTTTCTTTGAAATCTTACGTGTAATTTTCTGCAACCCTATTTTGATATGAATTTTTGTACATTTTGTTGTCTTGTGGCTTTGTTTAGAGGCCATGACTCTGCATCATTTTCCACTACATACTTCCATTGTGGTGCCAAATTTTCTTTGTAGTTATATATGGGGTGTGCTGAATTTTTTTGTTTAAAAATTCTGGTTTTGTGCTATTTTTGTTATGTAAAATTCTAATTGTTAGCATGCTAGAGTTGAAACTTGTTTGCTTTTGTTGATGACACTTCTAGTCACGTATGTTTCCCATCCTTGAAAAAGTGTGGATGATCTGGGTTCCAACTGAATTTTTTTTTAAAAAAAGCTTTTGAACCAGTGTTAAATTAGTGTCACAAATTATAATATTTATGTTCTAGACTAATTTATTGATTTATTTTGTGCACGTCAAAATTGATTATCATTAAACATTATGACAGTCAATTATGCTTTCCATCAAACTGGCTTATGACTTTCTTCATTTCGTTATAAACTTTTATTTTTTTTAGTACTTAGTAATATCTAGTTGTTGAGTTGGGAATTATTGGCATAGAATTGAATTGAATATGTAATCTTAACTTGTAGAAATGAAATTCAAATGGAATTGAACTTAATAAACTTTCCAATTCATAAAAAGAAAAGTATAAAATCTGTTCACTGTTTGATGATTTCTCTACATCAATATATAAGATATACCTTACATGAAAAATTTATCTAATATAGACATTTTAAAATCCTAAAGTTTCATGTGTTATTATATAAGCTTTTGATTATATATTCTAATTGGGCATCACTAGAAAAATATAAACTTGAATATATAGGATGTGTTTCTGTACAAACCAAAAAGGAAAAAAGAGAGATCGATTAAATTCAAGTTTACACTATTAAATAACTCTTGATCAATCGATGAACTTTTTACAGAATTCCATTCTATGCGTCATATATAAAAAATTAAATTAATTCAACATTTGGTTCTTTATCAATAAATTACAAAAACTAATGCACAATAAAGAAATGTGTCATTGTTTCAATTGTCATATGAATTAATAAAAAACACGCGCACAAATGCTCACACACACATATATAAAATTGTTTTTTTGTTGAAGTTTTAAAAGCAAGACACCATAATATGCATGTTAATTTGAATAGCAAGTCATGATTCTAATCCACTAATTAATTGAGCACCTTGTTTAATATTAATATATTCAAATTTCCCAAATTGGCATGTTTGAATGTAAAGAATAAGGAACATTTTTTTTTGTCCAAGATAGAAAGAAGACTTTAATCAAATAAAATTTAAAGAACCTAAAACAACAAAAATGAGTTAAATATTAATATACTAAAATAAATAAGGATGAATAGTAGGAAATTGTTTTAACTTTATTGACACTTCAAAATTCTATATATTTACACATCATTCAAATGCAGAAACCAACTAAAAAAAAAGTAAAGGACATTCAAACTTTCAATTAACTTTATGTTTCTACATGAGCTCTCTCTAAGACTTTTGTAAAAAATTGATCTTAATTTTATTTAAAAGAATTACTACATCTTTCATGACAAATCGATCTTCAAGCAAGTCTACACAACAACTTAAAGCTAAGATCAATATGGAAGAGATTGCCGATACTATCATACCATTATACTCTCCATCCTCTTGTACCAAAGTAAAATCCACAAGTTTAATCACCTTATTAGGCATGGACTCACAAACCCAGTTTTTTAAGCTTAATCCTGAATCAAGCATATCATGTGTTGGCTTCTTCCCTGTGAATGTTTCCATGAGCACAATACCATAGCTATATACATCTCCTTTTGTGGACACAGTTCCTTTGGATCCATACTCTGCATACCAATTTGTATCAATGGAAATGATTACATTATTTGATCAGATTAGGTGTTTAATGATAAGGAAAGAAACTAATATATATATATATATATATATATATATATATATATCTAATTTTAAGCACCTTGCATCATTACTACTAATTGTGGTAGTATTTGTAGGTAGAAAAATTGACAAAGAAATGTACATACATAAAAAGTTTTAAGAGCAAATCATCCATCACCTGGTGCAATGTAGCCAAGCGTAGCAAATGTCTTTGTATGTGTTTCAAATTGCCTTTCACTAAGAGTTTGGCAATGCCAAAGTGACTAAGGTGAGTGACCATTTCTTCATCCATCAAAATATTACTCGGTTTTATATCACAATGAACAAGACTTGGAGAACCATGATGAAGATATTCCAATGCAGATACCACATCTATCATTATATTCAATCTTTGTAAGAAATCAAGACAAAGGTTATCAGAATGTAACCAATCTTCGAGACTTCCCATTTGTCATGAACTGCATTATTAAAGATTTGAAATCTATATTTGAACAACAACTCATAATTTGGATGAGATTTTGATGCAGCAAATTGCGAATTGCTTCACATTCTGTATCAAAACTCCTTAGAGCTGATTCTTTGTCCAAGTAAAATACTTCAACTGCAACCATCATCCCATCTGAAAGTACTCCTTTAAACATTGAACCAAAACTTCCTTTGCCAAGGAAATTACTTTCATCAAATCCATTTGTTGCTTTTAGAAGTTTATAGTATGATATCCTTCTTGTAGTTCTAAGGGAGATTAACTCCATATGGATTGGATCACTGGCTCCTTTTATTTTATATAGTATAACTATTATGCAAAAAACAACAAGAACAGTTACCAATATTGGAGATAAGTATTTTAGCAGGAATATCCCCTTAGCTAACTTGTGCTTCATTCTTTTTCAACATGGGGGAACTTTTAGTTGTGGCTTTCCACAAAGGCTTTGTTCATGAGGAATGATTTTGCAGTGAGATCCATAAAAGGCCCACCATTAGGAATTTCTCCTTGCAATCCATTGCAAGAAAAATTTGCAAATTTGAGATAATGAAGTGATTCTAGGGACTTGGGGATCTCGCCAGTCAAATTAATTTGGGACAAGTCTAAGTATTTTAGGCTCACCATATTCCCGATTGATTTGGGAACATCTCCTTGCAATTTGTTATGTGGTAAAGAAAGATATTCTAGAGTTTGTGAGCCACTAAAAGATGCAGGAATGTTTCCAAAAATTTGATTTCTTGATAGATCCAAATTTAAAAGAGGTCTTAAATTTCTTATCTCAATATGTGCATTTAACATATTGGAAGATAAGTTTACTTTCAAAATGTCAATCAAATTCCAAAAAAGAAGAAGGTATTTCGGAAATAAAATAATTAGAGTCCAAATAAATCTCTTTCAAAAAGGTAAGATTTCTCAAGTACGTCAGCAGTTCCCCTGAAAGCTTGTTTCTACTTAGATGTAAATAGCTCAATTTTCTAATGTTGTAGATCCTATCGACCACAGAACCTTGCAACTCATTGCCATCCAAGCTCAAATATTGCAGATCTTGTAACTTGTTTATTGTGGAAGGTATTGATCCCTTTAAATTGTTGTTGTTCAAAGTAAGTCTAAACAAATTACTAAGATTCCCAATTTCTAATGGTATATTACCATTAATCCTGTAACATCCCAAATTCTTACATTTATTAAATATAGGCAAATTAGTCTATATTTTTAATGGAAAAAATTTGTAAATAGAAATAAAGTGGCTTTTCCAAAAATTAATTAGAGATTGGAGGAAATCATATGAAATATTAGAAATAATTTTGGGTGATAAATTAAATTTTTCCTTAATGACCGAGGACCCACTTGCAAGGACCAAAAGTAGTTAGGGACTTTGTAGAATTTTAGCAAGACCTTTGATGTTTACACCCAAGTGTTTTACATGGCTCTTCTTCCCTTCACCTAGCTTTGTGCCAATAGGAAGCTGCAGCATGTATTCCACTTTGAGAGCATAAGTGTGAGTGTTGAGGGAGAGTCAAAACATCATCACAGGAACATACACAGAGAGCAGAACTTAATGATCAGCATGTGAAGCTCTCGACCACATTCCTTTTTGGCAGTAGCACATCATGGGCACTAACTTTTGTAGTGATTCTCAGCTAAGTGCAAAAGAATGTTGGTAGCCACGTGAAAGAGCTTCAATTCCTATGTTGTGTTGCACTTAAACCTGTGGAAGGCTTGGGTGAGTTATCTTCAAGTTAGGCAGCCATAGAAATCTCTAAAGGACACTTAAGCTTCATCCATGCTGTCCAACTTTTGAGCTATCTTCGTGGAAAGTATGAAACCAAGAAAGGGAAGAGCTTTGTGTAGTAAACTCGTGGCTATGTCCTCTCCTTTTTCTGCAGCCACATAAGGCAATCCCATGGGATTAAAAGGAAGGACCTTAGCTCCATTTTTTGCCACTTTAAGGGTGAAACCCGTGAGCTACAAGAAGGTGTTAGTGAACCAAAATTTTGCCTCTGTTCTACTACACTAAAACAGAGCAAAAAGTGGAGATATTAGGCAAGTTTGCAAGGTCTTTTCTAGCCAAACCAACAAGCCACCCTTGGGAAACTTTGGTACTGACCAAAGGACCATCTTAGCAGTGGATTTGAGGTCCTAAACACACCTTCACAGCAGCCAAAACAGTAACATGAAAGTGCAGAAAAATCTAGAGAGAAAGTGAGCTTGGAGTTTCTAGAAAGCATTGAATCCTTTCTCTTTTGTTTGCATGTGTTTAAGAAATGATTAAACATGTCTTAGAGAATCTCTAGATGAGTTTGGGAGAGCCATGTAGCAAGAAGAATGGAAAAACATGGAGTTTAGATGTATGCATGCATGACAGAGACTAAAATGAATAAAATTAAAAGTTTGTAGGAGTAGCTATAATTTTGGAACAAGATATATTTGTGACCTATGGACTTAGATGAAACTTAATGTAGTCTTAGATCATGAAAAAGATAAGGGGAAAATAATTATTGAGGACCTAAGTGAATGAACTGAAAAGTTGGAAGAAAAAAGTAAAATTTCTGAAAATATCTAGATTTAGTATATATGGGATTTTAATTAGAATTTGATGGAATTTACCAAATTTTGAAGGTTATTTATATAGTTAAAGTTTGCATTAAGGACTAAAGTGAATTAATTCAAGGTTGTTGAGGAAAAAGGAAATAAGTTGGAAATTGGGAGAATAAATTAAGATATTTTTAGTTAGTTATATTTATTAAAATTTGGGATTTGAAATAGGATTGCGAATAATATGTAATTAGTATTTAATGCATAGAAATTGCATTTAAAAATAGAACAGTATTTTAAGTATTTTATATTAGGATTTTAATAGCTAATTATTTTATCAGCACCTTGGAATAATTTCGAGCGGAATCGGTACAAGACGGTAAATTCAGGTAACCAGTTACATTTCATAAAAGCGTTGTTTAGATATTCTTGAAATTGTTTTGTACTGAAAATGATTTATTGATGAATTATGTGATATTCAACTCTACGCAATGTTATGTTTGTATATGTATTATTATGATACTCATGTGCTAAGGCAGTGTACGCCAAGCATCTGGGATACGACGGTATGCGCCAGTATAAGACTCGCTATGGTTAGGGCGGAAGCAGCTGTGCATGACGATGCTAGTGTCAGTCTTGCTGACCTTCGACCACAGGGTTTAATTAAACTTTGGTGGTAAACACTGAGATGATTGATGATTCTTGGCACCACTTGAGGTGAAATAGACTCTTGGGGTAATAAGACCAAGTATTAACCCTTGGCACCACTAGAGATAAAAAGACTCTTGGGGTACTAAGACCAAGTAATAATTTCTACATGACAGTGGCATAGATGAGTTAAATTGAAGTATGAATGGGTTTATGAACTGACCTATGAATTGATTTATGCGATAAATTATGATGAACTTGCTTTTATGACTGGGAATGTTTTTGTTTTCAAATATTAACTACTAGCTACTGAGATTTTTCTGTCTCATGATTTTGTGCTGTATTAACCATTTCCATATACAAATCAAAGTGGGAATAGCGGGGTTGCACCGTGGAGTCAGTAGTGTAGCCTAGATATTATAGTTATTGTAAAATAATTAAGAATTGATCTCCAGCGATGTAAGACCTACGATGATATCGATGGTTCCTAATTGCTTCTACTTATGGATTTGAGAACTTTGACATTTAAGGTTTTGAAAATTTTCATAATTATTCACTAAGGAACCTTATCTTAAAAATCTTTTAGGCTGGAGATAGTTTTGTGAAATTTTGAGGTGTTACATTTTAAAATGGTATCAGAGCATGGTTCTAGGCACTAAGTGGGTTAGCATGGGTAATTTAGAACCCTAGCTCTATGTTTTGGGTTATTTTTGAAATAATCTAACTATTATTTGGATTTCAAAATTCTATTTTTCAGAATATGGCTACAAGGAGAACTCAAACTGAGATCCTAGAAGAAATAGTGACACAGTTGAGGTATCAGGCCAATACTTACGCTATAACCGCTGAGATCCTTAGGAGATTACAGGATGGAAGGAGAAGGGACCATAATGAAGAAAGGCACCGAGGCAATGGTAAAGAAATTGAGGATGCCAACTCATTTACAAAGGTACTTGGAGAATTCCGAAAGCCAATCCCCCTTTGTTTGCAAGAACACATGATCTGGCTGTGGCACAAAATTGGATTAAACAATTAGAAAAAAATATTCAAGATAATGAATTGCATCCCAACTTAAAGGCTGGCCCTGGCAGTGTATAAACTGGAAGGAGAAGCGAAATATTGGTGGGAAGGGGCGAAGAGGCTTTTTGAGTCAAAGAGAGAAGAAATCAACTGAGAAAATTTCCAACTCACTGTGTTCAACAAATACTTCCCAAACAATGTGAAGAAACAGAAGGAAGCTAAATTCCTCCAGATAAGGCAGGGGACAATGACGATAGGGGAATACAAGGCCAAGTTTAAAGAGCTTTCCAAATTTTCTTCGTACCATAACAACATGCACGATGATGCGTGGAAAGCGAGCCACTTGGAGAAAGGCTTGAGATCTGAGATAAAGAATATAGTAGGGACTTTTGAGATATCGAACTTCTCTCAACTTGTGAATAAGTGTCGGATAGCTGAAGCTCACATTCAGGAGGCCAAGCTAGAGAAAGAGGCTGAAGCGGGTGAAAAGAGGAAGAAAGAGGATCGTGGGGGTCCCAACAATAGAAGGAACAGTGGTTGGAAGAAAAAGTTCAAAGGAAATAAGGAGTAGTTTCATAGGAACCAGAGGAGAAACCCCAACTAGCCCTTTGCCCCTCGACGTCAAAAATGTGGTGCAAAGAGTCATGGAAATTCTCCTGCACCATAACTTGTTACATTTGTGGACAACCCGATCACATGTCTCGAGCATGCCCAACCTTAAAGGGAACAGCTCCGACTAGGCCACAAAACCAAGGAAGAGTTTTTCATTTTTAGTCATGATATGATTCAACATATTACTTACACCCAAGAACAATACAAAAAATGAATTAAAATTTAAGTTTAAAAGCTTATCTTTTATTCACTTAGGTCCTTAGTCAAAATTTTTTTAGTTCAATTTTTGATATAAACTCGTCTTCTAATTCATCTCGGTCCCTAGTTTAAGAATTTATTTTTTTTATCAAAATCATCCCCATAAACTTTTCAATTTGTTCATTTTAATCCCTGTTCTTCATCTTCGTATTTTTTTCTCACGATTTGGTCCTCCAAATCAGTCTGTAATTTCATTTTAGTCATAATATGATTAAATCTATCATTTCTACCCAAAAGCAATACAATCTACCATTTATACTTAAGTGAATAAAAAGTAAATTTTGAAACTTGAATTTTTAATTCATTTCTTGTATTTTATAATTTTAAAAATTATATGGACTAAATTCATTGTTTTCAAACTATAGGGACTAAAATCATTATTTAATGCAACTACATGGACTTCAAGTATATTTTTTTAGACCTATATTACAAAACAGTGTTACAATTGATAAAGTTACTTTTCCAAAAAAATTGTAAAGTTACAAATATACATTATTTAATCAGTGACAAAGAACAAACCGATATTATTTTTAATTCAAATATATATTATAATGTGGTTTTAACTTTTAAGTCTAACTTCTCTTTTTATATTATATTTTGTATTTCAATTTATTTATCTAGTAACACATAGACTAATTATCATATAAGGTTCCAAGTCATAAACCATTCAATTAGTGATAAAGACTAAACTGTTATTAGTTTTAATTCAAATTTATATTATAATAACGGTATCATCATAAGATTTTATTATTTAAATTTTTAAACATATAAAAATAGTAATAGAGAAAGATTTTGATACAGCTAATAAAACATACTAGTCAAAAGATTATAATCAAAGTATATAACTTTCAGTTTTTAAATATTACTCATCTCTCTCGGAATATATCTTGCATTGTCAATAAATATTAAGCTCACATTTAGCAGTGAGTCAACAATAATACGCATATTCAATTTTGTAAATAAATTGATTTAATTACTTTTTAAAATTCAGTTGCATATATTTCATGAAAAATGTCAATTTCTTTTTGTTCTTCTTATAATAAATTACTACATTTGACCCCTTTAATTATTAACCTATTACAGTAAACCCTCTACCATTTAAATTAATAAATTTTAAAAAAATAAAATCCTTAAAACGTCCTTTTTACAACATAAAATCATTCAGTTTGGAAAACATGCAAAAGATTTCGAAATATCACCAATCTCTCGAAATATCCTGTTATGTCAACAAATATTAAGTTAATGTACATTTAACAAATTCAGTTGCTTATATTTCATTCTGAATTTTTTTTGTTCTTTTATTATAATGTACTGCATAAAAAATGTATTTTATAATTTGCTGATATGAAATTACATTTAATCCCTTAAACTATTAACCTATCACAATAAATTCTCTACTAGTAAAATTGAGAAATTTTAACAACATAAAATCTTTGAAACATCATTCCTGTTTAACAACATAAATTGCTCTACAGTGAGCAAGAACTCAAGTAGCTATGCCTGCCTGGAGAAAATTTTTGCAGATTTTAGCAGATATTCAAAATGTTATAATTAAATAATTAATAATTTTTCAATAGTATACATACATATGTAACGCTAATAAAAATATACACCCATATACAAATAATTGATTGGAGAAAAGAGTCAATTCTTATAAATTTAGAGGCCCATAACATATTTATGAGGGAATGCTTCCCAACAAATTATTTTCAATTCCGCTATGTTGAAGGAATTTGTCCGATAATGTGGACAAAAATTAGGTTCGCATTTTAAAATAAGGCATAATATCAATCTCATTCCTATTATTATCTGCGATTGAAATTTATATTTTTTCCACAATAGAAATGTAAATGAAAGACGAAACAAATTTATATCAAGGTTACGTTTTTTTGTCTAAAAATAATATTTTTAGAAGTCATTTAAAATTCTTTTTAATTACATGACTAGTTTTTGTGCAATACTTGATTTTTTTTAATAAGAAATAATTCATTTTTTAATTATATTATATAAACAATTGTTCGAAAACGCATACTAACATTATTAATTATGCAAAGAAAATAACTAATGAAGAAAAAACGCATGATTTAAGTCTTCACCTTTCACTTTTCCATTATACCAATAAGTACACACACACACACACACACAAAATACAAGTACAAATGTATATTTTTTTTGAAAAGGAATATCAATTAATTATTTTACTTGACCTTGATTGGGTACCAAATTATTATTCCAATTATATTATGTAAACTATAAATTTACAGTTTAATAATATTAATCTAGAAAATGATAACCCTTTGTTATTTATTAGTTTTAGTTAAGTAATGGATCATGTTCATCATACATACACACACACACACACACACACACACACACACATATATATATATATATATATATATATATGTCTATATAGTAGAAAAGTATCTTGCTACAGTATCTAAGAACATATATAGCTCTGTTAACTTTTTTTTTTCTAGAATAAAATATTACAAAACAGTGTTACAATTGATAAAGTTACTTTTGAAAAAAAAATATGAAGTTACAAATATACATTATTTAATCAGTGACAAAGAACAAACTGATATTATTTTTAATTCAAATATATATTATAATGACGGTTTTAAATTTTAAGTCTAACTTCTCTTTTTATATTATATTATATTATGTATTTTAATTTATTTATCTAGTAACACACAGACTAATTATCATATAAGGTTCCAAGTCATATATTAAAACATAGAAACAAATTTTTTATTTTTGATTTAGCTTTTCAATTTAAAAAAAAGATTGTTTTTGCTAAAACTATGTAAAATATAAAATGTAAGTAATATGCATAACTAAATTTTATAAAATTAGAATTATCATAAGGAGATAAAAAAGTTAAAGATAACATAACAATAACTATATAAAATATAAACCATTTAATTAGTGATAACGATGAAACTGTTATTATTTTGAATTCAAATATAATAACGGTTTTATCGTAATATTTTATTATTTAAATTTTTAAATATATAAAAATAGTATATGAGATAGTTGGCGGTATGAAGCCAAATAATTGATTAGCTCCTAAGTATATATGTATATATATATATATATGTTTTTTTTTCAGTTTTGAAATATCACTAATCTCTTAATTTATATATCCTGTTATGTCAACAAATATTATGTTCATTTTTAACAACGGAGAAAATTTTTGCAGCAATTTTGCAGATTTGATTTATATTCCAAAGTAAATAATTCAATTTCATCTCTTTTGTTATTAGAGATTGATTTGTATTTATTTAATCCTTAATTCCTTATAGTGTTTTGCCTGGCATAATATATAACACATCATATAGTATGACTTTAATTTTTGGGACTATTTTGCTCTTTTCCCAACTATTCAATAAAGGAGATATAAATAAAAGAGGCAAGAAATATACATCAAAATTATGATACAGCTAATAGAACATACCTGTCAAAGGGTTATTACCTAAATCTAACAGTTTGAACCCTTTGCATTGCTGCCAACCAGATGAGATGAGACCAGATAATTGATTGGAGGAAAGATCCAATTCTTGTTGCAACTTTGATATAGTAAAGATAGCTGACGGTATGGGGCCAAACAATTGATTTTTTCGAAAGTATATAACTTTCAGTTTTGGAATATTACCCATCTCCCTCGGAATATATCCTGCACTAATTGTCAATAAATATTAAGCTTACATTTAACAGTGACTCAACAATATTACGCATATTCAATTTTTTAAATAAATTGATTTGATTACTTTTAAAAATTCAGTTGCACATATTTCATAAAAAATGTCAATTTCTTTTTTGTTCTTCTTATAATAAATTACTACATTTGACCCCATTAACTATTAACCTATCACAGTAAACCCTCTACCATTTAAATTAAAAAACTTTAACAACATAAAATCATAGAAACATTCTTTTTACAACAAAAGATCATTCAGTATGGAAAACATGCAAAAGATTTTGAAATATCACCAATCTCTCGAAATATATCCTGTTATGTCAACAAATATTAAGTTAATGTACATTTAACAAATTCAGTTGCTTATATTTCATTATGAATGTTTTTTTGGTTCTTTGAATATAATGTATTGCATAAAAAAATGTATTTTATAATTTGATGATGTCAATATTTATAGAAAGTGAAATTACGTTTAATCCCTCAAACTATTAACCTATCACAATAAATTCTCACAATTAAAATTGAGATATTTCAACAACATAAAATCATTGAAACGTCATTCCTTTTTAACGACATGAGTTAACTCAAGCAGCTATGCCTGCATGGGGAAAAGTTTGGCAGATTTGATTTATATTCCAAAGTAAATATTTCAATTTCATCTCATTTGTTATTAAGATTGATTTGTATTTATTCATATAATAAAATTTCTTAATCTTTAATTCCTTATAGTGTTGTTCCTATATATAATATAACACATCATATAGTATGACTAAAATTTTGGTATTGTTTTGTTCTTTTCCGAACTATTCAAAAAAGGATATATAAATAAAATAGGAAAGGAATTTACATTAAAACTATGTTTCTTTAGCTAAATATTAGATATTTTTTTAAAAGAAATTTATTAAAAAAAGTTCTAATTCTATCATGAGTTTGTCTACAATAAGAATAACCTCATGACAACGATTATTTTTAAAAACGTTAGAAATAAACCCGTTCTCGTTGTATTTTTGTTAATTTGTATTTTTAAAATTTAAATCGATAAAAAAATACAAAATATAGGAAATATTTAATCCCAAGGATAGTAAATGACTTTGGTACACAGAACACCCATGCAAAATGAATTATGTAAAACATAATATGAAAAGATGGAATAGAAATATTTAAAGAATATTGAATAAATGTATCATTGTTATAAATAGATTTTAAAGACATGCCTGTTAAGAAATTGTACGAGATACTTATCAATTCAAATGAAGATAAGTTAGAAATAGTTGGAGGTATACTTCCTGAAAACTTGTTGCTTGCAATGCGTAAAATTTTTAAACATTGAAGTCCTCCAGTTTCTAGTGAAATGAATCCATTGATAGAATTATTATTCCAATTCAAGGTCTCTAATTTTGACAAATTAGACACACTTGAAGGAATGAAACCCTTAAAGCTATTATTGAAAAAAATTAAGTGTCGAAGTGTGAACAAGCCTCCTATCCATGATGGAATTTTTCCATTGAATTGATTATAGCTCAAGTTGAGTATTTCTAATTTGTGTAATTGGAGTAACTTTTTTGACAAGTGATTATAAAAGTTGTTGTCATGAAGATCAAGTTCAACTAAGGAAGATAGATTTTCGAGTTGGTGCCCTCAAGATCTATATCACCAAGATTTAAGAACCTTACTTTTTGATGGAGAGGATCACAAGTAACTCCAATTCAATTACAAAAGGAAGAAGAGATGGACCAATTAGCCAATAAATTGCTAGGGTCTCTAGTAATAGAAGATATGAAAGAAAAAAGTGCAAACTCATCTGTACTAAAATTAGTCTTAGACAAAATGGTGCAGACCATGAGGGAAAGTAGTGAGAACATAAAGGAGGAAAAATGAAAACAAAGGTTTGCCATGTTTAGTAGATTTAGGAACAAGGAGAAGGCTATACTATATTTTTATATATACAAACACACATATATATACTTCTGGGAAACAATTATCACATAGGTTAGGAATTGTAATGAAATGTGAAATTGGGCCATTTCGTCAACATGACTACATGAAATTTCCTTGTCCTTCGCTTGATAATTTAGGCGTATTCATCAACTTGCTAGAGAAGAAGATTTTGTCATTTGGATTTGAAAAGATGACGACGACTACAATAACAACACAAGTTTTATCTCATTAAGTGTGGTTGGTTATATGAATCGTACACTACGATTTAATTCTATCAATAAATAATTCTTTTCCACTCTAATTTTATTTCGTATACAATCATCACGAATCATATATTTTCTTATATGACCACACATTTATTTCAATATTTTCATCTCTGCTACTCTAATTTTTTGTTCTTGTTGTTCTTTTAATACCCAACATTCACTCTCATATGATATTGTTGGTCTTATAGTAGTTTGATAAAACTTCTCTTTGAACTTATTAGCTACTTTCCGTTCACAAACAACATCTGATGCACTTTTCTATTTCAACCATCCAACTTGTATCTTATGTGTAACATCTCTGTAAATAAAAATGATAGAGAGTTCAAAGACTTTACTTCAAACTAGTGCAGAATGATTAGAATTACGAAAGTAAATTTAATTCGTTAAAGTAATTCATTAAAAATTGGTTGTTTAATTGTTTCTATATGGTCATTGATTCAAATAAATTATCCTTACGCTGATTAGAAATAAAATGTGTATAGTAGATGTGTTATTTACAGGGCTGTTAGAAGGGAAAATTAATTAAGTATACCAAAATTAAAATAATAAAAAAATTTAGAAATCTATATAATAGACTAAAACAATTTCACTCTAAAGCATTAATTGTTGGTAGGTCATTAAATTATTATGATAGAATAAATTTAAATGAATAAAATTGGTAACTTAATCACATCACATTAAATGAATTTGAAAAAAATTAGGGTATATTACTATGTAATTACTATAATTGCTATATAATTGATTTATAATTGATTTATAATTGATATAATTGCTATGTAATTGGTATATAATTGTTATAATTGCTATATAATTGATAAATTAGGTAAACTTTTCAATTGAAATATAATATGTTATTATTTGATAAATTAACATTTATTATATACAAATAATCAAATAATTAATTGCTATAAAAAAACTAACATACAAATGTTCATATTATTTATTTCTCTTCTTAAATAATTATAATAAAATTTAAAATTATCTCCATCAAATCAAACTATAATAATGAATTATCACTCATTTTTCTTTTTTCCTATACAAGCATACTAGAATTCTTTATTGCACCATCATCAATGGCCAATCTCCTATCTTTATGGAGAGATTTTTAAAAATTGACCATCATTATTAGCTAATTTGGAGGTTTTTTCATTTTTCAAAATTAAAATTTTAAAATTTTAAATTAATGTAGATATTTATATATTTCTTTTGAAAAACTCATCCATATTTGCATATCTCTTTCTCTCACACAATTTCTCTTCTTTTTTGTCTTTGATTTTGCTTCTTCTTCCTTTACATGGTTGAAAGACAACAATAACGATTTATTATCAAAAGTTTAAAGTAATGTTTCTTTCACATCATTTGGTATCATAGCTCAATTTTCTTTTTATTTATTTTTTTGATCTATGCAATTCACGTATTGTTCACATTCGTGATTACTGTTCATTTGATTGTGATTTTTGATTTTTTGTTTCTCTTTCGTTCTTTGCTTCTTTTTTTCTACTTTTTTTTTTCATTTCTGTATTTGTTCTCTGTTGTTGTTTTTCGTGTTTCTGGTTTGTTTATGTTTCTTTTTGGTCTTCTGATTTTTTATTCTTATCTGTTGTATTTTATTTTTGCATTGTTCTGGTTTTCTAATTCCAATTTCGCTTTATTGTTTAAGTCATTATGTTTTCTTAAGGAAAGCAGGTCATGAGAAAGATCAAAACCTAAAAGAAAAAAATGATGCCATTGAAGTAGTTACTTATGTTTGAACAATATAAGTTGACTATTTTTAAATTAATTTTTTTTTTTCTGATTTTCTCATCTAATAAGATTAATGAATAATCCCTTTTAGTCTTACTGTGAGCAAATGGTAGAGGCCTCCCTATGAAGAGAAACTTCAGGCAATGTCGAGATTACATGTGTGGATTGATTGAATGCTAATTTAGGATTTAAAGTATTAAATTTTAAAATTGGGATGTGATGTATATTTCCCTTGATTATCTTTTTTTTGTTGTTTTAAAATTTTGTGGATATGTAAGTTATGTTTTAAATTTTAATAAACCTATAGTTGTTATCATTGTTGTTAATCCAAATGTATATTTGTAGAAATAAAAGAAGAAACAATCAAAGGAAGACAATCATTTTGATCATAGCAGACTTATTAGGTTAATAACTCTTATTTTAACTCATTTTTGTCATTAATTAATATATTTATCTAAATTAATTTATGTAATATATTTTTTTTTCATTTGACGTAATTCACATTCAATATTCAAGGCATTTGTATTTAATGAATCATCTTATATGTATCTTAATATGACTTAAATGCCTTATTATTTTTTATACATGTATTCTTTTATATATTTTTTAATTATTTTTATTTATTTGATAAATAAAAATTGTGATATTTGTGTTAATCCGTGCATCGCACGGGTCACAATACTAGTTCATTATAAATACAAGCATATGAGCAAAAATAGTTTTTCTTTTAATATTATCATGTTAATTGAGTGGTCTAGGCAAGATTTCTTTAGTAACTTAAATGATTTAGCTTTATTATTCTTTTCCTTTTTTGTAGGGCAAGAATATCTTCAATCTAACTTGTACAATAATTAAGATTAAATTTCTTTGAGAAAATTGTACTTTATCCCCTTAAATTTTTTCCTATTTACAAAAAAAAACTCCAAAAGTTTCAAATTCAATAAAAGACCCCCTAAACTTTCTCCTATGGCATGTGAGGTATAAAATTTACTAGTGACATGGTACGAGGTCCTAGTTCACGTCAACGTTAAATTGACGGTCAACTAATAGGAGGAAGTTTTCTATACGAAATGAAAGTTAAGGAGGTCATTTGCTGAATTTGAAACTTCAAAAGATTTTTTTGCACATAAAAAAAGTTTAGTGGATAAAGTATATTTTTTTAATTTCTTTTTAAGATTTTTTACGGGTACACTCCCTATGTTTGCTTGTATTGGAAATAATAAATTTTATTGTCAACCCCATAACAGTAGCAACTAAATGCTTGAGGTGAACTGCAATTGGCATTGTATTTTTATTTAATTTTTAATTTGGTCTTTATAGTTTGAAAAAATTATAATTTGAATGCTTAGAATTTTAATACCTTTTTCATTTAGTCCCTACTAAATAAAATTTTGTCAATATTTTGGTAGATTTTCTAGCATGATCAACTATATATATATATATATATATATATATATATATATATATATATATATATATATATATATATATATATATATATATATATTTTGACACACTAGATATACATGATTCAAGCTAACTTGTCCAAATTACTTAACATTTAAGCTACATCACTTTCCATATATTTGAGTTATCTTCATTTCATTATTTATTTTTACTTTTGTTTATACACAAGTCGTACATATTTAAAGTACTAATATATACATATATTATTGGCCATATCGTTAAATTTTAAAGAAAGACTTATAGAAGTTTAGTGAGAAGGACTGAATTAAAAATTTATAAAATTGTAAGAACTTAATTATAAAATTTTAAACTATACGGATCAAATTGAAAATTGAGTAAACCTATAAGAACCCACCAAATTAAAAATTGAGTAAAATTATAAGAATCTAAAAAATAATTTAACCAAAAAAAAATTAAAGAACCAAGTTAGTAGAATTTGTATTAATTTAAATGATTTAGCTATTTTTAGTTAATGAGATAAGAATTGTGTGGACAGTTTAAATTTTTATAAAGCATTCATAATTGACATGACATTCAAAGTTGGCTTCTTACTTATAGGACTATGAAGTAACCACTTTGAATAATTGTTTCATGCCTATTTATTCTAACATTACAAACAAAATGTGAGATGAGAATTGTGTGGAAAATTCAAATTTTTATAAAACATTCATAATTGAACATGTCATTCAAATCTGGCGTCTTACTTATGGGACCATGCAATTTTGGATGATTACTGTGTCTACTTTGAATTTACAAATCTTTTAGAAAATATATTTTGTACAGATTCTACAACTTGAGAGAAATTTGAGTCTGATGCACATTGGAAAAGGACTTGGATACAGACCTTCATCCCTTGAAAATTCAAATGACAAGACAATGCCCACCATCAATAAACTTTGGGATGAATAATTTGCATTATATTTTTTCTCACAATTGAACTTATAATTTTGCTATGTGCATGCTAGCCTGGTGGTGAATATTTTTGAAACTTAATCGTATCATGTAGTTTTGTCAGCAATATTGAGATTTCCTAGCTTTAGAATTGTGTTACAACTCTACGGTTGTCAGTTGTGTATCCATTTTATTTTTATTAGTGAATCCTTCTCTATCTTTTTACCTCTATCCTCTAGTGCTCAGAATATGCCTTTATGATGAGTTTATATTACTTTCTTCTCAAAGAAGGAAGTAATATGCTCAGATTACTCCTTTATGGCAGCCTCAATGACTCGGCGAATATTGGCCTTAGTATCATATGTATGTTTAGTAGGCTCTATTGCATGAACCAGTTGCACATCAGTTCCAAACTCTGAAGGAAGAAATCTCTGCAACAACACAATTGTAATTAAGAATGAGCTCATAACATTCAATTTTTCAGCTAACACGTTTCCATCAGTTATATAACACAACTCACATCATCAAATGTTTGTTTACTAACAGAAGGAACTGTCATGGAAAGAATTGTGACGTATCGTACTCTTTTCTCATTCATACAAATTTTGTGAGTTTGTGACTTATTAAAGATAAAAATGCTGAGATAAAAGCACTTATGTAGACAAATTATATTATATATCCTAGATTAAAATTTTTTTATGTTGCAGTAAACCAAAATTGAAAAGATGTACCTTAACATTTCCTGCTTCTTTAATGGCATTAACGATCTTTTCTTGATCAACGATCTTTTCAGATGAGGAAGAGAAGAAGACTATACCGACTTAGTTTGTTATTATATTTTTACTGAAAATAAAATATATGTAAAATAAATTTTTTTTAAAGAATCCATTATATAATAATAGATTGTAAAAAATATAATTTATTTTAATGGCATATAATTGTTTTTTTAAAACTAAACCTGATAGGCCTGTATTTGATTGGTTTATAATTTATTGACTTTACTTATTTAATTTTCATTTCAAAAAATTAATTAGGGGCAAATTACAAAATTCATTTTTCAAATTTTATTAATTTCACTTAGAACCTTTTTACTTTTGAATGTTACACTTAAATTCCTTGATATTTTGATACATGTTATTAATTATTAGAAACTTCTCTTTCAGTTTATTTACTGTCAAACTAATTATTTTTTTCTCAACAAGAGACTATAATTTTATTTTTAATTTGTAAAGACGATTAAATCAATGTTAAGTTCTGAAATAAAACAGTAACTTTGTTTTGAATATAACAATAAAAAATTGGACAATAATTTATTACTCGAAGAAACACATACTACACAAAAAGTTAATTTTAAAGATTAAAAATAAATTAGAAGAAAATTGAGTGTAATATTTAAAACTAGGGGAGCACTATATGTAATTTAACCAAACTTTAAGAAATGTTAATGTAATTTACTCAAAAAAAGTTTTAAGAAAAAAAGTAAAATAGATCACTCACTTGGTGGAAACCTTTAATTTTCACTAGAAGATTCAATTATATATTCTCATAGTTTTGTCATTTTTGTAACATGTTAGACTGTCACTTTTTTTTAATATAATTTTATGTTTTAATGAATTAGTATTTGAGAGAGTGTTCAAAGCGCTATATCATGAATAATCAATTCATGTATTTCAAAATTGAAATGAATTTAACACCTTTTGTAAATAAATAAGATAAAATTTAAACTTATTCCAAATGTGAATGAAGAAATTGGAACTTATTCCAAACTTGATGAACAGAATTGAAACTTAAAATTACATGCCTATAACATCTGATAAGCTACATGTTTGTATTTTTTGTTAATAATTTAAATGATGTTAGTAATTGAGACAAAATAGACACGCTTTATAAACAATTTAGACAAAAATAATACAAAACAAATATGTGGAATGAAATTGAAATTTATAATTGAAAATTAATAACAAACTCAAAAAAAAAAGTTTTATCTTACATTTTTGCTCCAAAAAAGGGGGGGGGGGATATATAGGGTTAACCAACGTTGGTATGGTATGTTTTAAAAGATAATTGTTCTGAAAATAGGGGGGAAGATGATGGTAATACTGTATATATACAGCTTTATTAATACTGTTCATATAATTTAAAAAAAAAGAAAAAGAAAATAGTGTTCACATAGACATTAGGGAAATCAATTCAAAATTGGTAACTTCATGGGCTATGGATGTAAGGAAAGTAACATAGATAGATATCTCCATAAATAGTTCCTAAAAGAAGCTAACTGCTGGGGCCACCATTCACTGGAACTACAAGGTGCTTTATTTGAGCAGAGATTTACCTTCAAACGTATTAGCTAAGTTTAAATCTCGCACAAACTGGTTAAGGTATTCATCAACAGTGGTGTATTTGACATCAGGATAGGCTGCTGAAGCCTCCACACCAAAAGATGGCTCGATTTCAAAGTTAGTGTAATCTCCTTTCACAAACACTGAGTGTCCAATTGACAAAAACAAATTGACGGGAGGTGGGGAATCTGCAAGAACAAGAAATATATTGCCAGTGTCAAAACAGGCACATACCGAACAACTCAGAAGTCTGTTCTATGCTCAGGATTCTATGTTCATCAATAACTCAATGTGTTAGACAATCATTCATCTCTCAAATTACAAAGAGAGAAATTTTTATACTCGAATAGGTATTTAGAAATAATTGGCACTCACTCACCTTGAATTTGCTTCAAGAGTTGCTCCTCTAAAACGTAAACTCTTTCGACAGTTTTACCAATCTTTTTCTCCCAGAGAGAAATCAAATTGTTAAATGATTAGGTGTTGCGTATGGGTTTGATGTAGAGAATTTTGTTCAAGGTCCTTGGATCATCCACTGCTTTCATTGTTTAGGTGCAAATATCTTCTTCCTTATTAAAAACAACTGTTGAGATTGTTATGAAAAATGGAGTATTTCAAAAAGAATATTTTAAATTGTTGTAAAAATAATTTAATTATTTTTATCCTTATCTGAACATAATGGGATTATATTAATTGCATATTGATATAATTTATTTTTGGAATCTTTGACTATTTCAAAGTAGTTATTTGTTTAAATTAATTTATTAATATCATCTATAACTAACTACACCAATGATCTTATCATATTAGTTTATAATTATCCTCTTAAATTTAATAATGAAAATTAATTTATTTTCATTGTGATATTTATTCTCCATGCCTTTTCTAGGTTTTGGTGATGAACACCTTTTTTTTAATGACATTTCTGAGGTTACACAATTTTTTTTTTTCTGCTGTTCTATGACCTGAGTGTTATCTCAGAAGGGCCTGTTTTATCCTGGGAGGAAAGCCACGAATCTTTCCTTAAGGACAGTGTCAACCAAAGCACGACTCATGTCATATTTTTCTAATAATTTCCTCAATTTTTCCGACAATCTTAAGGAAAGATCTTCAATTACAACCGGTATGTTAAGGCATATGGCTATCTGAAAAATTTCTGTGGATGATGCCGAAAGATGCAAAGAGAGAATTTGGAGCAGAGGGCGTTTGATAGAGAGGAACCGAGCCAGGTAATGTTATTTGAGGACTTTTGATGATTCATGGTTGGTTAAATTAGTCAATGAAATGAGATTGATGATTTTAATATTGATTCGTATTTTGATGTTCTATCATGATGCTGATTATGATTTATAAATCTTAGCTTATCATAAATCAACCTATCGTTTTAAAATTATCTTCTCTAAATTTCAATTATTTGTTTTAAAATACATTCACTTTGAATCTCATTTGTTGCTCATCCCGTCTATAATTGGTTCGGTGTTCGGTGTGTGATTCTGACATATACATGTGTGCAACGCTCTTCTATGTGTGCCTTGGATATTGAAATAAACTTCCAAGAAGAAATTTTAAAGTAAGAGATTGTCCGCACATGTGCTATGGAATCACTAACCACCCAGTTGTCCATCTCCATCACTTGTGTCTCTGCATATCTTTTCTTGCATATCAAAATTTTGATATATTTCCTTTTAGAAGTTACATTATGTGTTGGCCTCCTTGTTTATGTTGTTTGTAGTTGTATGATGGGATGTTTTTATTTGCTATTAAAGCATTAATTCCCTGTTTTGACCAACAGTTTATCTAGAAGAAATGAAAAAGAAAAGATATATATATATATATATATATATATATATATATATATATATATAAGTGTGTGTGGGATGTGTCTGTGAGGGGGAGACATGTTTATATATGATGTATATATAATTGTGTTTAAAACATTTATTTTACATGAATTTGATATATATATATATATATATATATTTATGTATATTAGTTATATATATATATTATATGAGTTATATATATATATATATATATATATATGGGTATGCGATTTTTGATATATATATGATTTGTATATTAGTTATATATATATATACACACACAAAAATAAAAGTTGTAGCCTTGATGATGATTTTTCAAAGTGGCTTTCATGTTAAATGGTGTTTTTGACATGATGACATTATTTTATTTTGAATGTAATTTATTATGAGGAAAATGCATATATTTATATATTTGTGGTATATTTTAGAAAATATATGTATAAATATATTTTGGACTTTAAGAAATTTCACATAAAGATTCTCATATGAATAGTATATTTTTAGGTGAAAGAAATTGTGGATTTCTTGAAAATGGCACTGTAACCATCAATGTGGGGGTTATAGTGTTTTACAAATTCAAAATATTTTCATCTAAATTATTATTGTTGTTAAACAATATTATAAATTACATTTGTCATTTTGGAACGAAATTTTTTGACCAAACTTGTGAACATTGGCATATAAAATTTTGTGTCAGTTTGAAAATTAAAAAAAAAAACCATCTCATTGAAATGATGATATACCGTTAATTTTCAAATCGAGAAAATCATCTCATTGATATGATGATATGCCATATGTAAAAATTAGAGTCAGCATTTTCAAATGCTAATTTTTTATGACCTTTTTATTGTACAAAGAGGCACAATAAATTTTAATATGTTGGGTCAATTTGTAAATTGACAATGCCATCTCATTGAGATGATAATATGTCATAAGTAAAAATTGGATCAAGTATTTACAAATGCTAGTTTCTTACAACATTTTTATTGTGCAAAGAGGTACAATAGTGATGAGTTATTGGTCACAAAATTTTTGAGATTGAGAAGTTCTAAAATGATTATGTATAATTATTTTCTTATATAATATTATTATATAGTGGATGAATATATTTGTGCATATATATTATGTGTTTGGATGCCCACCTATAATAATTTTGAGACTTTCTATGATTTAATTATGTACTAAATTAAGTACATACAAGTTGTGGTATTATACTCCTTCAAATTTTAAAAATATTTATAAAGTGTGGGGGTGCCCTACTAAAGTTATTTTGTGTGACTATAACGGAAAAAATGATTTAGAATTTTGTTTGTATTCATTGTTATGGTAGGTATAAATTACTTGCCTTAAATTGTGCATTTGCACTTTTAATATGGATTGATGTGTGTATATAGAATTAATAGATGATAAGTGGGAGATATTTGTCCATATATGTTTGACATGTTAATTTTTATATTAGCATAGATGTTATATATAAGACAAATAGCTACCTGCATCTAATTTTTGAAATGAAAGACATGAGTGAAGTAAATGTGATTTTGAGGTTAAAATCACAAGAAAATGTGATAGTATTTTGCTGTCACACGAACATTATGTTCAAAAGCAATTGAAAAAGTTTGATCATCTTGATGACAAATTAGTGAATACTTCTTATGATTATAACACTCAATTAGAAAAAACAAAGCTGAGTCTGTTGTACTTAATGAACTTCACTTATTCTGACATAACATATGATGTATGTCAGTTGAGTGTATATATATATATATATATACACACAATCCTAATAATGACCATTTGAGATGCTTTGGTCAAATTAATAAAATAATTGAGATTTACCATCAATTATGGCATTTTATGAAGTAGATTTCCCATTGTATTAAAAGAATACAATGATGCTAAATGGATCTTTGATTCAGATGAGACAAAATCCACTAGTGATTATGTTTTCACCCTTGGTAGTGGTACGATATCTCAGAGAGCAGCCAAACAAATTTATAGAATTACTCTAAAATTAGATTGGCTGAAATTAAGACTAAGTGATTAAAAAAAAACTTCTTAGCACATTTTTCGTTGGGGATGAGCCCAATGATGTTAATGTTTATCTATTGTGATTGCCAAATGGCAATAGTCATTGTAAAGAACAAAACTTTCAATGGTAAAAGCAGACACTTGTGTTTGAGACACAGTTACTAAGCAGTTGCAAAAAGATGAAATTTGAAGTACACTGATCATGTACTTTATTAGACTAATCCTTTGGCTAAACATGCATGTAGGAAGGAAATTAATCCTTCACACATCGAGGGAAAATGGACTTAAGCCAATTGAAATTAACAATGATAGTAACCCAACCTTTGTGATTGGAGAACCCATGAAGAAGGTTCATATGGGTAATAAAAAGTCATCTGTTAATTCTGCTAGCACTAATATCTTAGTTCTTTTCTTATGGTGTAAGTGTGAAAGTGCTAGAATGCATTGATTGAGAGGTTGATCGAAGCTCTTAATGATTTTTATAGCCCTTAAGGGTGGTGTATTCATTGCAGACACACTTGATGAAATCACCTATATGAGTGTGGAGTGGGGCTGCTCCTATGAAATCTTGGCGAAATCTCTTGAGCACTCATGAACACCAGGCACGCGCACGGCCAAAAATGCGCACAACGGAGTTAACAGCAGAAATTGTGGGGGTGTGATGTGATTGGTAAGATCTCTAACTTACAATAAGAGTTTGTTGATTCATAGAAGCTATATGCTTTACCACTGACTTTGTGAGTTATATCCTATTTATCTAGACCTGGTTCATAGTCTAAAAGATACCAGAATCGAAGCATCTATACCTATATGTGTAACCCAGAACATTGTCTAATTTAAAATCTCTTTTTGAAATATGTGGGGGATTGTTATGAAAAATGGAGTATTTCAAAAAGAATATTTTAAATTGTTGTGAAAATAATTTTAAAAAAATAATTTAATTATTTTTATCCTTATCTGAACATAATGAGATTATGTTAATTGCATATTGATATAATTTATTTATGGAATCTTTGACTATTTCAAAGTAGTTATTTGTTTAAATTAATTTATTAATATTATCTATAACTAACTACACCCATGATCTTATCATGTTAGTTTATAATTATCCTCTTAAATTTAATAATGAAAATTAATTTATTTTCATTGTGATATTTATTCTCCATGCCTTTTCTAGGTTTTGGTGATGAACACCTTTTTTCTAATGACATTTCTGGGGTTACACAATTTTTTTTTTCTCTGCTGTTCTGTGACCTGTGTGTTATCTCAGAAGGGCCTGTTTTATCCTGGGAGAAAAGCCACGAATCTTTCCTTACGGGCAGTGTCAACCAGAACACGACTTAAGTTATATTTTTCTAATAATTTCTTCAATGTTTCCAACAGAGATCACGTAAATTTTAATAGGTAAATATGACTGACATACATACATACAAACATATATATATATATATATATATATGAGATTGTATCTAGTAAAAACTAAAAAGAGTGATTTCACGTGGGAGATGAGAGAAAAAAATAATCTTTGTTAGATCACAAATTAATGGTTCAAATTAGTATAGAATTTATTAATACAAATCAATAATATTTTCTGTGGTTTTCACATGAATAGATTCCACGTCCATTTAAACCATCGATTTGTAATACAAAGGAGATTGTTTTCTCTTCTCTTCTTTCATATTAAATCATTCGTCTCACTTGATACGTCTTCTGTGCGTATGTGCGTGTGTGTATGTGTGTGTGCGCGCGTGCCCGAGTCTGTGTGTGTGTTAGTACTACTGTTTGATGCACAATTGCATTACTTTTAGCTTTTACTTTTGGGGTTTCCATCCCCTAAGATGACAACTTTATCTCTTGGGGGAGCTGTGGCTCCAAGCTGTGAAAAATTGGGGAGGAAGTAACCAGCAAACATATTGGTAGACACATAGGTATTGGCCATTCCTGCAGCCTCAGTGATTCGGCAAATTTTGGCCTTGGTAGCAAACGCAGATTTGGCAGGCTCTACTGCATGAACCCGACCCACATCATTTCCAAACTCTGAAGGACAGAATCTCTAAAACAAGATGATTGATATTAAGAATAAGCTCATAACATTCATATTTTCCAACCTAGACATTTCAATCAGTTATATCACATTGCACACATCATCAAATGATTTTTGTTAAAAGAAGGAACTCCCATGGAAAAATTATGAATGACCAATTACAATACTTTTTTTCTTATTCACACAAAAATTGTGACTACGTAACTTATCATTTGAGAGGGTAGGGATATTAAAGATAAAACTGCTGAGATAAAGCACTTATGTTGACAAATTATTGTACCTTAATATTTCCTGCTTCACTAATGGCAGAAACGATCTTATCTTGATCAGCTAACTGCATCTGACCTACAGTAGAGATTACCACGTCCACTTGCTTTATCGCCTTTACCAAACTCTGGTGATCATAGAGATCTCCCTGCGCATAAGATGAACATCACATTTAATCATCAAACAAGGGAGAAAACTATTTCCTAATTTATAAACAAGGAAACAAACTGAAAATCGTGGCCAAAAGATACTACCATGAAATTTAAGCTTCAAACAATCTCTTTACAGAAATATCCCTACCAAAAAAAGTTTCCAGTCCAGAATATACGAAGCACCAAACCTTAACGGTTACAATAAGAACCTACAGAAATTGAATAAAACGAAACTCACAATGCACTTTCTCAAACGAAATCTGACATGTCGTTTTCTCCGCTGCTTTCCATTTCAACTTGATCAAACAGAACAAAACTGTACAGAAATTTTAATTTCAACTATATCAAATAATGAAATGATTGAAGATTTACTTACGTGTACAAAATGGAGGCCCAAGGCCTTGAACTTGTCGAGGATGGGTGATTTTGAGGGGTTAGAGAGAGTGGATTCCCGGACAAGAACGAAGGTCGGGTAGCCGGCCTTGGTGCACGCTTCGACGATGAACTTTCCGATGTATCCGGTGCCTCCGATGAAGAGAATCTTGGAGGTCGCGACCATCAGAAAATTTCTCCGGCGATTAAGAACTGAACGGAAGGGTGCGATTGCGGAACCAGATATACTATGGTTGGTCTTTATTATTTAATTTATATTTCAAAAAAATTAAAAATAAAATAAAATATTAATTTGATTTTTGAAAAATATAATTATTTTAATTTAATTTTAAAAATCAAAACTTTCAATTGAATTCTTAAAAAAATATATTCATCTAAATCAATTAACAAACATTGGAGTGGTTAATAACCAATTAACCATGGCTAGGTGTAAATTTTTTTCCATGTTTAAATCAATCCTATATTTCTAGTTTTTTAAGAGACCTTTGGCCATTCATGTTATATTTTTTTAAAAAAAATATAATTATTTTAAGTTATTTTATAAAGAAATTTTTAATAAATATATTAAAATATATATTAGACTATACAATTAATATATTTGACTTATATTTATCTCTATTTTTTCTTAAAAATATTTATTAATAATTGCATTGTATAAAATTTATCACAAACCATGTACAAATGACAAAAATTTTAGAGTAAATTAAATTATTCAAAATTACACTACATTTTGATGTAATTTTATATTTTGTCCAAAGAGATTCTTTGCAATATTTTTGTTGACGATCAATAAATTAATTTTACTAAAATATCTTCTATTAACATAAAAATATAAAATTTTACATATTGTCATATCCTTAATAGCTTTTAATCCATAATAAGATTTCACAAATATTTCATTTTTTTTGTACAAAATAATGTACTCAAACTTTATATTAAATCATTTTTAATATTACTTTGAAAATAAATCTCATAAACGTGTACGTCTATTTCCATTAAGCTTTAAAATTATTTTCAGCACAAATTATCTAAATAAGTTATTTTTTTAAAAAATAGTTTAAAAACAAATTTACGAAACTCATTTTTAAAATAAAAAGACAAAAACCCAACAAATACGTGTTTGTAGGCCTCCTAGCATTTTTCTAACGTGAATTTTCGGTTGTTAGATCCCAGTGATCCAACGCACACCATTTGCCTGTTGCCTCACATCTCATTTGTTCTTCTGCTGCTGCTGCTTCTTCTCCTTTTTACCCTTCTATGACTCTTGGCTTCAATTTCTTTAGGACTCACACTTTTAAAATTAACCCCTTTTCAAGGTTGGCCCCAAAATTTTTGAGAATTCCGAATTGGTCCTTTCTCAAAATTTATCTAAAACTTGAAAATTCTTAAAATTGAGGCCTACTTCTTAAGGGACCATTTTAGTATTTTCAAAATGGTTTGGAGTTAAAGTGAGAATCAAAATTTGAAATTAAGCCGTTTGAAATTTTCTGTCTTTTGTGGACCAAAATAAAAAATGATTTCAAAAACTCATTAAATATGAAATTTTGAAAATTGTAGGGACTAATGTAAAATAACATTTCTAAAGCTTGTGGCCTAAAGAAATTTAAGCCAAATGCCATAAAAGAGAAAAAGAAGCTGGAAATGTAAGGCAAATGATTGTCAGCTGGAAAATTATCAATTAAGATAATTTAGATCCGTTAGAAAGACCGTTATAAATTTACTTTAGAATAATGTTGCAAGGCCTACATGTTGGGCTCAACAACAATGAGACCTACAGTCACTAAAGATAGAGATCTCTAAAACGTTAGGCTAATGTAGCCATTACATTTTTGTAAACCAATGTCCATGATTCTACCATTGATTGCTATATAACGTGCATCACAAATTAAAAATCATCAAATTTTAAAAATTTTGAAAAACTCAACTCAGACAGTAAATTAATTAACATACTCGTTTACCCATGTTATCAAAACTAAATAAATTATAATATAACAAAGAGAAATAATGTGGGAGAAAAAAAGTAATTACCTTATACCATTTTCTTTATTTTTTAAAGTATAAAAAATACAATTTAATTTTATGTTAAAATTACTGAAAAATAAACTAAAAAAAGTAATGATTGAAAGTATAACGTAATTACTTTCAAACAATTAAATTATATTTTTTATACTTTCAGAAAATTAAGAAACTCGTATAACGTAATTACTTTTCCCCCCACATAATCTCCCTTTGTTATATTATAATTTATTTAGTTTACTTAGATATACTTTAGAACTAGGAATAAATCATAATTTTAAAATCTTTCGTAACTTCTAAAAATAATAATAATTACAATTGATTTATGTAAAATTTATAAGTTATTTTTACTTACTCAAACTTTGATTTGAATTGATTTATTTATTTAATAGAATAAATTTAAATAAATAAAATATGTAAATTAATTAATATGTTAATTTACGAATTATTTGTTATTTGTTATAAATTATTTATTGCACAGATTGATAATTGATTGAATATTGATTTCATCTTTACTTTTAAATGTATCTTTTTTTTTGTTTCAATCTAATCAAAAGAAGAAAAACACTGAAAGTTAATGCTACATTTAGACTGGATCTTCAGATTTCAAATTTTGTCTTTTAAAAATTTGATTTTTATCTCTTTTTTTAATTAAAAAATTATAATTTGAAAGATTCATATCTCAAACTTTAATTTCTATTAAATTAATAATTATTTTTTTAAAACAATTAAAATAAAGCAAAATAAGGACATCACATGGGCAAACGAGTATTAAAATTAAGTTTTGATAACATGGGGAACGCGTATATATGTTAATTAATTTACTGTCTGACATGAATTTTTAAAAATTTCAAAAATTTGACGATTTATAATTTGTGACTTACTCAAAAAATAAGGACAAAACTAGTTATTATTGAAGAGAGAGAGAGAGAGAGATAGAAAGAAGGCTGAACTGAAATTAGAGAAAGCATATGGTGTAATGCACATTAAATTAGAATCATGGAAGTCGGTTCACAAAAATCTAACGGTTACAACGTTCACGTCAGCCTAAAGTTTTTATAAATTTTATATTATTTGTATGTTAATAAATAAAAATAAATGAACAATTCATATATAAGCATGATTTTATTTGTAAATTGTATTAAATACTTAAATATATTATAAACAAAAATAACTACTTAATAAATTGTATTAATTAAACAGTTTATTATCACCAAAGAAATATATTACAACAATACAAATAAATTATAATTAATTTATTTAATCTAAATTTCTATTTTTTTCTCACCATCTTCATTATTTTCTTCATCCTTGTCATTTTTGTTTTATCCATCCTCAGTTCTAGGAATATTGAGTGGAATATAAAAATTTAAAATATTGTTTAAAGAAGTTATATATAGTCGATATACTTTTACATTTTTTTGATTACTTGAGCTCGTACAAAATCTCTGTAGAGATAAATAGGGCAGAAGGTATCATTGCATTGCATTTAGTCTAGTATCCATGCTACTAATCTAACTGCTCAGTTCTCTTATCATTTCCTCATATATTTTCAAATTTTCTTCCTAAGATTTATTTAGACTTTGAACAAATGTATCTTTTAGAACTTGTTAAAATTTTTGGGAGGAGTCCAATCCTCTGATGGCCTTATTGTATATAAAATTTAGAGGTTGTGATACCAATTATTTTAAATGTCTCAACTCTTAAAGCATATACGTGTCCCTTTTTTTTTTGCCTTAAATTGTTTTCATCCATAAATCAAGATTTGATAATTGTTGTTTAATTGGAGCTACTTAAAAACTGGAAGCTTTATGTATTAACTATATCAAGTTAAAAAGTTAATAGAAATTAAATATTTTAGATCATAAAATGAAAGAAAAAATATCTCAATATTAATATAAATATAAGTTATTTCAATGTAACCAATCATCAATATTTTTATGAAATAGTTAGAGCGGTAGTGTACTAAGATAATAAAAAAAGTTAAAGAAGACACATTTTGTTATTTGAAATATTTCACATTAAAGCAGTCAAATTAAAATTATTAGAAATTGAAACTAGTCATATATTAAATTACATAAAATAATTTTGAACCATAGTTTTAAGAAATTATTTTAAGAAAAAAATTTTAACAAAATATTTATAGATAAAATCACTTTTTATAATTTTTAAAACTTAGAGGGCATTAGAGCAAAATTTCTTAAGTCACATATTTAAATAGATATTTATAAATATACCTAATATATAAATTAAATAATATGCTCATGTATATAAGTATATATTATTTCTTACACACACACACACACGTGTATATATATATATGTTATTATTAACTTATATATATAATTTATTTTTTAAAAATATTATATTTATTTGTATATATATATTGACTATACTCAAATTACTACAAAAAAAAATGAATTAGGGACAAAAATTCTCACAAATTCATCGCTGATTGAATTTCTGTCGTTAGTATTAGCGAGGGAATTTGTCGTACCAAAATTTTGCCACAAATGATTTTTAATTTTGTGACGGAAATTTACATCGCAAATTCTGCCGTAATTTTTTTTCCATCCCTAAATTCTATTGCAAACACTGTTTTTGTCTATTAAATTAGTGACAAAATTTTTCCTTATTAAAATTTCGTAGCAAACATTTCTTCCTTCTCATTTTTTTTTCTCATTTCCCTGCAATGGTCAAATCCTTTAAAAAAAGAAAAATATTTATAAAATAAATTTAAGGGAGTTTTTACAAAAAGTGCAACCTAATAATAAAAAATATAAAAATATATGATAAAATGTATATTTTAGATTAATTATATATAATAATTTAAATTAATTTAATTAAAAAATCCTAATTTTGAAAACATTAAGAGTTTTCTTTAAATTTGAAATAAAATAATATTAAATTATTATTAATGTATTTTAAAAATTTAGAAAGATTGTGTGTGGATTTATCTCTAGTAGAGAAAAAATGAAATAATGATAATAAAATAAATTGAGATTTTTGGGATAGATTAAAAAAATTCTACAACAATGCTTTTGTTTTTTTTTGTTTTTTCAAAAATTTCATTAATTTGTATGGGTATTATTTTTCATATGATATAATGTGGTGGCTTATGACTTGTGGAACGTGAATCTCCTCCTACGCTGAGGAGGTCTTGCGCCATTTTTTTTTAGTTTTATTATTTTTTATAAAATAAAAAGAATTGTTTTTAAGATTTACAGTAATATTTAATTTAAGATTTAGGGTTTAAATTTTGGAGTTTAAAGTTTACAGTAATATTTAATTTAAGATTTAGAATTTATGATTTAAGATTTATTATTTAAGATTTAAAGTTTAGAATTTAAGGTTTAAGGTTTACAATTTAGAGTTTAAAGTTTAGAATTTATTGTTTAGAGTTTATGGTTTAGGATTTAAGGTTTAGAGTTTAGAATTTAAAAATTTAATATTTAAGGTTTAGAGTTTAAAATTTATAATAATATTTAATTTAATTTATTACAAAAAAATAAAATTTTTTAAAAATTAAAATAAAATAAAAAATATAAAAAAAATTAAAAAAATAAATAGTAGTGAATCCCACTAAAATATGAGACCCCCTGTATCTAATGACTGCGTGCCAAGTGATACACATGACATTCCAACGCCTTACACTGGAGATGCTGTGGATCGCGGTCCATGGGTTTGAGTCATCATTCATCGTAGAATTAAAATAAAGAAGAAAAAAGGTAAAGGATTTGACTAGTTGGAGAAGCTTTTCCCTTGTGCATTCAGAGAAAGTCAGATCAGGAGAAGAGAGAGAAAGAGACACGACGAGCGAGAGAGCGAGAGTTGTTTTGTGTTGGGGGGTTAGTTGCCGGCCACAGTGACTGCCAGTGTCTGGCGGGAACGCACCGGCGTTACCTTTCCTCGACCCATCTGTCCACCTTCTCTCCCTCCTTCGTCTTGGTCTACGCGAAACTGAGACGGAGGGGCCTTGACGAAGAAGCTTATCGGTGATTCTTCTCCGCCATAGTACTTTCATTCAGAGGTGAGTACTGAAAAATCCTTTCTCCTCCATTTCTTTCGTGCTATTCGAACCCTAGACCGAATAGGAGTGGAAATCCATGAATGAGGGCTAAGAATGGTTGGCTGATTTTTTTAATTATTATTATTTTTTCCATGGATATCCAAGCTTTGAGGCTAGTTTTGCAGAGAAAACGATTTGGAAAAGTTTGGGTATAGCTGAGTTGAAATTTGATGTCGGGCTGGGACTAAACTTGGGTTTTTGGGAGATGGAGTTTGATTAATTTATTTGATTGATGATCTAAGAGGTGATTTTCGACCCATAGCATATCGCTTGTATGGTTATTTTAGATTTCAATTTTGTGCATTTTGTGATCTCTGATTTTGAGAAGGAGAAAGAATGAGTCTGTGGCATAGATATGCTGTCAATATATTTGGCTTGTTAGGATTGTTAGGATGTTTTAATATCTTGATGAGTGATACTGTAGAGGATGTAGGCAATTATAGTAATAGCCTCTTTTCCTTCAGATTACTTTACGAATTGGTCCAAGTTCTAAAGTATATCCTTGATGAGAAAAGCATCATTAGAAATTAATATTAAAGTTCAGTAAGTAGTACTAAAGGCTAAAGCTTGTATATATATCTCATATAAAAAATTACATAAATACATAAATTTATTCTTATATGTTAGAATATCAAAGTGAAGATTAACCAAAGTTTTCTCAAAAAGGAGAAGAGATCCTGTATATATATATATATATATATATATATATATATATATATATATATATGTATAATATTGCAATTTACTTACAAGCATCATATGCTTCAGAAACTGAGAAGGCTTTTCCTGTTCGCAAGCTTTCTGATTCACTTCATGTGATGAACCTGCCATTCTTTTTTTGTTTAGGAAAGCAAACTATACTGTGATTGATGCAATTATGTTTTGGAGTCTATAAGAAATGGAGATTATGTTTATATATTAGTTTTATGAATATATGCAGTGGAGAGAATTAATTGAAGGGTAGTATTTTTATAGAGTCAATCAATCTATTTGAATCATGGTGTAGTGTAATTATTATATAGAGTCAATCAACCTAAAGACCTAGTGGTTTTCAATCATTGCAAGAGGACCCATCATTAATTCACACTTGCTCTGTATGTATCCTTAGGAATTCAATGTCTATTTTTATATATTATATAGTCTAAATTAATATTTCCAAATTAATAATTGGATTCATCAATCTTTTGCTTAATTTAGTTTCTTTGATAGATTTCATGCTGAAGTGATTCAGTTTGAGTATCCTATAGTTAAAGCTAATTATAGAATCTGCATTTATATTGATCTAGAAGCAATTTATGATATTCTTGGGTTACATTGTTTCCAAAAATCTTGCGTGCATTCTTTTTCTTTCTATTCTCTTTTGCAAACTCTGGGCTTTAGTCTTGACTCTTCAATTTTGTCTAGTCATATGGTGTTTATATATAGTTTTATTTCCTTTCTTTTTTATTCAACTCTTGGGATTGTCTATATATTACTTACAGTGTAGTAGAAATATCATTGTCTTTTTTTTTAATTTTAAATTAAAGGAAGAAATACCATTGTCTTTAGGCTCACTGCTTAGGCTTTGTGCTTGACATCAAATATGTGATGCTTTCTATTATTTGGAGTGATTCTTGAAAATGTTAGCGTGATACTAATAGTTGTTGTTTTTTGTTTCTTCATAGCTTATGATATTTTGTTGGCATGGCATATCTTAAAGTTGTCAACCCTAAATCCTCAAATGTCTCTACTTATTATAAACTCTAATCCTAAACAAATTATACTACTTTTATATCCTACATCCAAGACCAAGATGCTTAGTATACCATTTACTGGACCATCATAATGTTATGTAGGCATAATAGTTTAGTTTACTTTCTTTCTTTCACTTATATTGTGTATTAAAGAGAAATCAAATTTCAATTTATCATGAAGTCTATAAATCTAATTATGTCAGTTTGACATAAGCAATTACACATGCTTTTGGAGACACAAATAACAATTTGGATGAGATTGTGTTTGACAACAACTACATATTTAAAGGATCCCTTGGGGGTTTGGTCTCTTTTTTGTTAGCACTAAAACATCTAGTTAATTTATTGCACTATGGTTAACATAAAAGCTATCAGAAGATTGGATGGTGATTTGGGCTCAAATTGAATAATAAGCTCTGGAGACCTTGAAATCAGCAATTTCCATGTGTTTGGCTCTCCTAATTCTGTGTCTTTTTGAACTCTTATACATCCTAGGAACTTAACTTTATATATGTTTTGTGTGCCTTGCCTTAAATCTCAAACATTGGTAATTTGTTTTCTTCATCATGGAACAATGTGAGAGAAGCATTTATCACATAAACAACAACAACAAAACCTTATCCCACTAGGTGGGATGGGCTACATGAATCGTACGACGACATTGAGCTCTATCAATGATCAATTCTTTAGATATCTCATTCATTAAAAGATTTTGTTTAATGACTTCTCTAAGTGTTCTTTTAGATCTTCCTCGGCCTTTTTTTTACGGAACTCCATACCATCCGCTCAACCTTCTTTACTGGTATCTCTAACTGTCTTTTTTGAACATGACCATACCACCTTAAATGATTTTCTACCATATTCTCCTCAATAGGTGCTACTCTAACTCTACTTCGTATACAATCATTACGGATCATATCTCGTCTTGTATGACCACACATCTATCTCAACATTCTTATCTCTGCAATCCTAATTTTGTGTTCTTGTTGTCCTTTCACTGCACAACATTCACTCCCATATAATGTAGCTGGTCTTATAACTGTACGATAAAATTTTTCTTTGAGCTTATTAGGTATTTTTTGGTCATACACAACTCCTGATGCTTTTCTTCATTTCATCCACCCTGCTTGTATCCTATGTGTAACATTCCCATTAATTTTACCGTCATCTTATGACTAATCCCAAATACTTGAATTTTGACATATGCAGTATAACCTGGTTTTCAATTTTAACTTCCAACTCATTTCTAGCTTGTTGCTTGTTAAATTTGTAATACATATATTTTGTCTTACTCCTATTCAAACGAAAACCTTTCGATTTCAAAGTACACCTCTATAACTCGAGTTTAGAGTTAATCTCTTCTGTTGACTCCGCCATGAGGACAATATCATCTGCAAAAAGCATGCATTTGAGGATTTCTTCTTGAATGTGTTCTGTCAGAATGTCTAAAACCTGGACAAACAAATAAGGGCTCAAAAATGATCCCTGATATATGTAACACCTCAAAATTACACAAAACTATCTCGAGCCTAAAATATTTTTACGATAAGGTTCCTTATTGAGTAATTATGAAAATTTTCAAATCTTTAAAATTTCAAAGATTTGAAATCCATAATTAAAAACAACTAGGAGCCATCATTATCACTATAGGTCTTACGTCACTATCATTACGACATATATATATATATATATACATAACTGGAGATCAAGTCTTAATTATATTACAATAACTATAAAATCTAGGCTACAACTACTGACTCCCTGCTGCAACCCCGTTATTCCCACTTTGATTTGCACCTAGAAATGGTTAATACAACATAAAATCGTGAGATATAGAAATCTCAATAGCCAGTAGTTAATGTCTGAAAACAAGAACCATTCCCAGTCGTAAAAATAAATTCATCACAATTTATCTCATAAATCAATTCATATGTCATTTTATAGATCAGTTCATAAATCCATTCATAATTCAATTCCACTCATCTATGTCACTGTCATGCAGATCACTTGGTCTTAGTACCCCAGGAGTCTTTTTCATCTATAGTGGTGCCAAGGGTTAATACTTGGTCTTAGTATCCCAAGAGTCTATTTCACCTCAAGTGGCGCCAAGAATCATCATCTGCTCAGTGCTTACCACTAGAGTTTAATTATAACTCGTTGGTGAAAGTCAACAAGACTGACATTAGCATCATCATACATAGCTGCTTCCACCCTAACCATGGCGAGTCTTATACTAGCGTGTACCGTCATACCTCAGATGCTTGGCGTACACTGCCTTAGCACATGAGTACTATAACAATAATATATATATATACACATATAACAATACATAGAGTCGAATATCACATAATTCATCAATAAATTATTTTCAGTATAAAATAATTTCAAGAATATATAAACAATGCTTTTATGAAATATAACTGGTTACTTGAATTTATCGTCTCGTATTGGTTTTGCTCAAAATTATCCCAATGTGCTGATAAAATAAATTAGCTATTAAAATCTTAATATGAAATATTTTAAAATACTATTCCATATTTAAATGTAACTCTTGTGCACTAAATATTAATTACGTATTATTTGTAATCCTATTTCTAATCCCAAATTTAAATAAATACAACTAACTAAAAATATCCTAATTTATTCTCCCAATTTCCAACTTGTTTCCTTTTTTTTTCTTAAGGACCTTGAGTTAATTCACTCCAGTCCTTGATACAGACTAATAACCCTCAAAATTTGGTAAATTCCATCAAATTTTAATTAAAATCCCATATATACTAAATTTGGACATTTTAAAAAATTTTACTCTTTCCTGCCAACTTTTCATTTTATTTACTTAGGTCATCAGAAATTATTTTTCCTTTATCTTTCTCATGATCTAAGATCACACTTAGTTTTATCTAAGTCCATAGGTCACAAACATATCTTGTTCCAAAATTATAGCTACTTCTACAAACTTTTGATTTTATTCATTGTAGTCCCTATCATGCATGCATACATCTAAACTCCATGTTTTTCCATTCTTTTTGCTGCATGGCACTCCCAAACTCATCTAAGGACTCTATAAGCCATGTTTAATCATTTCTAAAACACAATGAATACCTAAAAGAAAGGATTTAAAGCTTACCCAAGATTTCAAGTTCACTTTTCTCCTTGAATTTTTTGCACTATACTTGATACTCTCTTGATGTTGTGAAAGTGTGTTTGGGACCTCAAATTCCTCTGTTAAAATGTCCCTTTGGTCAGCACCAAAATTGTCCAATGTTGCTTGTCCTTTTGAGCAAGAAAGAATCTTGAAAAACCACTCAAAACGTCCTTGGGGTCCTATGTTTTTTAGCAGCAAAACAGAGGAGTTTGTTGCTCTTGGTTGAGCACTAAAAGCTTAAGGGAATCACTGGTTTTTGCTGCAGAAGAAAGCACACAAGGGTTGGGCTCTGTCTTACATATGAAGCCTCACCGTTTTGGGAAAGAATCTATCATTCTCTCCATTGGAATTTCTGCAGAACACGTAGTCTTCCCCTCTCGGTTTTGTAGATTCCTTAACACATGCTTCAAGGTGCTAACTGCAGAAAGGAGGAAGCTCATGGGTGTAAGGAATAAAACATCCTTCCTTCATGACTTTCGTGGCTGCTCAACTCCATGACAGGTCACCCAACTTTCCACGGGTTCAAGTGCTGTATTACGATGTGCTGTTGCCAAAAGGAGATGTGACTGGGAGCTTCACGTGGTGATCATCAAGTTCTGTTGTGTGTGTTGCTATGATGATGTTCTGGTCGAGTTCCCATGGATTTCTGCTGTACATAGAATCTCTCCCAACACTCACACTTACTTTCTCAAAGTGGAATACATGCTGCAACTTCCTATTGGTGCAAAGCTAGGTGACGGGAAAAAGAGCCACGTAAAACACTTAGGTATAAGCATCAGAATTTCCAACTAATATGGTCTTGTTAAAATTCTACAAAGTCCCTCCAACTTTTTGGTTATTGTCAGTGGGTCTTTGGTCCTCAAGGGAAAATTTCAATTTGATATCCAAAATTATTTCTGACATTTTTTCCAGCTTTTCTCCAACATCTAATTATGGAAAAGCTAATTTATTTCCATTTACAAATTTTCCTCTTTAAAAATATTCTTTTCATAATAATCTTTTTTTTTTGATAGAAAAAGAAGTATTATTAAGGAGAAGAGAACTTTTCATAATAATCCTTCAAACACTAGTTTGCCTATATTTAATAAATGTAAGAATTTGGGATGTTACAATATAGGCCAATTTTAATGGAAAAGTTTTTAGTCTCCCCTCCAGACGTTCTCACACTAGTTATTGTCTCCTCATATATATCTTTTATAGTTTTAATATAAGCAACATGAACACTTTTCTTTTTCATGGCTTTCCATAAAACTTCTCTTGGTATTCAATGATAAGCTTTTTCTAAATCAATAAAAATTATATGTAAGTCTTTTTGTTTATTCCGATACTTTTCCATCAACCTCCTTAGTAGATAAATAGCTTCCATAGTAGATCATCCTAGCATAAAACCAAATTGATTCTCATAAATTCTTGTCTCCATGGTTATCAAATCGAAATTCAAATCGTGAATCGAAAGACTTATTTTTCGAATCGCGAATCTAATCTTATTATAAATCGTAAGATACAAGATCAATAAAAACTTCAAAATAAATAAGCTGATATATCATATATAAACTTCAAAATAATCAAAATTCCAAAATTCAAGTCATATATAAAAAAAAATCAAGAAGATGGCAAAACAAAGATGACAAAACAATGATGAATGGTCTTATCTCATTCATCATCCCCAAGATCAATGTCAGTTAATTCATCCTCATCTTCTGGCATTAAACGCTCTTCATCTTCCTCAACATTTCCAACTATCTCTTCAATTTCATTCTCATCCCCTATTAAGATGGATTTTCCCTTATCAACCTTGGCATTTAAGTTTCTTGGACCTATAAAAGAAAAAAAAACACTTAATTAGTGACACTGACAACATAGTACTATAGTTAAATGTTACTTCTAAGTTTCAAAGTTTAAACAAATACCTCTCCTCCTTTTTTTGCTTGGAGCTCCTTCTTCAAGAGAATAGGCCTCATGTATATCCATCCATGAAGCATCAACCGGTAAGCAAGGATTCTCTTTTTCTGTAATCCACTCATCATCTGATTCAATATCAGATAAGCATATAGGATCATAAGTATCTCCTTTCTTCTCTCTAGACTTCTGTCTCATCTTAAGTTGAAGATTATACTTAACAAAGACAAGAGCATTTAATCTTTGTTGCTCTAAGTGATTTCTTCTCTTGGTATGGACTTGATCAAATATGCTCCAATTTCTTTCACATCCAGTAGCACTACAAGTGAGACTTAAAACTCTCATTGCTAGTTTTTGTAACTCTTTGCCCTCTCCACCATAACTTTCCCACCAAAGAGCTATAAAAACAAAAGCCAACATAAAAATCAAATTTATATCTGTGTTGCCTATGCCTTTTCAAAATCATGAAAATTAATGTAAAATACTAAAATTTACCAGGTTGCTTCTTATCCCTGGTATCTGTTGCCATGCTTCTTCCAAAAAGTCCCTTGACAGTCTTGAATCTATCAAGTTGTTGATCAATAGTAAATCTAATCCTTCTATCTGGGATCATTCTCTCAATGGTCTCATATAAACCAAATAAAACTTCACTATCCGCATTGAAGTTTTTGTCATAGTGGAACCTAATAAATAAAATAAAATAAGAAATTAGTAAATTTTCAATTACCAAAGTAACATGATTTGATCTCAAAACTTAAAGAATGACTTACTTAGGATTAAGATAGTAAGCAGCATCATGGAGAGGCCTGTGTAATTGCAAATTCTAACGAGTATCAATTATCTTCCATACCTTTTTATATCTTGACTCTTGTTTCTTGAAGTTTGCAGCTATTTGTTCTTTAGCTCTATCCATTGCTTCATAGATATATGGCATGGCAGGTTTTGAGTCTCCATCTGCAAGCCTTAAAACCTTCACAACGGGAGTCACACACTTCAAGCAATATTGGATGGATTTCCAAAATCTAACATCACATAGAACAAATATTCATCACTTGTTTACCCTCATCTTTGCTAGCATAATTACTAGTAGCCCATTCCTTCGAAGCAAACATAGACCAAAGAGCATTCTTTTGTAGCATAATACCTTGTAGGGTGAGAAAAGCAGTTGCAAACCTTGTGACTGTTGGTCTAGCTAATTCCCTTCCATTGGAATGCTTTCTATATAGGTTTAGGACCTATGTGTGTCTATAAATGAAAGTTGTGACTTTTTTGGCATTTGTAATAGTATTAAAAAATACCGGAAGCTGCCCGATGTCTTCAAGAATCAAATCAAGGCAGTGAGCTGCACAAGGAGACCAAAATAATTTTGTTCTCTTCTCCTCTAACATCTTTCCAGCAGCCACAAGATTAGTAGCATCATCTGTCACAACTTGCACTACATTGTCTTCCCCAATTTCTTCTACCATGGAATCCAATAAATTAAACATTTGCTTAGCATCTTTAATCACATCACTAGTGTCAATAGATTTTAAAAAAACAGTCCCACTTGGACTATTAACCAAAAAATTGGTAAGTGACTTGCCTTTTCCATCTGTCCAACCATCACACATCAAAGTGCAGATCCATTTTTCCCTTAAATCTTGTATTTCTCCAAACTTACTTGAATGTTGTCAACTGCTTTTTTCAAGTAAGATACTCTCACCTCATGAAAAGTAGGAGGTTTTAAACCCCTTCCATATTCACCAATAGATTTTAGTATTTGGACAAATAAGGAACTTCTTACCAAATTAAATGGCAAAGCATTGCCATAGATGCAATTGCAAATGTCTTGAATCACTAACTCTCTATCTTTAAGCACCTCATTCATTGTCTGCTGCTTTAATAATTTTGTTCCTTTTTTTGTATTATCTTGGGTGCCCACTCCTTCAAAGCATTCATGACTATTTGCCTCTTTGGCTTTATCTTTGTCTTCTAAGAGCTTCAAAAACATCTCTTTAACTTCATCGGGGACAAATGGACAGGCGCTAACATTCTCTTTAGTCCCAACAAGATGATGCTTCATCCTTGCAACACCACCCCAACAATTATGTGAACAATACTTGTACTTAGCTAAAAGTCTATGGGGTGGAACAGACTCACAATGATTCCATGTAATATCAACTTCTTTTTTCTTTTTTGTTTGACCCATTACCCCAATAAAAAAAATCTGCAAAGAGAGGAGGGCCACCAAGAGGAACAAAATATAAAATAAAATAAAAAGTGATGAGGGAAAGAATGGAAGGGAATTAAAAATTAAAAAAAAATGCAACAGAGGAACAGAATTTAAAAATTAAAAAATAATACAATTAAAAACAAAAAAAGGATCAGTCTGGGTGTGCGCGAGTGCGTGTGCCCGTGTGGGAAGCAGATGCACGCACAGTAGGAGAAGGCAAATACAGAGGAAGCAAACACACACGGACACACAGTGGAGGAGGCAAATACACTCAGTGGAGGAATCAAACACACACGGACAGTGGAAGGCAAACGCACGCACGGTGAAGAAGGCAATCACATGCACAATGGGACTGAAAAAGCAGTGACCTAGGTGTTATATATTGCGATTATGCCTTGGATAGTGGGAGGAATCATTTTCGGCAATCTCTGTCCAATTAGAGAAAAAAATTTGGTTAAATGCCGTGATCTGAGAAATCATCCACAATCGAGTCGCGCGACCCGGCAGAAAACCCGACGGCAATTCGTGAGCCATTGGAGGAACAGGAATCGTGCGATTCATTCTCAATCACGATTCACACGATTCAGGCACTATATTCGCAATTCCAGTTGCGATTTTGAATAAAAAACGAGTCACCTTGCGATATGTATCCTTCTGCTGGATTTCCGGGACGTATCGCGTTATGAATCCCACGATTCATGCGATACTGATGACACTGCTTGTCTCAATTCTTAGCCTGTGTTCGATCACTCTTTTCCATAATTTCATAGTGTGATTTACAAACTTAATTCTTCGATAGTTTGCGCAGTTCTAGATATCCCCTTTATTTTTATATATAGGCACTAAAGTGCTTCTTCTATATTTTTCAGGCATTTTCTTGGACCTTAAATTCCATTAAATAGATTAGTTAGCCAAATAATACCTTCTTTCCCTAGACACTTCCAAACTTCGATAGAAATATCATGAGGGCTAACGACTTTATTATTATCCATTCTGCTAGGAGTTTCCTTGACCTTGCCAACCTTAATTCTATGATAAGAAGTCAAATTTTGTTTGCCTTCTAGGGTTGTTAAATCATCTATATCACTAGTTGACCTTGCTCTGTCATTAAAAAGCTTGTGAAAGTAACCGTCATATAAACATTTATCATATAAACATCATATTAAAAATAGAAATCTAACCAGTGTTCAAATTGTATTGGATATTGGGATTATGGGGTTTTCTTCTTCACAGTTTTTACTGCAAGGTTAGGTTTTACTTTCTCTTTTGCTCCTTCAATTTCCATATATTTTGTAGCTTCTGCCATTTCTTATCGTCTTTTTCTTCTGTTAGCCTACTGTGCAATTATGGAGCAGGGGTTATGAGCGTTGATGTACACGAAGCCAGGGGTTTGACTTAGATGGGGTATGTTTATCTAGATGTTTGGTACAGGTCTTTGTAATTTATGGTGTTTTACTTTGATGATATTAGGAACAGTTTGAATTTTGTTGTGAAATTTTTGCTGAGAAAATGAAGCTAATCCATCTGGGAAAAATTCATATATAGGAAGTGTCATTTTGATAAAAATGATAATATGATTTTACTAATTTGATTGTTTGCTCTTATTTGTTTGGTGCATTGATCCAATCAGTGTCCATTAATATGATGCTTTTCCTAATTCTTCAATAATCTATCCTATGGAGTACCAACCAGCTTCACTATTATCTATTATTGATCCATCTTCAAATCTTGGAAGCACTCTGTCATGGCTTTTCTTACTTAGCCTTTGTAAATGGATGACAATAAGTAGAATTGTGAGTTGTGACCATTGAGTATGTTCACTGTCATACATGTTAGTTTGTCTTTGCTTATGACATCATGACATAGGAATGATGAACTTTTCCTTGACAATACTGAAGCTTAATTTTTAATGCAATATGGCTAGAGAACAATGCCATCACTAACAATTGGTTGAAGGCTTTTACTATTTACTGCAGTTCTGCATGGTGATTTTTGCTATGATGCTTGGGCTTGTTTCAGATGCCATATCAGAGAAGGTGGATTCACTCAGAAAAGTGAAGAATGACGTGATTGAAATGAACCACATACTTAGAAAAGTCATGTTGTCTGTCTTTTTGAGGGACTTAGTTTATTATAACTTATCTTATATTGTTTCATCTCTGTGTTGATCATTTCTTTTTAAAATTTGGATTCCTTGCATTTATACATTATAGGAATAATTTGGAAAAGGACCACCTGGTTGGCTGGGAGGTGTGTTGCAAATCTAAGGAAGACGGGGGTTTAGGTCTTGGTAGTCTGGTGTCTAAAAACGCATCTCTTTTGGCAAAGTGATTATGAAGATTCCTTTTAGAGTCTAATTCCCTATGGCATAAGGTGATTAAAGCTTAGTATGGGCTTCATTGGAATGGATGAGACGCTGGCTAGGGAGGTGTCGTTATGCATGCAAGTCCTTGGAAAGTGATTTCTCAAGGGATTAACCTGGTTGGAACTTCCATTTTACTAGAAATGTAAATGATAGATTTTTACCTGACCTTTCCTTGATGTTGGACTGTCTGGAACCGATATGCCTTTTTTCTTCTCTTGACAAGAAAATATGAAAGTTGGATTCCTCAGGCTCATACACTGGTGCTTCCTTTCTCAATTTTCTCATCCGTAACCCTATTGTTTCTTCGCATTTTAAAAGGTCTTATTGAAAAGTTAAGACGCCTTTAAAAGTTAAAGTCTTTTTGTGGATTGCAATGCTCAGTAGAATTAATATAAATGATTTGTGTCAAGTTGGACGACCTCTTAAGGCTTTATTTCTTGATGTTTGCGTGATGTGCTTGAGACATTCAAAGATAAACAATCATCTGTTACTGCACTATGAGGTAGCTTGGAGCATCTGGAATAGATTATTTGGTATCTTTAATGAGAATTGGGTTTGCTCATTAGACCTTGGTGCACTCCTTGCGACCAAATTTATCGATTTTGGTTATAGGGAGGAGAATACAATTCTTTGGAAAATAACTATTTTGCAACAGCATGGTGCATTTGGATGGAAAGAAACTCCAAGAGTCTTTAACGATCGGTGTCTACTTTTCACTTGTTATGGGATTGTATTCGTTGTGGCTTCCACTACAAAAAAAAGACTTTTGGTGAAGACTAAAGTTGCCACCAAAAGTCTAAAAGTCGCCACTAAAAGTCTTTGGTGGCGACTTTTAGTGACGACTAAAGTTGTTGGCGTAAGTCCGTGGCTGATTCTTTTGATGGCAACTTTCAAAAGTCACCACTAAAAGTCACTTTTAGTGGCAACTATAGTCGCCACCAAAAGTCATTTTTATTGCAAAAAAAAAAGAAAATTCGTGAGAAAAAGTGATTTTTGATGGCACCAAAACACTACCTTTGGTGGCGACTTTAGTCGCCACCAAAAGTCACTCGCCATCTTTTTAGATCCGGATTGGCCCGGCGGGTCGACCCGAGATCCATTCGACTCGTGCGGGTCTTGGCCGATCTAATAACTCGCTGTCTCGATTTTTTTGTGTGCAATATTCAAGTTTATTTGAAATTAAACCAAATATGTGCATACCTGAGATTCGAACCTCATGTGTGTCTTGCCATTCTGCCACTGCTTCATTTGTGTTATGTAAGTGCAAAATATTATATATATCTATATATATAATCTGTTAAAAATATTTTACGTCAAAAATATTATAAAACAGAAATAAAATAATATTAAACTTAACAAAAAGAAAATATATTATTACTATTGGAGTTACCACAAAAAGTCTGACTTTAGCTAATTTCATAAAAAAAATGATTTCAGTTAAAAAAAATAGACTTCATTTGTCACCGATAATCTAATTTTTAAAAAAAATATAAAAAAAATAAAAAAATAAAAAAATTGAATTTCTTTTAAATAAAATTAAGAAAAATAAAAAATTTTGAATTTTTTAAGTAAAAAAATGACTTTTTTAATTTTTTTAAAAAATTAGACTTGTCGCCACCAAAAGTTTAATTTTTTATTTTATTCTAAAAAATCTGACTTTTTTATTTTTTTTTAAAAAAATACTTTTGGTGGCGACTATAGTCGCTACTAAAAGTCTAATTTTGTATTTTATTCTAAAAAATATGACTTTTTTTAATATTTTTTAAAAAAAGACTTTTGATAGCGACTATATTCGCCACCAAAAGTCTAATTTTTTATTTTATTCTAAAAAACTGACTTTTATATTTTTTTAAAAAAGACTTTTGGTGGCGACTGTAAAAAGTCGCTACTGAAAGTCAATTTTCTTGTAGTGTTCCTTGTGGGTTTCGACCAATGGGTTATTCAAAGGGGTGCTCTTTTCTGATGTTTATAGGGATTGGAAGGCTTTGTTGTACTAATCTTTTTTAGGGGCCTTGCGGATTGTCTTTTGGTTTTAGCTCTCACTCTTTTTAGTTCTATATTAGGAGGATCTCTTCTCCTCTTCTTGCTGTACTTTTTTCCTTTTCCTTATATGTATCTCTCTTCTCATTAGTAGCATTTCTTTTCTATGGAATATCTTTTCTTTTTTAGTTCTGTGCATCTAAGTGCATTTGTAATTTTGTCAAAATAGAAGATGCTAAATAGTGTTATATGTAATTTTCTCTCATAATTATTGCTCAGGAACTGCTTATATGGTAAATATTTATATATATATATATATATATATATATATATAAACTATATTGTTTCTATGTGGTAGGTTCTTTGTATTATTTACTGGCAAATAATTGTGTATTTTTTTAAAAATAGAATTATTTATTAGTTGTTTCAAATTTTTTTGTAAAAATCAAATAAATTTGAAACAGAATTTTACATCATAGATTTGTGATGGAATTTTTTGTCACAAGATTTGTCACATGATCCATCGCAAGTGATGGAACATGTTTTGGTTGCAAATTCACAAATCTTATTTGTGACGGATTATAAATTTTGCGACGGATTTTTCTTCAAAATTTGTGACGGGTATGTAATCCACTGCAAATTATTTGCCATTAGTGTTTTACAGATGGAATAAATTATGTCGCAAACCTATTAGCGGTTCGTTGATTTCTTTTTTTCTTGTAGTGAATATAACTAATTATGTTTAAAAACATTTTAAAATTGTTTAAAGTAAATTGAAATACAATTATTTTTATTTTTTTAATATTTTTAAAATAAAAGATTTCATGTAGTAAAGTATATTTTTTTAAAAAAAAATTTAATTAGCCCACCACAATCATAATAATTTCCTAGAAGTAACAGTGATGGTTAATGAGTAATTTGAAATTACTAAAGGTTATAAAATAAAGTTAAAAGTTATAGAAAATGAGTATTTGTATGAATTTAGAATTTTAGGATCTTATTCTTTTAAGGTTAGTGGTTTTCAACATATATTTATATATATATATATATATATATATATCCTCATTTGATTTTATTTTTTTATACTTTGTATTGATTATTATTTTTATGTGATAAATAGAAATATTTAATAAGTTAAAATAAAATAATATGAAGTGAACTAAAGAAAAAAGATTTTAATAGTAATCTAAGTATAAGTTATTTTAAAGTTACGTATCATCAATACTTTCATAAAATATATATATATATATATATATATTGAGTATATTTAAATATAGTTAATTATCTTTAAAAATAGTTTAAAATTATTTAAAGTAATTTAAAATATAATTAAATTTAAAAATTAATATAAATTGTTGGATTAAAAATAAAATTACGAAAAAATTATTAAATTAGTAATTTAAATATAAATTATTTCAAAATTAGTCATCATCAATACTTTTGGAAAAGTTTTTAGGGCAGTTGTAGGTTAATAGAAATATTACAAAAATAAGTTAAGAAAGACACACATTGTTGTGTGAAATCTTTTTAATTAAAAAAATTAAAAGTACCAAAAATAAAAATTAGGTATTATGTTTGTTCATTAAATAATAGGCAATAAATATGCAAGGTTATGTATATACTATTAAATTCTAAAATATAGAACTTTATTAAACAAAAATTGTAAACTCATAAAACTTTAGTTTAATCTTTATACTAGTGATCTGACTACTTAGTTATCTTATCATTTTTTTATATCTTTTCAAATAATTTTAATTTTAATATTGCTAATATAAAAGATTTCAAATTATAATGTTTGTCTTCCTTTACTTATTTTTAATATATTTCAAATAATGTATTACTTAACTAATAATATCATAGAAGTATTCATGATAACTAACTTTGAAATAACAATTGAAATCTTTTCTCTTAAGTTTACTTTATTATTTAAAATATTTGTCATTTTTTTATTTAATAGTGTGTATGTGTGCGTGTGTATGCGCGTGCGCTTGCTTGTGTGTGCTTCTGTGTGTGTGTGTTGTAGGGTGGAAATTTAAAAATATATAAGTTATTAACTATCAGTTACATTATTTTAGTAGGACGATTGACTCCTTGTAACTATTTCAGTAAGAAAGAGGTGGGACAACATTAAAACAAATAAAGTCAAATAAAATATTGTTCTGTCAAGTTTAATAAGAAATTTTCAGTTAAAATTTCATTTCATTCATGTAGTGATAATAATAGTAAACAAAATTCCTCATGTTCTTTGTTTGAAACTGCATATGGATTTGAGTAAAAACTAAATTTTGTATAAAACTTAGCTAAAGTTACGGCCTTATTTCATTCTTCTTTATTTTGTTTGTGATGAAGTTCTAAGTATGTTTTATTTCCCTCGTATTTGGTTTTCACATAAAGGGTGTAGTTGAATTTTCGACTTTTTTTTGGGTAATTTTAGGTTAATTTTTAGCAATATTTCTTTAAAATTTATTCAACATTATTTGGTTTTTTTATCAATAAATTACAAAACTCACGCACAATAAAGAGATTTGTCAGTGTTTCAATTGTCTTACTAATATGAATTAATAAAAAATACGCACACAAATGCTCACACATACATATATAAAATTGTTTTTTGTTAAAGTTTCAAAGTAGGACAACCTATAGTATGCATGTTATTATTATTTTTTTGAAAATGGTCAACAAAGCTCAAACCAGATCATATTAAAAAAAATCATAAAACTACATTGGTCAGATGCAATAAGGGCACCCAAAAAATCGAAATAGAAAAACGAAAGAGAAGATAATCCAACAAAAGAACTTTAAAACTTAACAAGGGATCTAGAGAAAAAGTATACAATAACTTACTAACCAAAGAAGGTAAATTAAGATATATCGTTGGAAGGTTTCTGCACATTTTGACTAATAATGAGTTTTGATTTCTCCAAAATCATGGGTAGATCTAAAGCTCTGTTAAAGAATTGAATCTCAAATACCACCAATCCAAAAAATAGTAAACAAAACAAAAAAATTACAAAAAGACAAGATCTGAAAACAAAAGCACTGAGAACAAACAAAGAAATTACAAAAAGACTACATTTGAAAATAGATATGAAAACAAAAACTTTTACCATGAAAAGATTATAACTTCTATATTGAGAAGACGAGAGTTTCCATAGAGGGAAGATTAAACTCCCACGTAAGAGAAAAGAAGAAATCTAAAGAAAAAGAAGAAGAAAGAGGAAGAAGAGAGAAGGAGCAGAAAATTATCTCTCCTTCGCTCTCTGACGCTTTAATCATGACTTGAAATTAGGAGTGTACAATTGTTGTTAGCAGTTCGGTTCGATTTTCGGCCATTTTATTAGGTGGTTTTTAATTTTTATGTTAACAATTTTTTTTTTAAAAAAGAGATTTATGTGGGGAAAAAAAAAGCTTTCACTCTTATCTAAAGTAATTGTTATTAAGTGAACTAATAATAATTTCAAACTTATCATATAATTTTTAACATTAAAAAATTTCAAACTCGCTAAATATGAATAACTAATTTTATTTAACAATTCTTATTAAGTGAACTAACTAATTTTATTTAATTATTTTTTTAGTGTTAAATTCGTAGATATTAATATAAGTATTGTCTAATTTATATATATATGTGTACAAATATAATATAATATATAAAATTTATCTTTTAATTACATGTGGCTGGGTTTGGTTGGTTATAATTGAACCAAACTAACCAACCGAACCGAACTAAAAATTTTTATTTTTAAAAACGCTTTGGACCTATTTTTCTTTTTTTTTTGGTTTTTTTTCATTTTTTGCTTGTTTGGTCTAGTTGGTTTCAATCAGTTTTGTACACCCCTACTTGCAATTAATTAGTGAATTAATAAAAAATATGCACACAATAGCGCACCTTGTTTAATATTAATATATTCAAATTTCCCAAATTGACATGTTGAAAGTAAAGAATAAGGAACAATTTTTATTTTGTCCAAAATAGAAAGAAGACTTCAATCAAACAAAATTTAAACAACTTAAAACATAAAAAATGATTTAAATATTAATATACTAAAATAAATAATGATGAATAATAGAAAATTGCTTTAACTTTATTGACACCTCAAAATTCTATATATTTGGACATTATTCAAATGCAGAAACCAACCAAAAAAAAGAGTAAAAAACATTAAAACTTTCAATTAAATTTATGTTTTTACATCAATTCTCTCTAAGACTTTGTAAAAAGTTGACCCTAATTTTATTTAAAAGAACGACTACATCTTTCATGACAAATCGTTCTTCAGGCAAGTCTGCACAACAACTTAAAGCTAAGATCAATATGGAAGAGATTGCAGATATTATCATACCGTTATACTCTTCATCTTCTTGCACCAATGTAGAATCCACAAGTTTAATCACCTCATTAGGCATGGACTCACCAACCCAATTTTTTAAGCTTAATCCTGAATCAAACATATCATGTACTGGCTTCTTTCCTGTGAAAGTTTCCATGAGCACAATACCATAACTATATACATCTCCTTTTGTGGACACAGTTCCTTGGGATCCATACTCTGCATACCAATTTGTATAAAAGGAAATGATTACATTAATTGTTTGATCAGATTAGGTGTTTAATGATAAGGAAAAAAAACTATATATATATATATATATATATATATATATATAAAATCCAATTTTAACATTTTGCATCATTACTACTAATTGTGGGAGAATCCGTAGGTAGAAAAATTGACAAAGAATTGCACATACATAAAAAGTTATAAGTGCAAATCATCCATCACCTGGTGCAATGTAGCCAAGTGTAGCAAATGTCTTTGTATGTGTTTCAAATTGCTTTTCATTTAAGAGTTTGGCAATGCCAAAGTCACTAAGGTGAGCGACCATTTCTTCATCCATCAAAATATTACTTGGTTTTATATCACAATGAACAACAATTCTTGTAGAATCATGATGAAGATATTCCAATGCAGATGCCACATCTATCATTATATTCAATCTTTTTAAGAAATCAAGATAAAGGTTATCAGAATGTAACCAATCTTCGAGATTTCCATTTGGCATGAACTGCATTATTAAAGATTTGAAATCTATATTTGAACAACAACTTATAATGTGGATGAGATTTCGATGCCGCAAATTGCGCATTGCTTCACATTCTGTATCAAAACTCCTTGAAGCTGATTCTTTGTCTAAGTGAAATACTTTAACTGCAACCATCATCCCATCTGAAAGTACTCCTTTAAACACTGAACCAAAACTTCCTCTGCCAAGGAAATTACTTTCATCAAATCCATTTGTTGCTTCTAAAAGTTTATAGTACGATATCCTTCCTATAGTTCTAAAAGAGGATAACTCCATATGGATTGGATCACTGGCCCCTTTTCTTTTATATAGTATAACTATTATGCAAAAAACAACAAAAACGGTTACTAGTGTAGGAGATAAGTATTTTAGTAGGAGTATCCCCTTAGCTAACTTGTGCTTCATCCTTTTTCGACATGGGGGAACTTGTAGTTGTGGCTTTCCACAAAGAGCTTTATTCATGAGGAATGATTTTGTAGTGAGATTCACAAAAGGCCCACCACTGGGAATCTCTCCTTGCAATCCATTGCAAGAAAAATTTGCATATTTGAGATAACGAAGTGATTCTAGGGATTTAGGGATCTCGCCAGTGAAATTATTTTGGGACAAGTCTAAGTATTCTAGGCTCACCATATTCCCAATTGATTTGGGAATATCTCCTTGCAATTTGTTATGTGCTAAAGAAAGATATTCTAGAGTTTGCAAGCCACTTACAGATGCTAGAATGTTTCCAGAAATTTGATTTCTTGATAGATCCAACTTTGCAATAGCTCTGAAATTTCTTATCTCAATATGTCCATTTAACATATTGGAAGATAAGTTTACTACCAAAATGTCAATCAAATTCCAAAAAGAAGAAGGTATTTCAGAAATAAAATAATTAGAGTCCAAATAAATCTCTTTCAAAAAGGTAAGATTTCCTAAGCATTTCGGCAATTTCCCTGAAAGCTTGTTTCTACTTAGATGTATATAGCTCAATTTTCTAACCTTGCAGAGCGTATCGACCATAGAGCCTTGCAACTCATTGCCCTCCAAGCTCAAATATTGGAGATCTTGTAACTTGTTTATTGTAGAAGGTATTGATCCCTTCAAACTGTTGTTTCTCAAAGTAACTATAAACAAGTTACTAAGATTCCCTATTTCTAATGGTATATTACCATAAATCCCAGAAGAATCTACCTGAAATTGTTCCAGAGAATTCGATAGATTTCCAATGGATTTTGGAAGTTTTGTATTCAAAGGATTCGCTGATAAAATCAATTCTTCAAGATGCTTACAATTTGTCAAGGAAGTGAAAAAGTTGATTTCAACGGTCAACTTATTCTCATCAAGCCATAGGATTTTAAGATCTCTTAAATTCCCAAGTGTATTAGGCATTACTCCACTGAATTTGTTGTCCGACAAGGATATAATTTTAAGCATAGAAGCATTGGAGATAGTATTTGAAATTCTTCCAGAAAGTTCATTTCCCTGCAAGTATAGTTCATTTAGGTTGGGAAGGCCACATCCAAAATTCGATGGAAGGCTGCCAGAGAGAGAATTCATTGAGAGATATAAGTATTCCAAAGTTGAGATGTTGAAAATACTCGCAGGAATCCATCCACTTAGCTTGTTCTTTCCCAAACTTAGTCTTTTGAGTTCAGTAAGATTACCAATCTCCTTGGGTATAGAACCTAGAAGTAAAAACACAAAAATAAAATAAATTAAACTATGGACATCTTATACATTATCATAAATAATTTAATTTTTACAAAATTAATTTAATTTTAAAAAATTGTCAGGATATTGGTGGAGTGCTGGAATATTCAAAATGTTATAATTATATAGTAAATAATTAATAATTTTTCAATAGTATACATACATATGTAACTAATAAACATATACACATATATACAAATAATTGATTGGAAAAAATAGTCAATTCTTTTAAATTTGGAAGCCCATGACATATTTCTGAGGGGATGCTTCCCAACAAATTATTTTTATCCAAATAAATGTATAGCAACTTCAATATGTTGAAGATAGTTGAAGGAATATATCTTATAATATTGACAAAAATTAGGTTCGCATTTAATTTAACAATGGAAAAACAATATCATTCAGAAGCAATATCCAATTTGTTTTAATAAACTGATTTACTTTTAACAAATCTAGTTGCTTATATTTCATAAAGAATGTCAATTATATTCTTTTTTGTTCTTTTATTATAATTCTAAAATATATATATATATATATATATATATAATGCAGTTTATAATTTGATAATATCAATAGTAATAGAGAGAGAAATTAAATTTGACCCCTTAGATCTATTGACCTATTATGATAAAAAATCATTGAAACATCATTCATATTTTTGGCTACGGTGAAGGAAATAAGGCATAATGTCAATCTCATTCCTATTATTATCTACGACTGAAATTTATGTTTTTTCAACAAATTTACATCAAAGTTACGTTCTTTTGTCTGAAAATAATATTTTTAAAAGACATTTGAAATTCTTTTTAATTAGATGACAAGTTTTTGTGCAATACTTGATTTTTTTATAAGAAATAATTCATTTTTTTAATTAGATTATATAAAGAATTGTTCAGAAATGCATACTAACATTATTAATTATGCAAAGAAAATAGCTAATGAAAAAAAAACACACGATTTAATTCTTTCAATAATATGGAGGGGTGGGCTAAATAAGTTTTCGCTTTTCCATTATACCAATAAGTACACACAAACACACACACACACATAAATATATATATCAAAAAGTGTATGTACATATACACATGTTTACTTTAAACGCACAAATGTATATTTTTATGATCAAACATACCATAAAACCTAGAATTATTTTAATATAAATAATTATTAAGAAATATTAATTAATTGTTTTATTTGACTTTGATTGGGTACCAAATTATTATTCCAATTATGTTATGTAAACTATAAATGTACAGTTTAATAATATGAATCTAGAAAATGATAACCCTTTGTTATTTATTAGTTAAGTAATGCATCTTGTTCATCATAAAATATATATATATATATATATAGCTCGGCTAATTTTTTTTTCTAGTAATAAAATATTACAAAACAGTATTGCAATTGATAAAGTTAATTTTCAAAAAAAAAAATATTGAGTTACAAATATACATTATTTAATCAGTGACAGAGAACAAACTGATATTATTTTTAATTCAAATAACTTTTAAGTCTAACTTCTCTTTTTTATATTATATTTTGTATTTCAATTTATTTATCTAGTAACACATAGACTAATTATCATATAAGGTTCCAAGTCATATATTAAAACATAGAAACAATTTATTTTATTTTTGATTTATCTTTTCAATTAAAAAAATCTTTTTTTTGCTAAAACTATGTAAAATATAAAATGTAAGTAATATGCATAACTAAATTTTACAAAATTACAATTATCATAAGGAGATAAAAAAAATTAAAGATAACATAACAATAACTGTATAAAATATAAACCATTTGATTAGTGATAACGATGAAATAACGGTTTCATCATAAGACTTTATTCTTTAAATTTTTATTAAAACATAGAGAGAGATTTTGATACAGCTAATAGAACATACCTGTCAAAAGGTTATCAGTTAAATATAACAGTTTGAGCTCTTTGCATTGCTGCCAACCAGATGGGATGGGACCAGATAATTGATTGGACAAAAGATCCAATTCTTGTAAATTTGGAAGCCCATGGCATAAATCTGAGGGGATGTTTCCTGACAAATTATTGTGACCCAATTCAATTTGTTGCAACTCTGATATATTGAAGATAGCTGACTGTATGGGGCCAGACAATTGATTAGCTCCTTAGTATTTTTTTTTCCAATTTTGAAATATAACTAATCTCTTGATTTATATATCCTGTTATGTCAACAAATATTATGTCCATTTTTAACAATGGAGAAAATTTTTGCACCAATTTTGCAGATATGATTTATATTCCAAAATAAATATTTCAGTTTCATCTCTTTTGTTATTAGAGATTGATTTGTATTTATTTAATCCTTAATTCCTTATAGTGGTTTGCCTGGCATAATACATAACACATCATATAGTATGACTTTAATTTTTGGTACTATTTTGTTCTTTTCCCAACTATTCAATAAAGGAGATATAAATAAAAGAGGAAAGAAATATACATCAAAATTATGTTTCTTTAGTTAAATAATATATATTTTTAAAAGACATTTATTGAAAAAAGTTCTAATTCTATGATGAGTTTTTCTACAATACTTGGTTCATTTAAAAGAAACAATATATTTTTTAATTATATTATTGAAACAATTGTTTGAAAGTATATTTTTAACAAATATTAATTATGCAAAGAAATTAGCCGATAAAAAAAACCTATGACTTGAAAATTTGAGTGAAATTATAAGGACGCAAAAGTATATTTTATCTTATAAAAGTATAATAGATCTTTTAAGCTTTTTGTTTTTCGCTGTATTTGCATCATCCTCTTCTAGAATAGCAATTGTAAACTCTTCTGCTATTTAATTTTTTTTCCTTCTCACCAATTTTTTTTATAAAATTACAGTTGTCATAAGGAGATAAAAAAATTTAAAGATAACATAACAATAATTGTATAAAATATAAAACATTTAATTAGTGATAAAGATTAAACTGTTATTATTTTTAATTCAAATTTATACTATAATAACGGTTTCATCATAAGTCTTTATTATTTAAATTTTTAAACATATAAAAATAGTAATAGAGAGAGATTTTGATACAGCTAATAGAACATACCTGTCAAAAGGTTGTTTCCTAAATATAACAGTTTGAGGCCTTTGCATTGCTGCCAACCAGATGGGATGGGACCAAATAATTGATTGGAGGAAAGATCCAATTCTTGTAAATTTGGAAGCCCATAGCATATATCTGAGGGGATGATTCCTGGCAAATTATTTTGATCAAACTATGAGAAAAAAAAGCATAACAATGGACTAAAATGAACAAACTAAAAATTTTGTATGGATAATTTGACAAATAAAAAAATATATTCTTAAACTAAAGACCTAGATGAAGCAGAAGACGAGTTTATATAAAAAATTGAACATAAAAAATTTTGACCAAGGACCTAAGTGAATAAAAGATAAGTTTTGAAACTTGAATTTTAATTCATTTCTTGTATTATTTTTTTAGTAAAAATGATAGATTAAATCATATCTTGACTAAAAATAAAATTATGGACTGATTTGGAAGACCAAACCGTGAGAAAAAAGTATGAAAATAAAGAACAAGGACTAAAGTGAGCAAACTAAAAAGTTTTTAGGAGATATTTTGAAAAATAAAAATAAATTCTTAAACTAGGGACCCAGAGAAAGTAGAAGACGAGTTTATATTAAAAATTGGACAAAAAGAAAATTTTAACCAAGGGCCTAAGTGAATAAACTAAAATTTTTTTTGGGCTAGTCTACGTTAATAGTACACAATCAGTACTGAAATGGATTTTAATATTGACACCAGTATTTTAGTCAACGTTGACTAACTATTGAATAACCAAGAACTATTTTAGTCAACGTTGACTAACTATTGAATAACCAAGAACTAATTGTGATGACCTATTTTATAATTTTAAAAATTAAATAGACTAAATTTATTATTTTTAAAATATATTAATTAAAATTATTTTTCAATAAAACTAAAGGAATATTTAAACCTATATTACAAAGCAATGTTACAATTGATGAAGTTAATTTTCAAAAAAAAATGTAAAGTTACAAATATACGTTATTTAATCAGTGACAAAGAACAAACTGATATTTTTTTTTAATTCACAAATATATTATAATGACAGTTTTAACATTTAAGTCTAACTTCTCTTTTTTATATTATATTTTGTATTTCAATTTTGTTATCTAGTAACACATAGACTAATTATCATACAAGGTTCCAAGTCATATATTAAAACATAGAAACAACTTATTTTATTTTTGATTTATCTTTTCAATTAAAAAATCATGTTTTTGCTAACACTATGTAAAATACATTAAATCATGTTTTTAATTCAAATTTATACTATAATAACTGTATCATCATAAGACTTTATTATTTAAATTTTTAAACATATAAAAATAGTAATAGAGAGAAATTTTGATACAGCTAATAGAACATACTTGTCAAAAGATTATCACTTAAATATAATAGTTTGAGCCCTTTGCATTGCTGCCAACCAAATGGGATGGGACCAGATAATTGATTGGAGGAAAGATCCAATTCTTGTAAATTTGGAAGCCCATGGCATATATCTGAGGGGATGTTTCCTGACAAATTATTTTCACCCAAATAAATTTGTTGCAACTCTGATATATTGAAGATAGCTGATGGTATGGGGCCAGACAATTGATTAGCTCCTAAGTATATAACTTTCAGTTTTGAAATATTACCCATCTCCCTTGGAATATATCCTGCATTAATTGTCAATAAATATTAAGCTCACATTTAGCACTGAGTCAACAATATTACGCATATTATATCTTTCAAATAAATTTATTTAATTACTTTTAAAAATTCAGTTGCATATATTTCATAAAAAATGTCAATTTCTTTTTTGTTCTTCTTATAATAAATTACCACATTTGACCCCTTTAACTATTAACCTATTACAGTAAACCCTCTACTATTTAAATTAAGAAACTTTAACAACATAAAATCATTGAAACGTTCTTTTTACGACAAAAAATCATTCAGTTTGGAAAACATGCAAAAGATTTTTGAAATATCACCAATCTCTCTAAATATATCCTGTTATTCAACAAATATTAAGTTAACGTACATTTAACAAATTCAGTTGCTTATATTTCATTATGAATTATTTTTTTTTTGGTTTTTTATTATAATGTACTGCATAAAAATTGTATTTTTTAATTTGATGATATCAATTTTTATAGAAAGTGAAATTACATTTAATCCCTTAAACCATTAACCTAACACAATTAATTCTTAAGCAGTGAGCGACAACTCAAGCAGCTATGTCTACATGGAGAAATTTTTGGTAGATTTGATTTATATTGCAAAGTAAATATTTCAATTTCATCTCTTTTGTTATTAAGATTGATTTGTATTTATTTCAGACTCATATAGTACAATTTCTTAATCCTTAATTCCTTATAGTGTTGTTCCTAGCATAATATATATATATATATATATATATATATATATATATATTGTTTTGTTCTTTTCCGAACTATTCAATAAAGGAGATATAAATAAAAGAGGAAAGGAATTTACATCAAAACTATGTTTATTTAGTTAAATAATAGATATTTTTTAAAAGAAATTTATTAAAAAAAAGATTCTGATTCTATCATGAGTTTTTCTACAATAAGAATAGCCCCATGACGATGATTATTTTAAAAACGTTAGCAAACCATTCGTTGTATTTTTGTTAAATTGTATTTTTAAAATCTAAATCGATAAAAAAAATACAAAATATAGGAAAAATTTAATCCTGAAGGATAGTAAATGACTTAGATACACAAAATACTCATGCAAAATGAATTATGTAAAATATAATATGAAAAGATGGAATAGAAATATCTAAAGAATGTTCAACAAATGTATCATTGTTATAAATTGACCAAAAATTGATGTCGCGTGATTTTAAAGACATACCTGTTAAGGAGTTGTAGGAGATACTAATTAACTCAAGTGAAGATAAATTAAAAATAGTTGGAGGTATACTTCCTGAAAGCTTGTTCCATGCAATGCGTAAGATCTTTAAACGTTGAAGTCCTCCAATTTCTAATGGAATAGATCCCTTGATAGAATTATTATTCCAATCTAAGGTCTCTAATTTTGACAAATTAGACACACTTGGAGGAATGAAACCCTCAAAGCTATTATTGTGAAAAATTAAGTGTCGAAGTGTGAACAAGCCTCCAATCCATGATGGAAATTCTCCACTGAATTGGTTGTAGCTCAAGTTAAGTATTTCTAATTTGTGTAATTGGAGTAACTCTTTTGGCAAGTGACCATAAAAGTAATTGCCATGAAGATCAAGTTCAACTAAGGAAGATAGATTTCCGAGTTGTGAGGGTAAGGTGCCCTCAAGACCCATATCACCAAGATTCAGGAGCCTTATTTTTTGATGGAGAGGATCACAAGTAACCCCAATCCAATTGCAAAAGGAAGAAGAGATGGACCAATTAGCCAACAGATTACTAGGATCTCTGGTAATAGAAGATTTGAAAGCAACAAGTGCAAATTCATCTGTACTAAAGTTGGTCTTACACAAAACGGTGCAGGCCATTAGGAAAAATAGTGAGAACACAAGGGAGGAGAAATGAAAACAAAGGTTTGCCATACTTAGTAGATTCAAGGCTTCTCAGATTGAAAAGGGATGAGGAGAAGGCTATACAACACACACAAACACACACACACACACACACAGATATATATATATTCTGTCATTATAAACAAGATGCATGGAATATATTTTCTGTAGAATATATGAATATGACTTGACTTGACCTGTAAAATTGTGGACATATGACTTTTATTACACCTCCAAGTGCTTAATTAAGCCATATACATCAATTTGGAAACATGATATTTTGTTTGTAAAATAGAGTTATTTTATGTAAATTACTGCTTGATTTATACAGAAGTCTCAATTAAATTATTAAAAGGTTAAGTATTTTGATTTAGTCTCTAAAAATAATTGTATCAATCTGGTCCCTTTGTTTTTTATTTTATAACTTTTAGTTATGAGAATTTTGAGATTTAATAATAGTAGAAATTTTGTAATTTAACATTAAAAAGGACTAAAATCAAATATAATTTTTTAAATATTATTGAGACACTCTTTCTTTTAAAGACTAAATTGTAATAATTCTAATATTTTGATGAGAAAATCAGCAATTTATTGAATTATTTTCAAACCTTTTGATATCAAAGTAAGAATATCTATATAAGGAACACTCATTAGATAAAGTGTGAAAAATTAGTGTCCAGAAGACCTTCTCTCACCTTTACGTATCGATCAAACAATTTTTTAAAAGATGATTTGATAAAAAAAACCTTCTCGTCTTTAAAATAGAGTGTTTTGAAGTCTTTGATATAAAGGTAGGTAATAGAATTAATGCTCAAATTACTTCATTAAAAAATAAAACATATATATATATATATGTATATATATATATATGGCTTTTTAAGTCACTCAATAGAATGATAGACTTATTTGATCTTTTGAACTTACTAAATGTAAAGTGTAGAGATCTTTCCAAATTAATATCTCTTGAAATCAAACTTCTGTTTATTTTTTTAAGATTCAAACTGCTTCTATTATTACCTTCAATCACGTCAGTCTTCTCCTGGAATCAGACTTTTGTTAATCTTTTAAGATTCAAACTGCTTCTATTATTATCTTCAATCACGTCAGTCTTTTTATTGCCCCTTCTTGCACTCTAAATTATTAAAATATAATAAGAAAAAGTTGTGCAGACATTGAAGACTCCATCTTATTGTACCTTTTTTCTTTTTTTCGACACGATGTGCATGAGTTCGACTTAGAAAATTACGGACATCAGAGACCACCAAGGCAATAATAAGTCAGGAAAAAAAGTTAAAATTCTGTTTTTGTACTTTACTTTTAGTATAAATTTTAATTTTTTTAACGTAATTTATTTTGTGTCAATTTCATCCTAATTATTTAAAAAAGATGTCACTTTTCTATAAATTTTAAGTTCTAGCGACAATATTCTTATGGGTTGAACAAGACTTGGAGACTTATTAGGAACATCTCCAGTGTCTCTTTCTACGTTAGAAAAGGTCCACAATATGTATAGAGCCCTTGGTGGATTCCGAATCTTCCTCAATGCTTTGCTCCAAACTTGTCTCTCTAATGGTGTTAGCTAAAGAGATTTCGAGGAGTATTTTTCCTTGAGGATCTTGTTTTGACATGATTAATAAGTCAAAATTGACATCTTTTTAAAATAATTAAGACAAATTTGACATAAAATAAATTCTTTTAAAAAAATTCAAATTTATACTAAAAGTAAAGTAGAAAAGAGAATTTTACCTTTCTTTGTTGACGTATTAATGCCTTGGTGGGCCCTGTGTAGAAAAAGAGAAAAAAGGTACAATAATATGGAGTCTTCAATGGAGCACGAATAGCCCGCACAACTTTTTCTTAATTTGGAGTGTAAGAAGGGGCAATAAAAAAGACTGACGCGATTAAAGGTAATTAGATTAACGATGACTTGATTAAAACCTTTTTAATCGTATACTAAATTTAGAGTTGTTTCAAACTCTTTCTAATGGAGTGTAAAGTTAGATTTAGAAAAAAGAGATAGTTTTCATGAAATAATAAATTATGATTAAATTTTTTTATTCAAAGAGTTACTCACATTTTAATGTTTAATAGTGTCTCGAGTAAAATTATCTTAGTTGAAAATGTCTTTGGATAAAGGAAGAAACAAAATATATACCAAAATAAATGTAACATGCACAGTTTTTTTTTATTTTATAGTCCCAATATATCTTATTGATCAATTATCTGATTGTAAAAAATTAGAAAAAAAATGTGTGAAGTGTATTTTTCATGTGTTGCAGTTTTAGAAGGGCAAATTAATTTGATTGAGTTGAGGAAACAAAATAAGTTCGTTTAAATATTTAAATGAGTCAAAGAATAGTTTGATGATACAAGAAATCATTTTCCTTCAAAGATAATATATAAATATAAATGAAATATTTACATTAAATTTTCAATATTAGCTGATGATAATAATAGAAACAGTTTGAATCTTACAAAAATAACAAAAGTTTGATTTTAAGAGATGTTAATTTGGAAAGATCTCTAGACTTTACATTCAGTAAGTTTAAAATTACTTATCACCATTATTTTTATTAAATTATCAGGTAGTGGTAGGCAAATAAAAAAAATTAAGAAAAATATACCGTATTATGTGAAATTTTTTATATTAAAAGTATTAAAATTATTAAAAAGTATAATTAATTATTTTAAATTAATTTAAATGATTTAAAATTTTTTAAAGATAATTAGTTATATATATTTTTACTTCTTCTTGTTATTTTTCTATTGGCCCACTATCACCTTAATAATTTTATAAAAGTATTGATTATGAGTAATTTTGAAATAATTTGTATTTAGATTACTATTAAAATTTAATCTAGATCCCTATATTTTCACCTAACAAAGGATTTGGTCCCTACACTTTAAAAACAAAAGATTTGGTACTTGTAATTTCCAAAACCCTAAAAAATAATTTTCAGTATTAATTAACCATCAGTCAATAATTAATATGTGACACATAGTAGACACCATATAAATGTCACGTCAACGCTACACATTAAAAAATTAAATGCTCCTTTTTTCCTCCTTTTTTCTCTTTTTTTTTGGCCCTTTTCGCCTTTGAGTTCTCAGCTTTAGTCTTCACCGTGCATTATTCAGTTCTGTGACGCCATTCTGCTTTGAAGCTCCTTTGCTCTGAAGCTCCTTTGTTCACATTGGAATGGCGGTGGTATTTTTCCGGTTTGATCAAAAAAGCCATTGGAGAAGACCAACGCCACCAGAGAGAAAAAAGAAAAGGAAAAAAAGAAAAAAAATCATCGGAGATGAAAAAAGAAAAAAAAAACATGGGAACGGTGGTAATATTTTATTTTTTTTTGTACAAAATAATTTACTCAAACTTTATATTAAATCATTTTTAAATATTACTTTGAAATTAAATCTCATAAACGTTTTTTTCTATTAAGCTTTAAAATTATTTTCAACACAAATTATCTAAATAAATTATTTAAAAAAAATTAGTTTAAAAACAATTTTACAAAACTCATTTTTAAAATAAAAAGACAAAAACCCAACAAATACGTGTTTAGATCAATGTTTTGGGACCCGGACCGGCCCTGCGGGTCGACCCGGGACCAGTCTGGGTCATCACTCTTGGCCGACCCGGCGACCCGGCCGACCCGGATTGACCCGGGTCTCTCTCTTTTTTTTTTTTTAAATTTTTTAAATTTTATTTTTTAAAAAAATTTTATTTTATTATCTTTTTTTTTAAAACAATCTCTTAATTTTTGAAACTAACCCAACTAATTTTGTGACTAACATATTCTCATATATTCAGATAGGCACAACAAAATTAAATTAAAATTATTTTTAGAAAAATAAAACTAGACCAAGTTGATAAATATAAAAGTTTTTTCTAACATAATTTTCACAATAAAAATTTCATGATTTAAGTCATTGAATATGATTGAGAATTTTAAATATACATTCTTAAGAAAAATTAATATTCTGCATATTAGTCATATTATTATGTTTGAATGATATTATTTATGACTTTATGAATATTTATTTATATTTATAATTTTATGTTTGAATTATTATGCATGTTTATGATTTTAAAGTTTGAAATTTACATATAAATTATTTATTTTACATGTTTTTTAATTTATTTCTAAAGATATATACATGTATATATATTTTTTAATTTATTTATCCGGTTCAGCAATTGACCCGGTGACCCGGCGGTTGAATCAGTGACCCGGTAACCCGGAGGCCAGCCCGGGTCAATGACCGGGCCGGTTCCAAAAACATTGGTTTGGATTGTCTCATGTGGGCCTCCTAACATTTTTCTAACGTGAATTTTCAGTTGCTAGATCTCAGTGATCCAATGCACACCATTTGCCTTCTTCTGATGCTTGCTTCTCCTTTTTCCCTCCTATGACTCGTGGCTTAAATTTCTTTGGGACTCACACTTCAAAAAATTATTTTAGTCCCTACCATTTTCAAAATTTCATATTTGCCAAGTTTTTGAAATCATTTTTTATTTTGGTCCACAATAGACTTTCTGTCACGTCCCAAAATCTGAGCACGTGACCGGCACGGAAAGTGAATTTCATTTCACCTCCGTAAGCCTATCTTTCTCTTAAAAATCATACAATTCTTTTTCATGCAACCAAACCGAGTTCTCTATACATACTACAATTATTCACATTACATCACTGAATGAACCTACCCGATTATAGAGATTTCTAGATTTATACAACTTAGAATAAGACTTAACTATTATACCTTTATCCTGAACAAATGAAAAGGTAATCATGGACTAAGGATCCATAATTTCTTGTTCCGATATTTACCTTCAGCTGTCAACTTTGAAAAAAAATATCAATAAGAGGGGTATGAGCAAACCACGTGCCCAGTGAGTAGATAACACAACACTATGACAAAAAAATATCATGCATCATAATGATAACATGCAGCAATCATACGTAAATCGATCATCATATGATATAATATTATTCATAATACTTCACAACAATATCCAAGTAAATCAAATACATTTCAACATAATTCAAAATTCACAACAGCAATCGGTGAAATCAATTTCACACACATTTCCCGTACCAACCGGGTCGTCCAGAATACCTCTGGATCGTTGCCCGCAGCCCCCGCCGCATCCACCCTTATCGCTCCGTTTATAATTTCCACCCTTATAACTTCACATAAATTTTTCCATGGGGTGCACCACCATGCCTTTCCTTTCCAGTCAAACACAATCACAATCACATATAAAAACATCCTCAATCATAATCTTGAGCCACATACACAACTCAGTCATTTACAATTCAAGCCATAACATAATCAATGTGATTCCAGCAACATAGCATGTATACAACATAACCCATAATATAGAACAATTATTCAACTCAGTTCACATGCCATTCACAATCCATCATATAACCTCCATTCATGGGAAAATAAGAAAATATAATTATATACATTACCAGATACGTTCCACAATTGTTTATGCCTCATCGTTCCACATCATCCTCTTCAAACTTGGATATACAACATATTTCCACTATGATGCAAAAAGTCAATAACAGATATTTAATCATAGCAAGTATTAACCCACTCACCTGGATTTCACGCTCTCGGCACTCCCACTTTGCACTTTGACCATTCCTATTGTAACCAGACAAAAACCATCAGGGTTACGAAATAGAGAAATTTCCTACCACTACTCTCGACCTTTACTCACATCTTAAGTCATCACTCCTAACCGATAATGAATATCTAAATGAAACTTATACCATTGGAAACTAGACTCAAAGAGCTTTCCAACGATATAAAGTTTGCCCAAAACGGAGTCCGGATGAAGAAGTTATGACTGATCAAAATAAGCTAAATTTTTCAGTACATCTGGCGCCTGGGCGCCACATCTGGCGCCTGGCGCCTGGGCGCCAAGGCCTTCTTCCTTCCAACCTTGGCGCTTGGGCGCCACGATCGCGACCTTTCGTGATTTCCCTCGGATTTAGCTCAGATCTGGCCAAATCTCCACCGTTTTCCATGATTTCTTCCATAGGATCTCACCCTTAATGTCTAAGGAGAATTTAGACACTAAAAACACCAATTTTAATCGAGAAATGAAGCCGAAATCTCGATTTTTACCCCAAACTTTCTTAAAACTAGAAAATAGGGAAAAGCTTGAGAAATAGAAAGTTATACCTTGATTCCTTGCTTTCCCTACGTTGCTTGGCTCCTAGAGGCTCGCCCCGTAGCCCGAGATCCACCTTCCAAAGCTCGGTTGTGGAGTTGGAGTGTAGAGAGAGAAAGAGAGGAGAGAAGGTGAAGAGAGAGAGAGAGGAAAGGAGAAAAATGAAGAAAAAATAGGTGAGACCACCTATTTACTCGCCCAGGGTGAAATTATCACTTGCTCTGCAATTGACCCTCAGTCAAGACTAGCAAAAGAAAATTCATAAAATCTCACCTCAGGTGTTTCTAAATCCTAGGTGCCCCACATATTTTCTTATTTCACTTTAGTCCCTCTCAATATCTCAAACTCCACTTTAATCCCAAATCCATCATCCTTTCGGTACCGGACTCATAATTCATTCCCATAAGCTCTATTCTCCTTCTCGGGTTCCTACTTGGTCATTTCTCAAAAGTCCTCTATACTTTCTTTTCTTTTCACTTTAGTCCTTGAGAATTTGTAAAAATTTCCTAAATTAAAAATTAAAATTTCTATTCCCACATTTTCTTCACTAATTCAAAAAGAAAATTTTTCACGTAATTAAATTTTTCACTAAACTTCAAATTAGACTTTAAATATTCATATAAATTCTTGGGATATTACACTTTCGGAATTTCAAATGGCCTATTTCAAAATTTGATTCTGACTTGAACCCCAAACCATTTTGAAAATACTAAAATGGTCCCTTAAGAAATAAGCCCCAAAAGTTTTTAGAATTTCAAGTTTGTCCCTTTTCACAAAATTTTAAAACTAACCCCTTTTCAAGGTTGGCCCCAAAATTTTTGAGAATTCCAAATTGGTCCTTTTCAAAATTTATCTAAAACTTGAAAATTCTAAAAATTGAGGCATATTTCTTAAGTGACCATTTTAGTATTTTTCAAAATGGTTCAAGGTCAAATTGAGAATCAAAAATTGAAATTAGGCCATTTGAAATTTCCGGTCTTTAATTTGTGGACCAAAATAAAAAATGATTTCAAAAACTTAGTAAATATGAAATTTTGATAATTGTAGGGACTAATTTAAAATAACATTTCTAAAGTGTGTGGCCTAAAGAAATTTAAGCCAAATGTCATAAAAGAGAAAAAGATGCTGTAGGTGTAAGGCAAATGGTTGTGCATTGGAAAATTGTCAATTAAGATAATTGATGTTAATTAATTTACTGTCTGAAATGAATTTTTAAAAATTTCAAATGTTTGACGATTTATAATTTGTGACTTACTCAAAAAATAAGGACAAAATTAGTTATTATTGAAGAGAGAGAGAGAGAGAGAGAGAGAGAGAGAGAGAGAGAGAGAGAGATGAACTGAAATTAGAGAAAGCATATGGTGCAATGCACATTATATGGCAATTGATGGTAGAATCATGGGCGTTGGTTCACAAAAATGTAACGGTTACACATTCACGTCAGCCTAACGTTTTCACTACTCACAGAATTCATATTTCCTTACTTCTCAAGTTCTTAGAGGGTATTCTTTATAATTAAATCTGGATCAATGGTCTAGATCATCTAACATTTCATATTAATTTTATTTTTTAAAATTATATAATTAATTTTTAATAAATCCAATCTGGTATTAATAAGTCCAATTTCATATTTTTTTTCATTTTTTTATACACCTATACTAAAATTGGTTTTACACAAAACGATGCAGGCCATTAGGAAAAGTAGGAGCTTCAAGGCTTCTTAGATTGAAAAGCGATGAGGAGAAGGCTTCACACACACACACACACACATTCTTCATTATAAACAAGATGGATGGAATATATTTTCTATAGAATATATCAATATGACTTGACTTGTAAAATTGTGGACACACACACATATTCTTCATTATAAACAAGATGGATGGAATATATTTTCTATAGAATATATCAATATGACTTAACTTGACTTGTAAAATTGTGGACAAATGACTTTTATTACACCCACAAGTGCTTAATTAAGCTATATACATCTATTTGGAAACATGATATTTCGTTTGTAAAATAGAGTTATTTTATGCAAATTATTGCTTGATTTATATAAAAGTCTCAATTAAGTTATTAAAAAGTTAAGTATTTTAATTTAGTCTCTAAAAATAATTGTATCAATTTGGTCCCTTTTTTTTAATAACTTTTAGTTATGAAAATTTTGAAATTTAATAATAATAGAAATTTTGCGATTAACAATAAAAAGGACTAACTTGAATCAAATATAATTTTTTAAAGACCATTGAGACACTCTTTCTTTTAAAGACTAAATTATAATAATTGTAATATTTTGATGAGAAAATCAGCAATTTATTCAATTATCTTCAAATATTTTGGTATCAAAGTAAGAATATATATAAGGAACACTCTTTTGATGAAGTGCAAAAAATTAGTGTTCAGACGACCTTCTCTCACCTTTATGTATCGATCAAACAATTTCTAAGAGAAGATTTGATTTAAAAAAAAATTCTCGTCAGTCTTTGACATAAAGGTAGGTAATAAAATTAATGCTCAAATTACTCCATTTAAAAGTAATATATATATATATATATATATATATATGGCTTTTTAAGTCACTCAATAGAATGATAGACTAATATGATCTTTTGAACTTACTGAGTGTATAGTGTAGAGATCTTTCCAAATTATGATCTCTTGAAATCAAACTTTTGTTATTTTTTTAAGATTCAAACTTCTTCTATTGTTATCACCAACTAATGTTGAATTAACGTAGAATATACTTGATTCATATACTTGATTCATATTTCTAATACAGTATTTAACGTAGAATTAGGGTCAATGTCTTTGAAATAAAGATAAAGAAATTCATGCTGGTAAATATTTCATCGGTCCAACTAAATTAATTTGCCCTTTTAAAACTGCAACATATGAAAAATACACTACACACATTTTGTTTCTTATTTTCTACAATCAGGTAATTGATCAATGAGATATATTGGGGTTATAAAATAAGAAGGACTATGCATGTTACATTTATTTTGGTATATATTTTGTTTCTTCTTTTCCCTTATAAGTAATTTTTTGCTAAGACAATTTTATTTGAAATATTATTAAATATTAAAATGTGAGTAACTCCAGTAAAAAATTTAATCATAGTTTCGTCATTTTATAAAAAATAATTCCTTCAATCACGTCAGTCTTTTTAACTACTCATTCTTGCACTCCAAATTATTGAAATATAATAAGAAACGATGTGCAGAATATTCATGATCCACTGAAGACTCCATATTATTGTACCCTTTTTTTTTTCTACACAATGTGCTTGAGTTGAGTTGGAAAATTATGGACATGTGGAGCCACCAAGACATTAATATGTCAGCAAAAAAAGATAAAATTCTCTTTTCGTACTTTACTTTTAGTATAAATTTCAATTTTTTTTAAAAAAATTATTTTGTGTCATTTTTACCTTAATGATTTGAAAAAGATGTCAATTTTGACGAACTAATCATGTCAAAACAAGAGCCTCAAGGAAAAATACTCGTCCCTCTCAGAAATCTCTTTAGCGAACGACATCAGAGATGTTCCTACGTACTAAGCCTTCAAGTCTTGTTCAACCCATAGGAATATTGTCCCGAGAACTTGAAATCTATAAAAAATTAAAATGTTTTTCAAATAATTAGAACAAAATTGACACAAAATAAATTTTGTCAAAAAATTTGAAATTTATACTAGAAGTAAAGTAAGAGAAGAGAATTTTACCTTTCTCATATTAATGCCTTGGTGGCCCCTCATGTTCATAATTTTCCAAGTCAATTCATGCACATTGTGTAGAAAAAAAGAAAAAAGGTACAATATTATGGAGTCTTCAATGGAGCATGAATACTCCGCACAACTTTTCCTTATTATATTTCAATAATTTGGAGTGTATGAAGGGGCAATAAAAAGACTGACGTGAGAGATATAATAATATGGAGTCTTCAATAAAGCATGAATAATCCGCACAACTTTTTCTTATTACATTTCAATAATGTGGAGTCTAAGAGGGGACAATAAAAAAGATTGACGTGATTGAAGGTAATTAGACGATGACTTTGATTAAAATCTTTCTAATGATACACTAAATTTAAATTTGTTTCAAACTTTTTTTTAATACATCAAATAAATATCGACAAAAGTTAAATTTAGTAAAATGAGTTAGTTTTCATAAAATGATGAATTATGATCAAATTTTTTATCAAAAATGTTACTCAAATTTTAATGTCTAACAATGCTTTGAGTAAAATTGTAAAATGCCTATGGAGTCTTCAAAAGAAAAAAGGTACAATATTATGGAGTCTTCCATGGAGCACGAATAGTCCGCACAACTTTTCCTTATTATATTTCAATAATTTGGAATGTATGAAGGGGCAATAAAAAGACTGACGTGAGAGGTATAATAATATGGAGTCTTCAATAAAGCATGAATAATCCGCACAACTTTTTCTTATTACATTTCAATAATTTGGAGTCTAAGAGGGAACGATCAAAAAGATTGACGTGATTGAAAGTAATTAGACGATGACCTTTATTAAAATCTTTCTAATGTTACACTAAATTTAAAATTGTTTCAAACTCTTTCTTCTTAATACATCAAATAAATATCGACAAAAGTTAAATTTAGTAAAAAGAGTTAGTTTTCATAAAATGATGAATTATGATCAAATTTTCTATTAAAAATGTTACTCAAATTTTAATGTCTAATAATGCCTCCAGTAAAATTGTCTTAGTAGAAAATGCCTATGGGAGAAAAGAAGAAATAAAATATATACCAAAATAAATGTAACATGCACAGTTCTTCTTATTTTATAGCCCCAATATATATCATTCATCACTTATCTGATTGCGAAAAATTAGAAAAGAAAGAAAATGTGCGGAGTACATTTTTCATGTGTTGCAGTTTTAAAAGGGCAAATTAATTTGGTTGGACAGAGGAAACAAAATAAGTTCATTTAAATATTTAAATATGAGTCGAACAATAGTTTGATAATAAAAGAAATCATTTTCCTTCAAAGATAATATATAAATATAAATGAAATATTTATTAGACAAAATTATATATATATATATATTAAAAATAATATATAATATGTATTATATATATATATTATTATATATACAAGTTGCGAGAAACTTTCTCGAACTACTTATGTGTGTGTGTATATATATATATATATATATATATTGTAATATATATAATATATATAATATATTATATATATATATAGATATTGTGTGTATATATATATATATATACACACAAGTTGCTCAAAAAATAGTATTTTGGGCAATTGTGTTCGTATATATATATATATATATATATATATATATATATTATAATTTACATATGTATATACATATATATAGTAGCTTGAGATAATCCTTCTCGAGCTACATATGTGGGTCAAGAATATTCTTTTTGAGCATTGATATTCAGGATCTTTTTTTAGCTATTAATTATTTTATATTTTATATTAATAATTTTTTTACAAAATATATATGTTAATATAAAATATTAAAAAAATGGTGCCGCTTGAGCAACAGTGCTCGAGAGGGACACTTTTGTATCACATATATGGCTCGAGAAGGATTATTTTGAGTAACATGTGTTATCAATTGATTCTTAGTACTTTTTTTTTAGTAAGAACTCTTTTACAGTAGCTTGGGTACAGCAATATTTTTTTCCTATTATATTTCAGTCAGTAAAACGAAAAGTAACAGTAAAAAACTCGTTCAGTCGTATTCTGTCAAAAATTATTTGTAGGAACTATCACTGTTTGTTGTAGAGGCAGTCTAAATCTTAAAAAAAATAACAAAAGTTTGATTTTAAGAGACGCTATTAATTTGGAAAGATCTCTACGCTTTACATTTATTATATTCAAAAAATCATATTAGTCTATCATTCAATTGAGTGAAGGGTTTGATAGATATATAGAGGTGAGAAGATTGTTGGGAAATTAATTTTTCGCACTTTATCAAAAGAGTGTTCTTTATATATATATATATATATATATATATATATATTCTTACTTTGATACCAAAAAGATAGAGTGTTTCAATAGGCTTTGAAAAATTATATTTGATTCAAGTTTTAGTCATTTTTTTTTGTTAAATTACAAAATTTCTATTATTATTAAATTTCAAAATTCTCATAACTAAAAGTTATAAAATAATAAACAAAGGGACTAAATTGATAGAAATATCATTTTTAGAGATTAAATTAATATACTTAAACTTTTAATAACTTAATTGAGAGACTTCTATATAAATAAGCAATAATTTACAATAAAATAACTCAATTTTACAAGCGAAATATCGTGTTTCCAAATAGACATATATGACTTAAGTACTTGTGGGTGCAATAGAAGTTAAGTGCCAACAATTTTACAATTGAAGTCAACAAATTCTATAGAAAATACATTCCATACAATGTAGTGTTAAAGTGATATGTATTTTGTAGTCCCATAAGTAAAAAAAAATCAATACTTTATAGGAATTTGAACTATACACCCAATTATTATTTTATTATCTAAAAATAGCTAAGTCATTTAAATTAACACAAATCCCATTACCTTCATTATTTTAACATTTTTAGGTTAAATTATTTTTTTAGATCCTTATAACTTACTCAATTTTCAATTTGGTGAAATCTTGTAAGTTTACTCAATTTTCAACTTGATACTTATAGTCTAAAATTTTATAATTAAGTTCATACAACTTTATAAATTTTTAATTTAATCTTTGTCACTAAACTTCTATAAGTTTTTCTTTAAAATTTAATGATATGGCCAATTATATATATATATATATATATATATTCATATTTTAAATATGTATGACTTGTGTATAAACAAAAGTAAAAATAAATAATGAAATGAAGTTAAATAAAATATATGGAAAGTGATGTACAGCTTAAATGTTAAGTAATTTGGACCAGTTAGCTTGAATATGTATATCTAGATTGTCAGAATACATATACAGTTTATCATGCTTGCAAAATCTACCAAAATAATAAACAAATTTAATTGCCGAGAGGCTATAAAACTAATAAATTGATGAAAAACTAATGATCTAAAATAGTCATGATTCCAAGAAAAAAAAAGTAAAATGCACATAACTCTCTTGACTTTGAGTTTGTGCAATTAACCTTCTTCAATTTTAAAAAGTTACAATTAAACTTTTAAACTTTTAATTTTTTATAATTAACCCCTTCCGTGATTAACATTGTTTAATTGCATCTATGTCAGCATTTTTTTGACACCTCACATGATCACATAGCCTTTCAGGTCACATCTTATTGTACATTTCAGCAAATGTTTAAAAAATTGGACCGATTATTGAACCAGTCAAGGTACCGATTTAAGTAATATTTTTGGCCCCCGCCTAACCTTTGGGTTATCGGGTCAATTGCTGACCCTGATAAATAAATTTTTTTAAAAAAATTATATATATATATATACTTATATATCTTTACATATAAATTAAAAAATAAAATAAATAATTTATATGTAAATTTCACACTTAAAAATCATAAACATTCATAATAATTCATAAAACATCTATAATAATTCAAATATAAAGTCATAAATATTCATAATAATTCATAAGTCATAAATAATATCATACAAATATAATAATTCATACATCAAAGTATAAACATCCATAGTAATTTATAAAGTCATTAAAAAAAATATTCATAAAATCATCAATCATGTTGAAAATTCCAAGCATCTGGGTTATTAGTTCTTTCAGTACAAAGCATGCCCCATGAGTCAAATAATCTTCTGTTATACTCTATGTTAACAGCTTCCTCAATGTCTTCACTGTCACATCCCAAAAATTGAACATGTGAAAAGATACTACTCATTTGATAAAATTTTCAAACATAAGTTATTTACATATATTCTGTAAGGTTTTACATTCAACCTTAATCATTCATTCCACACTACAGAATTATATTCATCTGATAAGCAAATATAGACATACATAATCTGATGTTTCTATCTCATCGCAAGCCTATGAGACCTATAGAAAGTACATAGCGTTCCTAGTATCCACATTAATAAGTACTGGTATCCCACCAGACAGAAATAGAGGGTAATTCCAAGGGGCTTCTATTCTTCAAACGGATACTCTTCTTCCTTGTTTTCTGTATCTGAAAAGATAATCATAGGGAGTGTGAGTTTATTTAAAAACTCAGTAAGTAAATAACTGTACTATATAAAATATCAAAAGTACAAATACTACATTTACTCATATAATTAATTGTCTTATACATCGAGTAGTATAAGACTCTAACCATTTCAAACTCGTGAATAAGATTTCATAGATATACAGCGAGTAGTATGGGACTCTAACCCTTTCAAACTCGTGAATAAGATTTCATAGGTGTAATACCCAAGAAAAAATAAAATATAAATATTTGTTTACAAACTACTGTTACTATTTCAGTATACGGTACTATTCACCTGTATAATACTATTTACGTATACGATACTGTTCATTATACAATCGAAATGTCAAGTACTAGATGTGGTTTGGTCATAAGAGAAAACTAGAAAGAAGTTTGTAGGAGAAAATGACGTTTTATGTGTAAAAATACCCTCAGGGACTAAATTGAAAGGACTGATTTGAAAAAGAAACTTAAAGGTTTAAGATAAAAGGATAGTTTTTCCTTTAAGTTTTCAATAGTAATAATAGAAAAATTTTCGGCCCGTTGCCGCTATTTGCACAGTAACTGCATTATGAGAAATGTCATTTTCATAAATAGTAAATTGAATATTTTATTAACGCATAGTATCAAATAGTACCCTTGACTTTTGCTATAAATAGGCCCTTCCATTTCACTTCTAAACTCACACCTTCAACTTCTCTTCTTCTTTCCTTAAGTTTCTCTTACTCCAAAGCTAGGCCTCTAAGATTTTGGGCCTTTCCTTTTCAGCTTAGGTAAGGATACTATGCCCTTTCTATGTCTTTTAAATTTTAGAAGTTAATTTCTTAAGTATGCTCTGTGGTTGCGGCCTTGGCTGATCTTCCACATCAGAAAAACTGTCCTTAGCTGTTTATATGTTATTTTGATTATCTGATTACCGAAATAGAATGTAAACTGTGAAGAATACATGTCTAGGAAAGTTCTGGCTAAGGAAAGACCTGGTTTTTAAGTGTGTCCAGTGTGACCCTCCACTCTTTCCTGGGAACTTACCTGGTGTACTCTTTTACAGATTGTATTCTCTATTTCTGGTATGAATAGTGATCGTACGTATGAATAGTGACCGTACGTATGAATAGTAACCGTATATATGAACAGTAACCGTACATATGAACAGTATCTGTACGAAAACAATCCTGACGTATTTTCTCTAATCTTTCATGAAAATCTCCGTAGCAGAACACCGAAATTCACCTGAGAACTCTTGTCTGTAATGACTTAGAGAAGCGATGTTCGTACGGAATCCAGGTGAGTGAAACGACCCCGTGTTAATAGAGTTTTAGCATTACTGGTGATAAAAAGTATGTCGTAGGACACTCCCAAGATTCATAGGGAGAAATTGGATTCAGAATGACGAATCTAAATGAGATAATTAATCCATAAGTATGGATAAAATGAAATAAGTATCTTATGATGATGTGAAGTTTGAATGTTTTCAAAAATGGATTAATTGTTATCTTGATATGTGGTTTATAAATCCATAATATAGTTATATACTATACCTGTTATATGGATGAATATTATATTGAGCTTCTGATTATGATATGAAATGCTATTGATTGTGATTGAGCGGGACAGTACCCCCTCTCACGGCAAGGTGGAAAACCCGGTTGACAGGGTGTCTTGACCAATGAGTGTGGAGACAACGATTCCCTCAGTAGGGATATAGCCCGGATTGGTGATAAATCCGTGAGGCGCCCTAGCTAAGAGGATGAGGTTGTGCGTCATGGCGAAAATATACATAATTGGTGAGCCGGCCTGTGTGCGCTCTCCGGGATATATTGCCATTGACGAGTACTAGTAACGTTTGTTGAATTGGATAAATTTTTATCTTCTGTCTATTGGTTGAGTATGAGCCTTTGGATATGCTTGCATGACTGGTAATGTATTTGAATTTTATTAATGCGAGGCCGATTCGCTCATTGAGTTTAAAAGCTCACATTGTTTGTACAACCTTTTTGTTCAGATCAGGTTGCCATCGAAGAATATCTGCTAGAGGAGTAGATCACTTTGGACCTTCCCGTTGTCGGGTAGACCTCTCTTCTGTTATAGATTATGTTGCTCTGTAATCGTCTAGGACATCTAGTTCAGGGGTTCGACATTTGGCTTGTATGTCAGTATAATAATGTATTTTAAATTGATAATCTATGATTTTCATATAAGAAAATTTGATATATTTATCGGAAGGCTTACAGTGATGAGAGATTCATCATTGTGCCGGTCATGTGCCCAGAAAACGGGTCGTGACAAAGTTGGTATCAAAGCAAAGGTTGTTAGGTCTCCTAGTGATTACAGAGCAAGGTAACCTTAGTAGGACCTCCTCTATCGTTGTGAACCCGGGCACAACTATAGAGAGATGGCTCTACTGAAGGTCCTGTAGGATGTTTTCATTTCCTTTCCCTCCGAGACTTATCTCTTCTTAGGAATTATGTTCTCAGTTTTAGTTTTAGACAGATGTGGCCACACTTTTGAACTTAGTAAAGGAAAGGTTATTACTTGTTTTGATTCCGTTGTTGTTGGATCAAATTTTTATATGGTGGATTTTATAAGCTGAATTCATGATTGAATTTGTGTAGCTATATTATTTTAGGGTACCAGCCAATAAAAGAAACCACTCGCATTAAAAAAAAAAAAACTGAAGGATTACATTGCAAAAAAAGAAGAAGTTTACTCATGCATGAGTAATCTAAAAGCGAGGTGGTCTTGGATTAGGAGGGTTGTATTGTATCATCACCCCTCGACCATTCCTTGGAGCAAGGGACATAGCAATGTCGCAGAGGGTAGTGTAAATCCCATTCATACAATCAACACTTCTTTGTTGTTGATTGCAGAAGCACTGGGTAGACCAATAGAAGAACCTGTCTATTCTTGAAGTCATTTCTGCATGATTGCGTTTAGTTAACTTCTCCAGGTCTCCTATCATCTTTTTCAGATTTTTCACCTCCTGCTCTAGACAGGCGATTTTGTCCTCCGAGGTATGGCCCGTGCTAGTCTCCTCAGCTTCCTCGATCTTCTTCATTTTCTTCTCCTTCTGTTTCTCTGAAGACCCCTCAAAAGGTCTTTTTCCCTTGTCTTTGCCCAGACTTAAGTTTAAGTCGAGCTCTTCTTCCTTAGCCTCTACTGTGAGATCAATGTACTTCCTTGAGGCCATGATTTGGAAAAATTTAGAAATTTTTGTAAGAGTATGAGGCGAGAGGAATACTGGGGGATTGTAGGCTCGGAGATTATTACTCTTTGTGGTGTGGTAACTGAGAACGCTGAGAAGGTTTTTATAGAGAAAAAATTTGGACTAAGAGACAAAGAAGATATCTCTTCACCGCACCCCTACACGATCAACCTATGGATTTCTGCAAGCTGGAAGCCAGAAGTCTAGGGTAGGCGTGCACACCGATAGCGCGTTGCATTAATGCCAAAACCACGAAAGTCAGTATTCGGTGGATTTGCGGCCGATTTTACTCGGTTTTCCCATTTCTCCCGTTGGCATTTTCCGAAATTCAAAGAAGTTGATAACATAGCCATCAAAGATTGCCTTGGATGCTTTTATGATGAACTGAAATACATTTCTCCGTTTTATTGTGTTGTTCTTAAGAGCCTTCAGTTGAGTATAATATACATAATTGATTGAATCATGTTGTAATTACATTTATGTATGTTATTCATGCATAATGAGTAAAGGCTACGATCAAGGAGAATATGTGATGATCCTACATATACTCATAGAGATGTGAAATCAAAATGACTTGGATAGAATGAAATGTGTAGATGATGATATATCTTCATGGTTATACATACTTACATATAATGCTCTCATGGGCAAATGAAAGGCAGTGATTTCCTTACATCATGATAATACTTACTGCATGTGACCGTAAGCAGTTAACTTTGTTTTAATATATATATATTGATATACATATATTATGTGTAAATCCAGAATAAAGACACCGATCAGAATCTAAGATAAGGCTAATATGAGGCGACCTAATCATAGAGGGACATCGTGATATAGGATTACAGAATAAAACAAGTTTAGAGGGAGAAAATCTCAGACTGAAGAGCGTAGTTAGTCAGAACTTTGAGAAAGGTCAAGATTAGCCGAAAATTTTTTTTGAGGAAATCTTTGACTTATGTTAATTGCATTAAATTATATTTACTATTTACTCGCATGTCCGACATTAATTGCTGGCATTGCGACGTATGTGATCTGTAAACCTTATAGCGAGCGGCGTGTAGGTTGTGGTGGCTTTAGTTCCAGGGGCTTCGGGTTGTCTATAAATCTTGTACGCCCGTTACCCCACTCATCACACCAAGCGAACTTCTTTCATTACATACCTATTTCTCAATCTCCATTCCTTTCTCATTCGAAGTTATTTCTGAGATCCCTAGAGCAATGACTGATAATAAGTCTTTCAACTTGAATTTTGAGACTGGCAATGTAGAGCTTGATTTAAATCTAAGTCTCGGAGACAACAAAGGGAAGAGACCTGTAGACAGGTCACCAGAAATTAAGAAGAGAAAGAGGGATGTAATAGAGTTGGAGGAGGACAGTACTGCAACATCCTCAGAAAATAAGCTTGCGTTCCTGGAGCGTAAGATCGAAAATATGGAGCGTAAGATAGAGAGCCTGGAATACAAGACAGAGGACCAGAAACGACTAATAAATCGTCTCTTTGAAAACCAAGAGAAACTGATAAACCGTCGTTTCGGAGAACTGGCTAATCGAGTTGATAGACATTCAATGTTTGCAACTCAAAATTTTCGTGACCAACAAGCAAGGTGTATTGACTGTATGAACGGAGTAACTTCTGCTCTTCACCAAATTTCTCAGGCGCTTCCTTCAGAAACCCTTTCTAGGCTGCAACGATTAGCTTCCTCCTTAAGGTCTGAAGCACCTTCCTCTTCTAGACCTGGAGCACCTTTTACATTTCAAAAGCCTCCTCGTCCTTAATTTATTTTTCTTTTGTTTGTACCTAAAGCTACATTTGGTGTAAGCTTCACGTATTAAAATTATCTATGTACTAGAAATAAAATTTAAGTTAGTATTTAGATATTCTTTGTTGAAGTGATTACTTTTACTGAAAGAACTTGAGGAATGAGAAGATGTTGGACTTATATTTCGTACTTGATTATGAAAATTCTAAAGCAGAGTATGGTAATATCCTTTTGACTGAGAAGAGTTACTAAAATGATATTTCATTGCATTTCTGAGTTATGGAAGAGTGCTAAATAAGTATTTTATGAACCTATACATAGAAAACTATGGGTTTGCCTCAATCATTGAAGGGATGCGACTCTCTATGAGTCATTGAGGTGAGAGGAATTTTCATATATATAATTATGCGTAAGGAGTATGTTATTTACTTATCATATTTTCTAGGATTGTTCTTCTTAGAGATTTATGTAATGATTTCATTTTATATGACACCTTCAGCTGAGAGTATCGCCTTAAGGTAGAAGGATCACCTTCGGGAAAGAGTATTACCTATGGCCAAAATGACGCCTTTAGGTGGGGTGTTTGTATTCGTAAAAGTTATAAGCTATGTGTGTAGTATCATGTGTTCTGATATTCAATGTGAACTAGAAAGACCACGTGCCACTTTTGAGATGACACCTATTTGAGGTTTTACATATAGACAGAGTTCGTCTTTGATTAGGTGGTTTGAGTTTGGTAAAGGTTATGAGGATGAGACACTTTATGGTACAAAAGATTGTGGAGAAGATCAAACTGATGAGGAAGAGATTACTTGCTGTTTAGAAAAGGCAAAAGTCTTATGCAAATTATTGATAATGCGGTTTAGAGTTCACAGTCAATGGTATAATATTCTTGTAAATCTCACCAAGGGTGTGATAAGGTTTTGGAAGAAAGAGATGCAAAGGATGAGATATAAACGAAGTAATCACACTTATTTCAGTCTTGAAATGAGTTTTGAATTCGGGGGACCGAATTCTCTTAAGGGGGTGATAATGTAATACCCAAGAAAAAATAAAATATAAATATTTGTTTACAAACTACTGTTACTATTTCAGTATACGGTACTATTCACCTGTATAATACTATTTACGTATACGATACTGTTCATTATACAATCGAAATGTCAAGTACTAGATGTGGTTTGGTCATAAGAGAAAACTAGAAAGAAGTTTGTAGGAGAAAATGACGTTTTATGTGTAAAAATACCCTCAGGGACTAAATTGAAAGGACTGATTTGAAAAAGAAACTTAAAGGTTTAAGGTAAAATTCGGCCGTTGCCGCTATTTGCACAGTAACTGCATTATGAGAAATGTCATTTTCATAAATAGTAAATTGAATATTTTATTAACGCATAGTATCAAATAGTACCCTTGACTTTTGCTATAAATAGGCCCTTCCATTTCACTTCTAAACTCACACCTTCAACTTCTCTTCTTCTCTCCTTAAGTTTCTCTTACTCCAAAGCTAGGCCTCTAAGATTTTGGGCCTTTCCTTTTCAGCTTAGGTAAGGATACTATGCCCTTTCTATGTCTTTTAAATTTTAGAAGTTAATTTCTTAAGTATGCTCTGTGGTTGCGGCCTTGGCTGATCTTCCACATCAGAAAAACTGTCCTTAGCTGTTTATATGTTATTTTGATTATCTGATTACCGAAATAGAATGTAAACTGTGAAGAATACATGTCTAGGAAAGTTCTGGCTAAGGAAAGACCTGGTTTTTAAGTGTGTCCAGTGTGACCCTCCACTCTTTCCTGGGAACTTACCTGGTGTACTCTTTTACAGATTGTATTCTCTATTTCTGGTATGAATAGTGATCGTACATATGAATAGTGACCGTATGTATGAATAGTGACCGTATGAATAGTAACCGTACATATGAACAGTATCTGTACGAAAACAATCCTGACGTATTTTCTCTAATCTTTCATGAAAATCTCCGTAGCAGAACACCGAAATTCACCTGAGAACTCTTGTCTGTAATGACTTAGAGAAGCGATGTTCGTACGGAATCCAGGTGAGTGAAACGACCCCGTGTTAATAGAGTTTTAGCATTACTGGTGATAAAAAGTATGTCGTAGGACACTCCCAAGATTCATAGGGAGAAATTGGATTCAGAATGACGAATCTAAATGAGATAATTAATCCATAAGTATGGATAAAATGAAATAAGTATCTTATGATGATGTGAAGTTTGAATGTTTTCAAAAATGGATTAATTGTTATCTTGATATGTGGTTTATAAATCCATAATATAGTTATATACTATACCTGTTATATGGATGAATATTATATTGAGCTTCTGATTATGATATGAAATGCTATTGATTGTGATTGAGCGGGACAGTACCCCCTCTCACGGCAAGGCGGAAAACCCGGTTGACAGGGTGTCTTGACCAATGAGTGTGGAGACAACGATTCCCTCAGTAGGGATATAGCCCGGATTGGTGATAAATCCGTGAGGCGCCCTAGCTAAGAGGATGAGGTTGTGCGTCATGGCGAAAATATACATAATTGGTGAGCCGGCCTGTGTGCGCTCTTCGGGATATATTGCCATTGACGAGTACTAGTAACGTTTGTTGAATTGGATAAATTTTTATCTTCTGTCTATTGGTTGAGTATGAGCCTTTGGATATGCTTGCATGACTGGTAATGTATTTGAATTTTATTAATGCGAGGCCGATTCGCTCATTGAGTTTAAAAGCTCACATTGTTTGTACAACCTTTTTGTTCAGATCAGGTTGCCATCGAAGAATATTTGCTAGAGGAGTAGATCACTTTGGACCTTCCCGTTGTCGGGTAGACCTCTCTTCTGTTATAGATTATGTTGCTCTGTAATCGTCTAGGACATCTAGTTCAGGGGTTCGACATTTGGCTTGTATGTCAGTATAATAATGTATTTTAAATTGATAATCTATGATTTTCATATAAGAAAATTTGATATATTTATCGGAAGGCTTACAGTGATGAGAGATTCATCATTGTGCCGGTCATGTGCCCAGAAAACGGGTCGTGACAATAGGTATACACCGAGTAGTATGGGACTCTAACCATTTCAAACTCGTGAATAAGATTTCATATGTATACACCGAGTAGTATGAGACTCTAACCCTTTCAAACTCGTGAATAAGATTTCATAGATATATACCGAGTAGTATGAGACTCTAACCCTTTCAACTCGTGTATAGGTTTCATAGATATGCACTGAGTAGTATGGGACTTTAACCCTTTCAAACTCATGTATTAGAACCCGTAGATCTTTACTCATTAATAAAATAATGAGAATTTATCACATAGTACAATTTCCATGAAACAAAATAATTTATACATACTCTTGTTCCTTTGAATTTCTGTAAAAACATACCAATCATCATATACTGTCATATGAAAAATTAATTGATTAATATTCAAATAATATTGTAAATGGGACTTATATTGTACTTTGACTAGTAATATCAAATTAGTTTAGCAAGGTTATTCACTCACCTTGATGTTTGTCCAAGTTTACCTTGTTCCACACTAGAATTTGTGTAGGAAAATTTCCTAGTAAGATATATTACAAGGAAACATAAGAAAGGAAACAAAATCACGAAAATATGCAAAATTTTCTGATTGCTACAGTACGGTTTGCTACAGTAACGGTTCACTACAGTGACGGTTCGCTACAGTATGGTTCGCTACAGTGACGGTTCGCTACAGTAACGTTGACTGCTACAGTATGTTGACTGTCGACACTACAGTAACTCGAAAAATTTTCTCAAAAATTCTGGTCGCTACAGTAACTTCGAGTTTTGCAGAACTTCCCAGAAAATTTTCATCCTTTCCTTTCTTGATTCAAAACCAGAATCTCAACTCTTTTAACCGACTATAACTCAATCCTAACTCAAATATAACTTCTAAAACAACTAAGATTCATGAATTATCATCAAAATCTTCAAGAACAAAACCTCCTCTAATCTTCCATATAAACTTAGATTTAAGGAAAATAATGAGATTAAAGCTTACCTTTGATCCTTACAAAGCTTTTGAACCGAACAAATAATCGAAATTTTGAAGATCAAGGAAAGGAATTGAGAAGAGGATGAAGAAACGAGAGAAACTTCCACTGTTAAAATTTCAGTTTTTCCTTCTGCGTGAAAATGAGAGGGTACTATTGAAGTTTTATTTTAAATATTTCTAATGGGTTATTGAATAACCCATGGGTATCCATAACCCAACATCTAAACCCATCTAGTCAATTTACAATAAATGGACTAATTGACCATTCTTAAACCACTTTTCCATGAATTTCACCATTCTTAGAATATATCCCACATGGTGCAAATATTCAGTCCAGTCATTTAACTCAATTTTCATAAATAATATTCAAAGAGAACAATTAAATATGAAAATTAAAAATGACCAAAATAAATAACTAAAGTAACGTTGTAAAATTCTAAAATACTCTTAACGAATTATATTCCGAAATTAACGGGTATTACATTCACCACCACCACTACCACCACCACCACCATCATCTTCATGAATAATCTCATTCAAATTCAATTCTGTAGAAAATAACTTGGAAAAATTAAAATCTTGAAATAACATTATAAAACAACAACAACAACAACAAAGTCTTATCCTACTAGGTGGGGTCTGCTACAATATATCAAAATTATCAAACACGAACCACAATCAATATCATCCTTCTCAATGGAACAAACTGCAAATTCATGATTAAGAACTTCTAATTCATCAACAGTCAAGCTTGGTGGATCTTCTTCCAATATTCAATTACCATTTTTTCAAATGATTCAAAACTGATCGGATCACAATTTTTCTTTAATTCTTTCCTGTATATTTTTATTTAAATATAAAAATATAAATGATTCCTTGTTTAAAAATTGCAAACAATGTTATGAAGAGAAATATACCTCTTTTGTAGCTTCAAGTTGTTATGAACATAAACAAGATTATTAAGCCTTTGACGCTCTAATATATTTTTCTGCTTTGAATGAATATGTTCAAATACACTCCAATTTCTTTCATAACCCAAAGAACTACGCGTTTGACTTAAAACTCGAATTGCAAGCTTTTGTAAATTTGGAGTACTTGATCCATAGTATTGCCACCACTCATCTAATGATATTATACAAAAAAATTAATGAAATAATACTAAAAAAATGAAAAAAATTGTTAATAAAGATCAATATTACTGGCATCATTGTGTGACAACCGTTTACTGCAAGTCTTCTTCCAAAGTCTTCTTCTACATTTCTAAAGATTTTCGTCTCACTTGATAATTTGGTTTCTAGCTCTATGTCATTATAATTAGTGTATCTTTCAGTGACATTAATAACTCTTGAGATAGTGCTCTTATGCCTTTCTATTGCTTCAACATTATATTGATAACTTGGATTAAACCAAAAGCCAGCAGCATGAAGTGTTTTTGTAGTTGATTATCCCAAAGCCTATCAAAAAATTTCAGAAAAGGCTTAACAATTATTTTCCTTTGAAATATTTTCACCATTTCACCCATAGCTGCATGAAAGGCTGCAAACAAATAACTCATTGCAGGCTTATCTTCACTATCTACAGTACACAATACATGGATCAACAGTTTAATAACTTTCACGATGAATATACAATCTCTCCAAAACACTGAATCCAAGATAAGATCCACAAATTTCTTTGCTTTGCTATCCCAAGCATATACTGATCTTGTCCATTCTCTACTTGTCACTATGGCTTGCAAAGCAATTGTTTGAACTAATATTCTTTGTAAAGTAATGAAATTAGTTGCAAAGCGAGTTGGAGCTAGACAAAGGATCTCTCTTCTATTAGTATGCTTCCTTATCAAATGCAAAGCAAAACAATGATTGTAAATGAATTTAGTAATTTTGGAAGCATGATTTACAACTTTTATTACCTCATCCAATTTGCCCATATCTTGCAACATCAAATTAATTCAATGGGCAGCACATGGAGACTAATAAAGATCGTTGGAAATTCTTGTTCTAACATTCTACTGGCAACAACATAGTTTGTAGCATTATTAGTCACAATCTGAATCACATTTTCAGGTTTAACATACAACACAATCTTGTTAAAAAACTTAAACAACATGTCACCTAGGTTGCCGAGTCTCGGGTCGATTTGCTGAGCTGATCCAGATTCCAATACCAGGGGTTGAAGAGTTAATGGTAAGATCATTGTTGAACCGCTGATGCTTAAAATATATTAAAATATTCTAGACATGTTCACGGATTTTTCTATTGAATCAGTCAGTTCAATCCGGGTTATGTGTGCAACTCTCTTGCCCCTAGTGCTTGTCTTGTAAAGATAAGAATTGTACTTGTCTTTACAAAAACCGTTGGATTTCAGATGCAATAGTTTAGATTTCAATGTCAATTTTTATAAAAAGAAGAACAAAAAAACTATCAAGAAAAACTATTTAAAATCTAAAGATTCCTACAAATACAAGCACATCGTTTGTCTTCACAGGACAACAAGCACCAGATCCATTTTCTAAGTTGTGGCGTCATGCTCTAATTTTTCCCATCTCCCATTTGTAGGGCCCATTCTTAGAGCTAATTGGAAGATTGTGAAAAGACAGTTGTGGCATTTGCACGGAGGAGGTGCACGACGATGCTGCAGAGAACTTTCGACGACGCTACAGACAGTGTCATTGCTTAGCTTCACCGAGAAGGGATGAGAAAATGAGATCATCCCATTCCTCTAAGATGTAGCCGTGGTTGAACTTGTGGGTCCGTTCACTGTCCCGTTTTCCATTGGATCGAGCTTTGATGCCATAAAAGATAACCAGAGAGTGAGGGAGAAAGAGTAATATATGAGAAATTCTTTATTAGACCAAAACGTTGGTGAACTGATACAGAGGAGATATTATTTATACTTACAAACCGGGATTGACTAATGTAACCGTAATTACCTTATAGTTAATTCTGTTACTGACCCCTTACTCTAATACCTTCGAATAGTCTAATTGAACTTGAGATACATGTTGCCGTTTGAAGCAACAGGAGCACTACAAGGTACTTTTCAATTGAAGAAAGTGGTTATGTGTGTCTCTCCATCTAATATATAAGCCTATGATATCATTCAATTGACATGTATAGCATATCACACATATTGAAGCATGTACATGCATGCATACAAAAAGAAATGGTATCTTGAAATTTTCAATTATCGTGCTATATTGTAAATGATACAATAATAACCAGTAGGAAGCTTAATTTTTTCCCCACTTCTATTGCACCTGCCATGGGTTGTGTGTGAACTTTTACATTCCAAGCAAAGTGCAAAATACTCTGAAAAAAGAGATAATTCTTTTGTTTCGTGTATTTCTGCAGCTGTATTTTGGGATTGGCAATTTCGTTTAATCATGCTCCAACTTATTGTTTTGGGTCCTTGCAATTTTAGATGATTACCATGTCTACTTTGAATTTACAAATCTTTTAGAAAATATATTTTGTGCAAATTCTACAACTTGAGAGAAGGCTACAAGATCAATTTAGGGTCTGACGTTGGAAAAGGACTTGGATACAGACCTTCATCCCTTGAAAATTGAAATGACAAGATAATGCATCAATAAACTTTGGGATGAATAATTCGCATTTGGATCTATTGCTTTAATTTATTTAGATGAACTTAAATATGATCTTAAATCAAGCTAAAACTAAAAGGAAGAATCTTAGATAGGGACCTAGACACTTTAACCTTCCTGTGAGATCTGGGCGGTCTGTGGTTTCAATCGAACAGTCCAGTGGAAAGTATTGAAGAGTCTAATACTTTTGAGGTATTGGAGAGGATCCTAATCTGTGATCTATACTAAAGTTATGGCCTTATTCCATTCTTCTTCATTTTTGTTTCTAATGAAGTTCTAGGTATGTTTTATTTTCCCCTATGTTTAGTTTCTACATAAAGACCATAGTTGAATTTTTGATTTGTTTTGGGAAATTTTAGGTTAATTTTAGCAATGCTTCTTTAAAATCTTACGTGTAACTTTTTGCAACCTTATTTTGATATGAATTTTTTTGTACATTTTGTTGTCTTCTGGCTTTGTTAGGTAAAATTCTAGTTGTTAGCATGCTGGAGTTGGAACTTGTTTGCTTTTGCTAATGACACTTCTATTTACATATGTTTCCAATCCTTGAAAAAGTGTGGATGATCGGGGTTCCAATTGAATTCTTTCTTCTTCTTTTTTTAACTTTTGAATGAGTGTTAAATTAGTGTCACAAATTACAATATTTATGTTCTAGACTAATTTATTGATTTATTTTGCGTACGTCAAAATTGATTATCACTAAACATCATGACACTCAATTATGGTTCCCACCGAATTGGCTTAGGATTTTCTTGATTTCATTATAAACTTTTATTTTTTTTTAAGAGTTTAGTAATATCTACTTGTTGAGTTGGGAACTATTGGTATAGAATTGAAATGAATATGTAATCTTAACTATTGGAAATGGAATTCAAATGGAATTGAACTTAATAAACTTTCCAATTTATAAAAAGAAAAGGATAAAATATGTTCACTGTTTGATGATATATCTATATCAATATATAAGATATACCTTACATGAAAAATGTATCTAATATAGACATTTTAAAATCCCAAAGTTTCATGTGTTATTTTATAAGCTTTTGATTATATATTCTAATTAGGGGCATCTTTGGAAAAATATACAATTGAATATATAGGATGTGTCTGTGTACAAACCAAAAAGGAAAAAAAGAGATCAAGTAAATTCAAGTTTACACTATTAAATAATTTCTGATCAATAGATGAACTTTTTACAGAATTCTATCCTCTGCGTCATATATAAAAAATTAAATTAATTCAACATTATTTGGTTCTTTATCAATAAATTACAAAAACTGACAAACAATAAAGAAATGTGTCAGTGTTTCAATTGTCATGCTAAATGAAATAATAAAGAACACGCACACACAAATGCTCACACACACATATATAAAATTTTTTTTTTTTGTTGAAGTCTCAAAAGTAGGACACCATAGTATGCATGTCAAAATTTGAATAGCACGTCATGATTCTAATCCACTAATTAATTGTGCGCCTTGTTTAATATTAATATATTCAAATTTCCCGGCATGCTTGAATGTAAAGAATAAGGAACATTTTTTTTCTGTCCAAAATGGAAAGAAGACTTTAATCAAACAAAATTTAAAAAACCTAAAACAACAAAAAAATGATTTAAATATTAATATACTAAAATAAATAAGGATGAATAATAGGAAACTTTTTTTTACTTTATTGACACCTCAAAATTCTATATATTTGAAAATCATTCAAATGCTGAAACCAACCAAAAAAAGAGTAAAGAACATTCAAACTTTCAATTAACTAAATTTTTACACGTGTTCTTTCTAAGATTTTTGGAAAAAAATGACCCTAATTTTATTTAAAAGAACTACTACATCTTTCATGAAAAATCGTTCTTCAGGTAAGTTTGCACAACAACTTAAAGCTAAGATCAATATGGAAGAGATTGCAGATACTATCATGCCATCATACTCTTCATCCTCTTGCACCAAAGTAGAATCCACAAGTTTAATCACCTTATTAGGCACAGACTCACTAACCCAATTTTTTAAGCTTAATCCTGAATCAAACATATCATGTGTTGGCTTCTTCATTGTGAATGTTTCCATGAGTACAATACCGTAGCTATAAACATCTCCTTTTGTGGACACAATCCCTTTGGATCCATACTCTGCATACCAATTTGTATAAAAGGAAATGATTACATTGTTTGATCAGATTAGGTGATTAATGATAAGGAAAAAAAACTATATATATATATATAATATCCAATTTTAAGCATTTTGCTTCATTACTACTAATTGTGGTAGTATCTGTAGGTAAAAAAAATGACAAAGAAATGTGCATACATAATATAAGTATAAATCATCTATCACCTGGTGCAATGTAGCCAAGCATAGCAAATGTCTTTGTATATGTTTCGAATTGCCTTTCATTTAAGAGTTTGGCAATGCCAAAGTCACTAAGGTGAGCAACCATTTCTTCATCCATCAAAATATTACTTGGTTTTATATCACAATGAACAACAGGTCTTGGAGAACCATGATGAAGATATTCCAATGCAGATGCCACATCTATCATTATATTCAATCTTTGTAAAAAATCAAGATAAAACTTATTAGAATGTAACCAACCTTCAAGACTTCCATTTGGCATGAACTGCATTATTAAAGATTTGAAATCTATATTTGAACAACAATCATAATCTGGATGAGATTTCTATGTCACAAATTGCACATTGCTTCACATTCTGTATCAAAACTCCTTGAAGCTGATTCTTTGTCCAAGTCAAAAATCTCATCTGAAAGCACTCCTTTAAACATTGAACCAAAACTTCCTTTGCCAAGGAAGTTGCTTTCATCAAATCCATTTGTTGCTTCTAGAAGTTCATAGTATGATATCCTTCCTGTAGTTCTAAGGGAGGATAACTCCATATGGATTGGATCACTAGCTCCTTTTCTTTTATATAGTATAACTATTATGCAAAAAACAACAAGAACAGTTACCAATGTAGGAGATAAGTATTTTAGTAGGAGTATCCCCTTGGCTAACTTGTGCTTCATTCTTTTTCGACATGGGGGAACTTGTAGTTGTGGCTTTCCACAAAGAGCTTTGTTAATGAGGAATGATTTTGCAGTGAGATTCATAAAAGGCCCACCACTAGGAATCTCTCCTTGCAATCCATTGCAAGAAAAATTTGTAAATTTGAGATAATGAAGTGATTCTAAGGACTTGTGGATCTCACCAGTCAAATTATTTTGGGACAAATCTAAGTATTCGAGGCTTACTGTATTCCTAATTGATTTGGGAACATCTCCTTGAAATTTGTTATGTGCTAAGGAAAGATATTCTAGAGTTTGTAAGCTACTAATTGATGTAGGAATGTTTCCAAAAATTTGATTTCTTGATAGATCCAACTTTACAAGAGCTCTGAAATTTTTATCTCAATATGTCCATCTAACATATTGGAAGATAAGTCTACTTCCAAAATGTCAATCAAATTCCAAAAAGAAGAAGGTATTTCAGAAATCAAATAATTAGAGTTCAAATAAATCTCTTTCAAAAAAGTAAGGGCCTGTTTGGTTTGGGCATTTCCTGTTTTCATTTTTACTGAAAATAGAAAATGAACTTAAAAATGCGTTTGGTTGAGTTAACTGAAAACGTTTTCTTGAAAACATTTCTTAAAATAAGCCTAAATCTGAAAACACAAAAAAGATGTTTTCAGTGTTTCAGGAAATGCATTTCAGGAAATGAAGATTGAAAATGAAAACAAAAAATATTTTCACAAACCAAACAGACCCTAAAATTTTCCAAGCATGTCGGCAATTCCCCTGAAAACTTGTTTCTACTTAGATGTAAATAGCTCAATTTTCTAACCTTGCATATCCTATTGACCACAGAGCCTTGCAACTCATTGTCATCCAAGCTCAAATATTGGAGATCTTGTAACTTGTTTATTGTAGAAGGCATTGATCCCTTCAAATTGTTGTTGCTCAAAGTAAGTCTGAACAAATTACTAAGATTCCTAATTTCTAATGGTATATTACCATTAATCCCACAAGAATGTGCCCAAAATTATTCTAGAGAATTCGATAGATTTCCAATGGACTTGGGAACTTTTGTATTCAAAGGATTCCCTGATAAAATCAGTACTTCAAGATGCTTACAATTTGTCAAGGAAGTGAAAAAGTTGATTTCAATGGTCAACTTATTCTTCTGAAGCCTTAGGCTTTTAAGATCTCTTAAATTTCCAAGTGTATTAGGCATTACTCCACTGAATTTGTTGTTGTCCAAGGATATAATTTTAAGCATAGAAGCATTGGAGATAGTATTTGAAATTCTTCCAGAAAGTTCATTATACGCCAAGTATAGTTCATTCAGGTTGGGAAGGCCACATCCAAAATTCGATAGAAGGCGGCCAGAGAGAGAATTGAATGAGAGATATAAGTATTCCCAAGTTGAGATGTTGAAAATATTCGCAGGAGTCCATCCACTTAGCTTGTTAAGTCGCAAATCTATTTTTTTGAGTTCATTAAGATTACCAATCTCCTTGGGTATAGAACCTAGAAGTAAAAACAAAAAAATAAATTAAATTAAACTATGGACATCTTACACATTGGCATAAATACATATTATAATGACAGTTTTAACTTTGAAGTCTAACTTCTGTTTTTTATATTATATTTTGTATTTCAATTTATTTATCTAGTAATACATAGACTAATTATCATATAAGGGTCCAAGTCATATATTAAACATAGAAACAATTTGTTTTATTTTTTATTTATCTTTTCAATTGAAAAAAGCTTGTTTTTGCTAAAACTATGTAAAATATAAAATGTAAATAATATGCATAACTAAATTTTATAAAATTACAATTATCCGAGATAAAAAAAATTAAAGATAACATAACAATAACTGTATAAAATATAAACCATTTAATTAGATAACGATGAAACTGTTATTATTTTTAATTCAAACTTATACTATGATAATGGTTTCATCATAAGACTTTATTATTTAAATTTTTAAACATATAAAAATAGTAATAAAGAGAGATGATTCCTGACAAATTATTTTGACTCAAATAAATTTGTTACGACTCTGATATATTGAAGATAGCTTATAGTATCTGAATTTGTTACTTGTCTTTAATCTGGAACATCAAATTTTAGATCTAACGATCTAGATTTAAAAAGTAATTTTGATAGTTTTTCTTTTCTTTTCTTTTTTTAAAATCTAGTTCATTAGATCTGAAATCTGACAGCTCATATTAAGATAAACATTGTGTATATTCTCATAAGACAAGCACCAAATCGCAAGTCAGTGGCATGGGGCTAAACAATTTATTATTTCCCAAGTATATAATTTTCAGTTTTGAAATATTACTCATCTCCCTCGGAATATATCATGCATTTTCAATGAATATTAACAGTGAGTCAACAATTAAATTTGTTGCAACTTCAATATATTAAAGATAAATAGTGGGCGGTATGGAGCCAAACAATAGATTAGCTCCTAAGTAATAAAATGTAAGCAATATGCACAACTAAATTTTATAAAATTACACTTATCATAAGGAGATAAAAAAAAATTAAAGATAACATAATTACTGTATAAAATATAAAACATTTAATCAGCGACAAAGATTAAACTATTGTTATTTTTAATTCAAATTTATACTATCATAGCGGTATCATCATAAGACTTTATTATTTAAATTTTTCTACAATAAGAATAGCCTCACGACGATGATTATTTTAAAAACGTTAGCATATCCATTCTCGTTGTATTTTTGTTAATTTGTATTTTTAAAATCTAATCCGATAAAAAGATACAAAATATAGGAAATATTTAATCCTGAAGAATAGTAAATGACTTAGATAGACAAAATACTCATGCAAAATGAATTATGTAAAATATAATATGAAAAGATGGAATAGAAATATCTAAAGAATGTTCAATAAATGTATCATTGTTATAAATTGACCAAAAATTGATGTCACGTGATTTTAAAGACATACGTGCTAAGGAGTTGTAGGAGATACTAATCAATTCAAGTAAAGATAAGTTAGAAATAGTTGGAGGTATACTTCCTGAAAGCTTATTCCTTGCAATGTGTAAGATATTTAAGCATTGAAGTCCTCTAATTTCTAGTGGAATAGATCCCTTGATTGAATTATTATTCCAATCTAAAGTCTCTAATTTTGACAAATTCGACACACTTGGAGGAATGAAACCCTCAAAACTATTATTGTGAAAAATTAAGTGTTGAAGTGTGAACAAGCCTCCTATCCATGATGGAATTTTCTCACTGAATTGGTTGTGGCTCAAGTTGAATATTTCCAATTTGTGTAATTGGAGTAACTCTTTTGGCAAATGACCATAAAAATAGTTGTCATGAAGATCAAGTTCAACTAAGGAAGATAGATTTTCAAGTTGTGAGGGTAAGGTGTCTTCAAGACCCATGTCTCTAAGATTCAGGAGCCTTACTTTTTGATAGAGAAGATCACAAGTAACCCCAACCCAATTGCAAAAGGAAGAAAAGATGGGCCAATTAACCAACAGATTGCTAGGGTCTCTATTAATAGAAGATTTGAAAGCAAGAAGTGTAGACTCATCTGTACTAAAATTAGTCTTACACAAAATGGTGTAGGTCATGAGGGAAAGTAGTGAGAACATAAAGAAGGAAAAATGAAAACAAAGGTTTGCCATGCCTGGTAGATTTAGAAACAAGGAGAAGGCTATAATATATTTTTATATATACAAACACACATATATATACTTCTGGGAAATGATTATCACATAGATTAGGAATTGTAATGAATTGTGAAATTGGGCCATTTCGTCAACATGACTATATGAAATGTCTTTGTCCTTCGGTTGATAATTTAGCCGTATTCATCAACTTGCTAGAGAAGAAGATTTTGTTATTTGGATTTGAAAAGATGACAGCGACTTTAACAACAACACAAGCCTTATCTTATTAAGTGTGATTGGTTATATGGATCGTACAGTGTCATTTAACTCTATTAATAACTAACTCTTTGCCACTTTAACTTTACTTCGTATACAATCATTATGGATCATATATTTTCTTGTATGACTACATATTTATCTCAACATTTTCATTTCTGCTATTCTAATTTTTTGTTCTTGTTGTCATTTTAATGCCCAACATTCACTTTTATATGATATTGCTGGTTTTATAGTAGTTCGATAAAACTTTCATTTGAACTTATTAGGTACTTTTTGTTCACAAACAACATTTGATGCATTTATCCATTTCAATTACCTAACTTGTATCCTATGTGTAATATCTCTATAAATAAAAATGATAGAGAGAGAAAAGACTTTACTACAAACTAGTTGAAATGGTTGAAATTATGAAAGTAAATTTGCTGAAGTAATTCATTAAAAATTGGTTGTGTAATCGTTTCTATATGTTCATTGATTCAAATAAATTGTCTTATGTTGATTAGAAATAAAATGTGTATGGTAGATGTGTTATTTACAGGGCTGTTAGGAGGGACAATTAATTACGTATACCCAAAAAAAATTGAAATTCTAACAAAATTTAGAAATTCATTATAAATAAAAGCATATGAGCGAAAATCATTTTTCTTTTAATATTATCTTGTTAATTGAGTTGTCCAGACAAGATTTCTTTAGTAACTTAAATGATTTAGCTTTTTTTTTTTTCCTTTTCTGTAGGGCAAGAATATCTTCAATCTAAATTGCACAATAATTAAGATTAAATTTCTTTGAGAAAATTGCACTTTAACCCTTTAAACTTTCCTATATGCAAAAAAATTTCAAAAGTTTCAAACTCAACAAAAGACTCCCCTAAACTTTCTCCCATTACAGATGAGATGTAAAATTTACCAGTGACATGACACGTGGTCCTAATTCACGTCAACATTGAACTGACGATTAATTAATAGGATGATGATTTCTGTACGGAATGAAAGTTAAGGGGAGTCTTTTGTTGAGTTTGAAACTTTAGAAAATTTTTTTGCACAAAAGAAAAAGTTTAAGATGTAAAGTGCATTTTTTTTCTAATTTCTTATCAAGATATTTTACAAGTACACTCCCTATGTTTGCTGGTATTTGAAATAATAAATTTTCTGATCAACCCCACAACGGTAGCAACTAAATGCTTGAGGTGAACTGCAATTGGCATTATATTTTTATTTAATTTTTAATTTGGTCTTTGTAGTTTGAAAAAATTATAATTTGAATGCTTAGAATTTTAAAACTTTTTCATTAGTCCCTACTAAATAAAATTTGGTTAATATTTTGGTAGATTTTGCTAGCATGATCAACTATATATGTATTTTGACACACTAGATATACATGATTCAAGCTAACTTGTCCAAATTACTAAACATTTAAGCTACATCACTTTCCATATATCTGAGTTAACTTCATTTCATTATTTATTTTTACTTTGTTTATACACAAGTCGTACATATTTAAAGTACTAATATATACATATATAATTGGCCATATCATTAAATTTTAAAGAAAGACTTATAGAAGTTTAGTGAGAAGGACTAAATTAAAAATTTATAAAATTGTAAGAACTTAATTATAAAATTTTAAACTATAAGGATCAAATTGAAAATTGAGTAAACTTATAAAAACCCACCAAATTAAAAATTGAGTAAAATTATAAGAATGTAAAAAATAATTTAACTAGAAAATATTAAAGAACCAAGGTAGTAGAATTTGTGTTAATTTAAATGATTTAACTATTTTTAGTTAATGAGATAAGAATTATGTGGATAGTTCAAATTTTTATAAAACATTCATAATTGACACGATATTCAAAGTTGGCTTCTTAGTTATGGGACCATGGAGTACATACCACTTTAAATAATTATTCGATGCCCATTTATTCTAACATTACAAACAAAATGTGAGATAAGAATTGTGTAAATAGTTCAAATTTTTATAAAGCATCTATAATTGAACATGACATTCAAATTTGACTTTTTACTTATCGGACCATGCAATTTTAGATGATTATTAATTTGTCTACTTTGAATTTACTAATCTTTTAGAAAATATATTTTGTGCAGATTCTACAACTTGAGAGAAGGCTGCAAGATCAATTTGAGGTCTGATGCACATTGGAAAAGGAATTGGATACAGACCTTCATCCCTTGAAAATTCAAATGACGAGATAATGCCCACCATCAATAAACTTTGGGATGAATAATTTGCTTTTGGATCTATTGCTTTAATTTATATATATCTCAAAGAGCATTGTTCTTACAATTGAACTTATAATTTTGCTGTGTGCATGCTAGCCAGGTGGTGTATATTTTTGAAACTTAATCATATCATCTAGTTTTGTCTGCAATATTGAGATTTCCTACCTTTAGAATTGTGTTACAACTCTACGGTTATCAGTTCTGTATCCATTTTAGTTTTATTAGTGAATCCTTCTCTATCTTTTTACCTGTGTCTTCTAATTAGTGCTCAGATTACGCCTTTATGATGAGTTTATATTACTTTCTTCTCAGTTGCCCATTTTGTTCTGTTTCCAAACTCTGCATATCTTCTGTACTCCTTCTAGATAAAAACCTTAACTTCTTTGAGCACACAAGCAACTTATATGGAAGCTATAAGTTTTGTTTTGTTTTGTTCCCTTGAAATAGACAATTTTGTTTTATTTGCTTAGATACTGATGAGATGAATTATGATTTGCAGGGTGAAATCAGAAACGCCTTTCAGTATTATTGTTTATATGTGTCATGAAAAATTAATGATTTACATATAATAAGATGTTCAAGAATTATAATTTATTATCAATTTTATTTTAGTGTTATATCCAGATATTATAATGGAAGATCAATTTTATTCAGAGTTCTCAAATATTACAATGTAGGATCCTGTAAGATCTATGTTGTTTTAATATTATTCCCAGATATTATAATGTAAGATCAATTAACGTTTTACTCTATAATTTCCATTAACAAAGACGTTAATGGCTATAAAATACTATCTTATTTCCAAGAAAATGTTCTGAGAAGAAGGTGCAGCTCATTCTCACTTGAAAGAAGAGGTTGTTTGAAAGTCTTAACAGAAGCTAACTATTGAAAAGAAAAAAAGTTATTCCAAACTTTTTCTTTCGAGATAAAACAAAAAACAAATCACTATATAATCCCATTATAAAGTAATGTAAGGACTGAAAATTTGATCTACCGTAAATCATTATATTTTTAGACCTTGAGTAACCTATTTACACATTTTTTTTTTACTAAAATACCTTATATTAACATAAAAATATGTATCCTTAATTCCCATTAGTCCATAATAATGTGTCACAAATATTCTATTTTCTTGTGTTAAAAAAAAAAAGCACTCCATATATGCTAAGGTTGATGAATAGTGTTATAGTAAAATAAAAATATGAGGCATTGAGTTGCTAAACATTTAAGAAAAAAAAAAAGAAGAACTGTAATAAACCCCTTCGAACTAGAAATATAAAATTGGACAATAGAGGATGAAAGTGTAATTTTAAATACTTGCAAGAGAGAGGGAATGCGCAATTTACTCAATCTTTATATTTACATCTTGTTTTGAAAATCAATATCCTAAATTGTCTATTAATTAGTAAAATTTTTTAATGACATGTTATCCAGATATTTTTTTTTCTTATTTTCAAAGTTAGTTTAAAAGCCTTTTTGCAAAATTATTTTCAGGATACGCTGTTGAGGCCTCCAAGCCAATAGATGGCTCAATTTTAAAACCATGGGGACTCTACAAGAACAAGAAATAAATTGCCAATGTCAAAACAGCCGCATACCTGAGATAAAAGCATATATGGAGACAAATTATATTATTTATCCTAGATTAAAATTTTTTTAATGTTGTAGTAAACCAAAATTGAAAAGATGTACCTTAACATTTCCTGCTTCTTTACTGGCAATAACGATCTTATCTTGATCAGTTACCATATAGTGACCTACAGAGAGATCACCACATCCACTTGCTTTATCGTTTTAAGCAAACCCTGGTGATTATAGAGATCTCTCTATGTATAAGAAGGAAGGGAATATAGGGTGGGAATTGGTCAGTGGGAAAAAAGAGACAATAAAAAAAGACTGATGTGATTGATTGTCCTGATTGACGTGATTGAAAGTAAGAAAGAGACAATAATTTAGAAGGTAAAAAGGAGCAATTAAAAAGACTTACAAAATAATTAGATTGAGAGTGGATTAAAATTTTTTTAATGGTACAATAAATTTAATTTCAAACTCTTTTTTTTAATGCATCAAAAAAAATATGGACAAAAGTTAAATTTAGTAAAAAAAGGTTAATTTTCATAAAATGACGAATTGTGATTAAATTTTTTATTGAAAGAGTTACATATATTTTAATATTTAATAGTGCATCAAATAAAATTATCTTTGTAAAAAATGCCTACAGGCGAAAAGAAGAAACAAAATATATACCAAACTAAATGTAACATGCATAGTTCTTATTTTATAACCCCAGTATATCTCATTGATCAATTATCTGATTGCAAAAAATTAGAAAAAAAAAATATGTGGAGCGTATTTTTCATGTGTTGCAGTTTTAAAAGCGCAAATTAATTTGGTTAGATCGGGGAAACAAAAATAAGTTCATTTAAATATTTAAATATGAGTCAAAGAATAGTTTATATAAATATAAATGAAATATTTATATTAAATTTTCAATATTAGCTGGTGATAATAATAGAAGCAGTTTTAATCTTAAAAAGAATAACAAAAGTTTTATTTTAAGAGACGTTAATTTAGAAAAATTTTTATACTTTACATTTAATAAGTTTAAAATTACTTATTACCATTACTTTTATTAAATTATCATCGTCGTAGTGAACAAATAAAAAAATTAAAAGAGACATACTGTATTATGTGAATTCTTTTATATTACAAGTATTAAAAGTATTAAAAAGTAAAATTAATTATATTTTAAATTAATTTAAATAATTTAAATTTTTAAAGATAATTAGTTATTTATATCTTTACTTCTTCTTGTTATTTTTCTATTGGCCCACTATCACTCTTATAATTTCATAAAAGTATTGATCATGAGTAACTTTGAAATAACTTGTATTTAAATTACTAACAAAATCTTTTTTCCTAAGTTTACTTTATAATCTTGTATTTAGTGGGCCAATAGAAGGATAACAAGAAGAAGTTAAAAATGATACTTCTTTATTGTATAAAATCTTTCTAATTTAAAATCATCAAAAAGAAAAATTAGTTATATTTTTTGTCACATCCCAAAAATTGAACATGTGAAAAGATATTACTTTTAGGAAAACCTCAGTGGTATCTCAAATTCCTGGACAATCTCAATATCCAAAATTACTTATTTAATAAAATTCTCAAACATGAGTTATTTACATAAATTCTGTGAGGTCTTATATTCAATCTCTATTATTCATTCCACATGACAGAATTATATTCATCTGATAAATAAATATAGGCAAACATAATCTGATGTTTTTATCTCATCGCAAGCCTAGGAGACCTATAGAAAGTACAGAGCGTTCCTAGTATCCACATTAATAAGTACTGATATCCCACCAGACAGAAATAGAGAATAATTTCAAGGGGCTTCTAATCTTCAAATGGATACTCTTCTTCCTTGTTTTCTGTATCTGAAAAGATAATCATAGGGAGTGTGAGTTTATTTAAAAACTCAGTAAGTAAATAACTGTACTATATAAAATATCAAAAGTACAAATACCACATTTACTCATATAATTAATTGTCTTATACATCGAGTAGTATGAGACTCTAACCCTTTCAAACTCGTGAATAAGATTTCATAGATATACATTGAGTAGTATGGAACTCTAACCCTTTCAAACTCGTATTTATAATTTCATCTATTTACACCGAGTAGTATGAGACTCTAACCCTTTCAAACTCGTATTTATAATTTCATCTATTTACACCGAGTAGTATGAGACTCTAACCCTTTCAAACTTGTATATAGTTTTTCATCGTTATGCACTGAGTAGTATGAGACTTTAACCCTTTTAAATTCATGTATTAGATCCCGTAGATCTTTACTCATTAATAAGATAGTGAGAATTTATCACATAGTACAATTGCCATGAAATAAAATAATTTCTACATACTCTTATTCCTTTGAATTTCTGTAAAAAAAATATATCGATCATCATATATTGTCATATGAAAAATTGATTGCTTAATATCCAAATAATATTGTAAATGAGACTTATATTGTACTTTGACTAGTAATATCAAACTAGTTTAGCAAGGTTATTCACTTACCTTGATATTTGTCCAAGTTTACCTTGTTCCACACTAGAATTTGTGTAGGAAAATTTCCTAGTAAAATATATTACAAGGAAACATAAGAAAGGAAACAAAATCACGAAAATATTCAAAATTTTCTGATTGCTACAGTTCGCTACAGTACATTTCGCTACAGTGACGGTCGTTACAGTACGTTGACTGCTACAATACGTTGACTGCTGACACTACAGTCACTGCTACAGTAAATCGAAAAATTTTCCCAAATTTTCTGGTTGCTACAGTAAATTCGAGTTTTGCAGAAAATTTCCCAGATAATTTCATCCTTTCCTTTCTTGTTTCAAAACTAGAATCTTAACTCTCTTAACCGACTATAACTCAATCCTAACTCAAAAATAACCTCTAAAACAACTAAGATTCATGAATTATCATCAAAATTTTGAAGAACAAAACCTCCTCTAATCTTCCATATAAACTTAGATTTAAGGAAAATAATGAGATTAAAGCTTACCTTTGATCCTTACAAAGCTTTTGAACCGAACAAATAATCAAAATTCTGAAGATCAAGAAAAGGATTTGAGAAGAGGATGAAGAAATGAGAGAAAAATTGTCACTGCTCACTTTTGCTTCGCTTCAGAATCGTGAATTATGAGAGGTTACTATTGAAATTTTATTTTAAATATTTCTAATGTGTTATTGAATAACCCATAGGTATCCATAACCCAACATCCAAACCCATTCAGTCAATTTACAATTAATGGACTAATTGACCATTCTTAAACAACTTTTCCATGAATTTCACCATTCTAAGAATATATCCCACATGGTGCAAATATTCAGTCCAGTCATTTAACTCAATTTTCATAAATAATATTCAAAGAGAACAATTAAATATGAAAATTAAAAATGACCAAAATAAATAACTAAAGTAACGTTGTAAAATTCTAAAATACTCTCAAGCGAATTATATTTCGAAATTAACGGGTATTACATTTTTAATTACTAAAAATAATTTTAAACTTTGTTTTCAAATAATTATTTTAAGAAAAAATTTTGAAAAAATGTTTATTAGACAAAATAATATATATATATATTATATTAAAAAATATTATATTTTATATATTATATTATATTTTATTTAATATATAATATTATATATATATATATACAATTGAATTCTTAAAAATATATATTCATGTAAATTTTGTTTCTTCGTATATTTTGAGATTGATAAATTAAAAATTTTTAAATAATGAAAATTTATATCTTATTAATAATATATATAACAGAAATAAATATATATTCAACTATTGCTGAAAGTTTAAAAAAAAAATCTTTCTAACAATTAACAAACATTGGAGTGGTTAATAACCAAATTAACCATGGCTAGGTGTAAATTTTTTTTCCAGGTTTAAATCAATCCTATATTTCTAGTTTTTTAAGAGACCTTTGGCTATTCATGTTATATTTTTTTAAAAAAAATATAATTATTTTAAGTTATTTTATAGAAAAATTTTTAATAAATATATTAAAATATATATTAGACTATACAATTAATATATTTGACTTATATTTATCTCTATTTTTTCTTAAAAATATTTATTGATAATTGCATTGTATAAAATTTATCACAAACCATGTACAAATGACAAAACTTTTAGAGTAAATTAAATTATTCAAAATTACACTACATTTTGATGTAATTTTATATTTTGTCCAAAGAGATTCTTTGCAATACTTTTGTTGACGATCAATAAATTAATTTTACTAAAATATCTTCTATTAACATAAAAATATAAAATTTTATATATTGTCATATCCTTAATAGCTTTTAATCCATAATAAGATTTCACAAATATTTCATTTTTTTTGTTCAAAATAATGTACTCAAACTTTATATTAAATCATTTTTTAATATTACTTTGAAAATAAATCTCATAAACGTGTCTTTTTCTATGAAGCTTTAAAATTATTTTCAGCACAAATTATCTAAATAAGTTATTTTTTTAAAAAATAGTTTAAAAACAAATTTACAAAACTCATTTTTAAAATAAAAAGACAAAAACCCAACAAATACGTGTTTGTAGGCCTCCTAACATTTTTCTAACGTGAATTTTCGGTTGTTAGATCCCAGTGGTCCTACGCACACCATTTGCCTGTTGCCTCACATCTCATTTGTTCTTCTGCTGCTGCTGCTTCTTCTCCTTTTTACCCTTCTATGACTCTTGGCTTCAATTTCTTTAGACTCACTTTTAAAATTAACCCCTTTTCAAGGTTGGCCCCAAAATTTTTGAGAATTCCGAATTGGTCCTTTCTCAAAATTTATCTAAAACTTGAAAATTCTTAAAATTGAGGCATACTTCTTAAGGGACCATTTTAGTATTTTCAAAATGGTTTGGAGTTAAAGTGAGAATCAAAATTTGAAATTAAGCCGTTTGAAATTTTCTGTCTTTTGTGGACCAAAATAAAAAATGATTTCAAAAACTCATTAAATATGAAATTTTGAAAATTGTAGGGACTAATGTAAAATAACATTTCTAAAGCTTGTGGCCTAAAGAAATTTAAGCCAAATGCCATAAAAGAGAAAAAGAAGCTGGAAATGTAAGGCAAATGATTGTCAGCTGGAAAATTATCAATTAAGATAATTTAGATCCGTTAGAAAGACCGTTATAAATTTACTTTAGAATAATGTTGCAAGGCCTACATGTTGGGCTCAACAATAATGAGACCTACAGTCATTTAAGGGCTGTGAGAGATTAAAGATAGAGATCTCTAAAACGTTAGGCTAATGTAGCCATTACATTTTTGTAAACCAATGTCCATGATTCTACCATTGATTTCTATATAACGTGCATCACAAATTAAAAATCATCAAATTTTAAAAATTTTGAAAAACTCAACTCAGACAATAAATTAATTAACATACTCGTTTATCAAAATCATCGGTTTTCAACACTTTTTCTTCATCCAAAGCATCGTTTTTCAATCAAAATTGTTTTTAAAATTTAAAAATTCATAAAAAATAGAAATCTTTGAATCTTGATCTCAAATTTCTTGGAGAGCTTCCTTGTGGCTCATATTTTAGTTTGGTACCATATCCTGCCTGTGAATTATGTGAGGAAACGGGTGTTTATCAAAACTAAATAAATTATAATATAACAAAGAGAAATAATGTGGGAGAAAAAAAGTAATTACCTTATACCATTTTCTTTATTTTTTAAAGTATAAAAAATACAATTTAATTTTATGTTAAAATTACTGAAAAATAAACTAAAAAAAGTAATGATTGAAAGTATAACGTAATTACTTTCAAACAATTAAATTATATTTTTTATACTTTCAGAAAATTAAGAAACTGGTATAACGTAATTACTTTTTCCCCCACATAATCTCCCTTTGTTATATTATAATTTATTTAGTTTACTTAGATATACTAGAGAACTAGTATGGATAAATCATAATTTTAAAATCTTTCGTAACTTATAGAAATAATAATAATTACAATTAATTTATGTAAAACTTATAAGTTATTTTTACTTACTCAAACTTTGATTTGAATTAATTAATTAATTTAATAGAATAAATTTAAATAAATAAAATATGTAAATTAATTAATTTGTTAATTTATGAATTATTTGTTATTTGTTATAAATTATTTATTGCACAGATTAATAATTGATTGAATATTGATTTCATCTTTACTTTTAAATGTATCTTTTTTTTGTTTCAATCTGATCAAAAGAAGAAAAACACTGAAAGTTACTGTTACATTTAGACTGGATCTTCATATTTCAAATTTTGTCTTTTAAAAATTTGATTTTTATCTCTTTTTTTAATTAAAAAATTATAATTTGAAAGATTCATATCTCAAACTTTAATTTCTATTAAATTAATAATTATTTTTTTAAAACAATTAAAATAAAGCCAAATAAGGACATCACATGGGCAAACGAGTATTAAAATTAAGTTTTGATAACATGGGGAACGCGTATATATGTTAATTAATTTACTGTCTGACATGAATTTTTAAAAATTTCAAAAATTTGACGATTTATAATTTGTGACTTACTCAAAAAATAAGGACAAAACTAGTTATTATTGAAGAGAGAGAGAGAGAGAGATAGAAAGAAGGCTGAACTGAAATTAGAGAAAGCATATGGTGTAATGCACATTAAATTAGAATCATGGAAGTCGGTTCACAAAAATCTAACGGTTACAACGTTCACGTCAGCCTAAAGTTTTTATAAATTTTATATTATTTGTATGTTAATAAATAAAAATAAATGAACAATTCATATATAAGCATGATTTTATTTGTAAATTGTATTAAATACTTAAATATATTATAAACAAAAATAACTACTTAATAAATTGTATTAATTAAACAGTTTATTGTCACCAAAGAAATATATTACTACAATACAAATAAATTATAATTAATTTATTTAATCTAAATTTCTATTTTTTTCTCACCATCTTCATTATTTTCTTCATCCTTGTCATTTTTGTTTTATCCATCCTCAGTTCTAGGAATATTGAGTGGAATATAAAAATTTGAAATATTGTTTAAAGAAGTTATATATAGTCGATATACTTTTGCATTTTTTTGATTACTTGAACTCGTACAAAATCTCTGTAGAGATAGATAGGGCAGAAGGTATCATTGCATTGCATTTAGTCTAGTATCCATGCTACTAATCTAACTGCTCAGTTCTCTTATCCTTTCCTCATATATTTTCAAATTTTCTTCATAAAATTTATTTAGACTTTGAACAAATGTATCTTTTAGAACTTGTTAAAATTTTTGGGAGGAGTCCAATCCTCTGATGGCCTTATTGTATATAAAATTTAGAGGTTGTGATACCAACTATTTTAAATGTCTCAACTCTTAAAGCATATACGTGTCCCTTTTTTTTTGCCTTAAATTGTTTTCATCCATAAATCAAGATTTGATAATTGTTGTTTAATTGGAGCTACTTAAAAATTGGAAGCTTTATGTATTAACTATATCAAGTTAAAAAGTTAATAGAAATTAAATATTTTAGATCATAAAATGAAAGAAAAAATATCTCAATATTAATATAAATATAAGTTATTTCAATGTAACCAATCATCAATATTTTTATGAAATAGTTAGAGCGGCAGTGTACTAAAATAATAAAAAAAGTTAAAGAAGACACATTTTGTTATTTGAAATATTTCACATTAAAAGCAGTCAAATTAAAATTATTAGAAATTGAAACTAGTCATATATTAAATTACATAAAATAATTTTGAACCATAGTTTTAAGAAATTATTTTAAGAAAAAAATTTTAACAAAATATTGATAGATAAAATCACTTTCTATAATTTTTAAAACTTAGAGGGCATTAGAGCAAAATTTCTTAAGTCACATATTTAAATAGATATTTATAAATATACCTAATATATAAATTAAATAATATGCTCATGTATATAAGTATATATTATTTCTTACACACACACACGTGTATATATATGTTATTATTAACTTATATATATAATTTATTTTTTAAAAATATTATGTTTATTTGTATATATATATTGACTATACTCAAATTACTACAAAAAAAAATGAATTAGGGACAAAAATTCTCACAAATTCATCGCTGATTGAATTTCTGTTGTTAGTATTAGCGAGGGAATTTGTCGTACCAAAATTTTGCCACAAATGATTTTTAATTTTGTGACGGAAATTTACATCGCAAATTCTGCCGTAATTTTTTTTCCATCCCTAAATTCTATTGCAAACATTGTTTTTGTCTATTAAATTAGTGACAAAATTTTTCCTTATTAAAATTTCGTAGCAAACATTTCTTCCTTCTCATTTTTTTTTCTCATTTCCCTGCAATGGTCAAATCCTTTAAAAAAGAAAAATATTTATAAAATAAATTTAAGGGAGTTTTTACAAAAAGTGCAACCTAATAATAAAAAATATAAAAATATATGATAAAATGTATATTTTAGATTAATTATATATAATAATTTAAATTAATTTAATTAAAAAATCATAATTTTGAAAACATTAAGAGTTTTCTTTAAATTTGAAATAAAATAATATTAAATTATTATTAATGTATTTTAAAAATTTAGAAAGATTGTGTGTGGATTTATCTCTAGTAGAGAAAAAATGAAATAATGATAATAAAATAAATTGAGATTTTTGGGATAGATTAAAAAAATTCTACAACAATGCTTTTGTTTTTTTTTTTTTTTCAAAAATTTCATTAAGTTGTATGGGTATTATTTTTCATATGATATAATGTGGTGGCTTATGACTTGTGGAACGTGAATCTCCTCCTACGCTGAGGAGGTCTTGCACCATTTTTTTTTAGTTTTATTATTTTTTATAAAATAAAAAGAATTGTTTTCAAGATTTACAGTAATATTTAATTTAAGATTTAGGGTTTAAATTTTGGAGTTTAAAGTTTACATTAATATTTAATTTAAGATTTAGAATTTATGATTTAAGATTTAGTATGTAAGATTTAAAGTTTAGAATTTAAAGTTTAGAATTTAAGGTTTAAGGTTTACAATTTAGAGTTGAAAGTTTAGAATTTAATGTTTAGAGTTTATGGTTTAGGATTTAAGGTTTAGAGTTTAGAATTTAAAATTTAATATTTAAGGTTTAGAGTTTAAAATTTATAATAACATTTAATTTAATTTATTACAAATTTTTTTAAAAAATTAAAATAAAATAAAAAATATATAAAAAAATTAAAAAAATAAATAGTAGTGAATCCCACTAAAATATGAGACCCCCTGTATCTAATGACTGCGTGCCAAGTGGTACACATGACATTCCAACGCCTTACACTGGAGATGCTGTTGATCGCGGTCCATGGGTTTGAGTCATCATTCATCGTAGAATTAAAATAAAGAAGAAAAAAGGTAAAGGATTTGGCTAGTTGAAGAAACCTTTCCCTTGTGCATTCAGAGAAAGTCAGATCAGAAGAAGAGAGAGAGAGAGACACGACGAGCGAGAGAGCGGGAGTTATTTTGTGTTAGGGGGGGTTAGTTGCTGGCCACCGTGACTGCCAGCGTCTAGCGGGAACGCACCGGCGTTACCTTTCCTCGACCCATCCGTCCACCTTCTCTCCCTCATTCGTCTTGGTCTAAGCGAAACTGAGACGGAGGGGCCTTGACGAAGAAGCTTATCGGTGATTCTTCTCCGCCATAGTACTTTCATTCAGAGGTGAGTACTGAAAAATCCTTTCTCCTCCATTTCTTTCGTGCTATTCGAACCCTAGACCGAATAGGAGTGGAAATCCATGAATGAGGGCTAAGAATGGTTGGCTGATTTTTTTAATTATTATTATTTTTTCCATGGATATCGAAGCTTTGAGGCTAGTTTTGCAGAGAAAACGATTTGGAAAAGTTTGGGTATGGCTGAATTGAAATTTGATGTTGGGCTGGGACTAAACTTGGGTTTTTGGGAGATAGAGTTTGATTAATTTATTTGATTGATGATCTAAGAGGTGATTTTCGACCCATAGCATATCGCTTGTATGGTTATTTCAGATTTCAATTTTGTGCATTTTGTGATCTCTGATTTTGAGAAGGAGAAAGAATGAGTCTGTGGCATAGATATGCTGTCAATATATTTGGCTTGTTAGGATTGTTAGGATGTTTTAATATCTTGATGAGTGATACTGTAGAGGATGTAGGCAATTATAGTAATAGCCTCTTTTCCTTCAGATTACTTTACGAATTGGTCCAAGTTCTAAAGTATATCCTTGATGAGAAAAGCAGCATTAGAAATTAATATTAAAGTTCAGTAAGTAGTACTAAAGGCTAAAGCTTGTATATATATCTCATATAAAAAATTACATAAATACGTAAATTTATTCTTATATGTTAGAATATCAAAGTGAAGATTAACCAAAGTTTTCTCAAAAAGGAGAAGAGATCCCGTATATATATATATATATATATATGTATAATATTGCAATTTACTTACAAGCATCATATGCTTCAGAAACTGAGAAGGCTTTTCCTGCTCGCAAGCCTTCTGATTCACTTCATGTGATGAACCTGCCATTCTTTTTTTGTTTAGGAAAGAAAACTATACTGTGATTGATGCAATTATGTTTTGGAGTCTATAAGAAATGGAGATTATGTTTATATATTAGTTTTATGAATATATGCAGTGGAGAGAATTAATTGAAGGGTAGTATTTTTATAGAGTCAATCAATCTATTTGAATCATGGTGTAGTGTAATTATTATATAGAGTCAATCAACCTAAAGACCTAGTGGTTTTCAATCATTGCAAGAGGACCCATCATTAATTCACACTTGCTCTGTATGTATCCTTAGGAATTCAATGTCTATTTTTATATATTATATAGTCTAAATTAATATTTCCAAAATTAATAATTGGATTCATCGATCTTTTGCTTAATTTAGTTTCTTTGATAGATTTCATGCTGAAGTGATTCAGTTTGAGTATCCTATAGTTAAAGCTAATTATAGAATCTGCATTTATATTGATCTAGAAGCAATCTATGATATTCTTGGGTTACATTGTTTCCAAAAATCTTGCGTGCATTCTTTTTCTTTCTATTCTCTTTTGCAAACTCTGGGCTTTAGTCTTGACTCTTCAATTTTGTCTAGTCATATGGTGTTTATATATAGTTTTATTTCCTTTCTTTTTTATTCAACTCTTGGGATTGTCTATATATTACTTACAGTGTAGTAGAAATATCATTGTCTTTTTTTTTAAAATTTTAAATTAAAGGAAGAAATACCATTGTCTTTACGCTCACTGCTTAGGCTTTGTGCTTGACATCAAATATGTGATGCTTTCTATTATTTGAAGTGATTCTTGAAAATGTTAGTGTGATACTAATAGTTGTTGTTTTTTGTTTCTTCATAGCTTATGATATTTTGTTGGCATGGCATATCTTAAAGTTGTCAACCCTGAATCCTCAAATGTCTCTACTTATTATAAACTCTAATCCTAAACAAATTATACTACTTTTATATCCTACATCCAAGACCAAGATGCTTAGTATACCATGCACTGGACCATCATAATGTTATGTAGGCATAATAGTTTAGTTTACTTTCTTTCTTTCACTTATATTGTGTATTAAAGAGAAATCAAATTTCAATTTGTCATGAAGTCTATAAATCTAATTATGTCAGTTTGACATAAGCAACTATACATGCTTTTGGAGACACAAATAACAATTTGGATGAGATTGTGTTTGACAACAACTACATATTTAAAGGATCCCTTGGGGGTTTGGTCTCTTTTTTGTTAGCACTAAAACATCTAGTTAATTTATTGCACTATGGTTAACATAAAAGCTATCAGAAGATTGGATGGTGATTTGGGCTCAAATTGAATAATAAGCTCTGGAGACCTTGAAATCAGCAATTTCCATGTGTTTGGCTCTCCTAATTATGTGTCTTTCTGAACTCTTATACATCCTAGGAACTTAACTTTATATATGTTTTGTGTGCCTTGCCTTAAATCTCAAACATTGGTAATTTGTTTTCTTCATCATGGAACAATGTGAGAGAAGCATTTATCACATAAACAACAACAACAAAACCTTATCCCACTAGGTGGGATGGGCTACATGAATCGTACGACGACATTGAGCTCTATCAATGATCAATTCTTTAGATATCTCATTCATTAAAAGATTTTGTTTAATGACTTCTCTAAGTGTTCTTTTAGATCTTCCTCGGCCTTTTTTTACGGTACTCCATACCATCCGCTCAACCTTCTTTACTGGTATCTCTAACTGTCTTTTTTGAACATGACCATACCACCTTAAATGATTTTCTACCATATTCTCCTCAATAGGTGCTACTCTAACTCTACTTCGTATACAATCATTATGGATCATATCTCGTCTTGTATGACCACACATCCATATCAACATTCTTATCTCTGCAATCCTAATTTTGTGTTCTTGTTGTCCTTTCACTGCACAACATTCACTCCCATATAATGTAGCTGGTCTTATAACTGTACGATAAAATTTTCCTTTGAGCTTATTAGGTATTTTTTGGTCATACACAACTCCTGATGCTTTTCTTCATTTCATCCACCCTGCTTGTATCCTATGTGTAACATTCCCATTAATTTTACCATCATCTTATGACTAATCCCAAATACTTGAATTTTGACATATGCAGTATAACCTGGTTTTCAATTTTAACTTCTAACTCATTTCTAGCTTGTTGCTTGTTAAATTTGTAATACATATATTTTGTCTTACTCCTAATCAAACGAAAACCTTTCGATTTCAAAGTACACCTCTATAACTCGAGTTTAGAGTTAATCTCTTCTGTTGACTCCGCCATGAGGACAATATCATCTGCAAAAAGCATGCATTTGAGGATTTCTTCTTGAATGTGTTCTGTTAGAACGTCTAAAACCTGGGCAAACAAATAAGGGCTAAAAAATGATCCCTGATATATGTAACACCTCAAAATTACACAAAACTATCTCGAGCCTAAAATATTTTTACGATAAGGTTCCTTATTGAGTAATTATGACAATTTTCAAAACTTTAAAATTTCAAAGATTTGAAATCCATAATTAAAAACAACTAGGAGCCATCATTATCACTATAGGTCTTACGTCACTATCATTACGACATATATATATACATCACTAGAGATCAAGTCTTAATTATATTACAATAACTATAAAATCTAGGCTACAGTTACTGACTCCCTGCTGCAACCCCGTTATTCCCACTTTAATTTGCACCTAGAAATGGTTAATACAACATAAAATCGTGAGATATAGAAATCTCAATAGCCAGTATTTAATGTCTGAAAACAAGAACCATTCCCAGTTGTAAAAGTAAGTTCATCACAATTTATCTCATAAATCAATTCATATGTCATTTTATAGATCAGTTCATAAATCCATTCATAATTCAATTCCACTCATCTATGTCACTGTCAAGCAGATCACTTGGTCTTAGTACCCCAGGAGTCTTTTTCATCTATAGTGGTGCCAAGGGTTAATACTTGGTCTTAGTATCCCAAGAGTCTATTTCACCTCAAGTGGCGCCAAGAATCATCATCTGCTCAGTGCTTACCACTAGAGTTTAATTATAACTCGTGGGTAAAAGTCAACAAGACTGACATTAGCATCATCATACATAACTGCTTCCGCCCTAACCATGGCGAGTCTTATACTAGCATGTACCGTCATACCTCAGATGCTTGGCGTACACTGCCTTAGCACAGGAGTACTATAACAATAATATATATATATATACATATATATATATACATATAACAATGCATAGAGTCGAATATTACATAATTCATCAATAAATTATTTTCAGTATAAAATAATTTCAAGAATATATAAACAACGCTTTTATGAAATGTAACTGGTTACCTGAATTTATCGTCTCGTATTGGTTTTGCTCAAAATTATCCCAATGTGCTGATAAAATAAATTAGCTGTTAAAATCTTAATATGGAATATTTTAAAATACTATTCCATATTTAAATGTAACTCTTGTGCACTAAATATTAATTACGTATTATTTGTAATCCTATTTCTAATCCCAAATTTAAATAAATACAACTAACTAAAAATATCCTAATTTATTCTCCCAATTTCCAACTTGTTTCCTTTTTTTTTTCTCAAGAACCTTGAGTTAATTCACTCCAGTCCTTGATACAGACTAATAACCCTCAAAATTTGGTAAATTCCATCAAATTTTAATTAAAATCCCATATATACTAAATTTGGACATTTTCAAAAATTTTACTCTTTCCTGCCAACTTTTCATTTCATTCACTTAGGTCATCAAAAATTATTTTTCCTTTATCTTTCTCATGATCTAAGATCACACTTAGTTTTATTTAAGTCCATAGGTCACAAACATATCTTGTTCCAAAATTATAGCTACTTCTACAAACTTTTGATTTTATTCATTGTAGTCCCTATCATGCATGCATACATCTAAACTCCATGTTTTTCCATTCTTTTTGCTGCATGGCACTCCCAAACTCATCTAAGGACTCTATAAGCCATGTTTAATCATTTCTAAAACACAATGCATACCTAAAAGAAATGATTTAAAGCTTACCCAAGATTTCAAGTTCACTTTTCTCCTTGAATTTTTTGCACTATACTTGATACTTTCTTGATGTTGTGAAAGTGTGTTTGGGACCTCAAATTCCTCTGTTAAAATGTCCCTTTGGTCAGCACCAAAATTGTCCAATGTTGCTTGTCCTTTTGAGCAAGAAAGAATCTTGAAAAAATCACTCAAAACGTCCTTGGGGTCCTCTGTTTTTGAGCAGCAAAACAGAGGAGTTTGTTGCTCTTGGTTGAGCACTAAAAGCTTAAGGGAATCACTGGTTTTTGCTGCAGAAGAAAGCACACAAGGGTCGGGCTCTGTCTTACATATGAAGCCTGATGCGCTTTTTCCCGACAAGTGTATCGGGTCGCACAAGTAGTAAAGTGATGAGAGAGAGTTATCGTCCTCAGGGATTGCCTTTAATAATTACCAATTTCACTAGATCAAGTTATATTTGGACGGAGGAAAAATGTAAAGATTAACTGAAAGTAAACTAAACTAACGACAATGAATTAACTAAACACCAAACGAAGAACTACGCCATAACACAACGGGTAGGGGATTGACTTTCTTAACTCCTAATCCGATTAATTCATAGACAAACCAATCTTTGAATCGTCAAAGAATGCTTAGATACATTCGCTAATTCCTTTTAATGTTGGTCGAGTTCACGAAAATATTTGAACCCAATGTCTTGGTGAACAAATCTTTCTAGCCAAAATAATTAGCTAATGTCTTAGTCCAATTAATTGGTTCGGAGTTTAAGTTCAAGAACTCATAAGACCAATAAGACCAAGCAAACAAGATTATCTATGTCTAGACTAACCCGATTCACGGTAGAAGTTACAAGGGCATGTTTATATCAAGCTATGTCTAACATTAATACAAACCCCAAATACATCTAAGTTAAATGATTGCAAATCACGTAAAAGGAATTAAATCAATAACAACTACTCCAATAATCAGAAAAGCAATTGTAATTAAGCATTCAACAACAAAGCTTCAAAGCAAGTCAATATACATCAATCCCCTAAACCCTAGAGTTTATAACAAGAGGAAGAAATACATAACAAATACACAACAAAATATGATCAAGAGGAAGAAGAAAAAGGAAGAAAAGCTTCAAACTCAGTAGAGAAGAGGTCTCCCATCTCCTTCATCCTTGTCCTAGCAGAGCTCCCTTGCCCTCCAACCAAAAGATGTACAAAACTTCTACAAAAGAGCAATATATAGCAGAAGACACGCAGGTCTGAGTCAGGGCGACTAGGCTCCATGTGTGGCGCCTGGGCGCCATGTGTGGCGCCTGGGCGCCAAGCAGAAACAAAGGGGAAAATAGTCTGGCACCTGGGCGCCCTGTTATGATGCTTTTGGCCGAGAGTTGTGATGTTGGCGCCTCAGGCGCCCTACGTGGCGCCTGGGCGCTAACCATTAAATGTTGAGGCCGAGAATTAAGGTTCTGGCGCCTGAGGCGCCATGCGTGGCGCCTGGGCGCCAGCCTCCAGTTTTGCATTACATCAGCACTTTGCTTCTGAATCCCATCAGCACACCAGCCAACAGCAGACCAGAAAAGAAAGCCTACGAGAAAATACAACAAAAAGCATAAAAAGGCAAGGAAAGAGAGAGTAAAACAAGATAAAACAAACAAACTACTATGTACAAAGAGGAAAGAAAAAATAAAGGACAAAGCAAGCAAAAGGATAACAAAAATGGGATCCAGGAGAGGAAAAAGCCCTAAAGAAGCAACCAAAATTAACCAAAATAGAGGACTCATCAAAGCCTCACCGTTTTGGGAAAGAATCTATCATTCTCTCCCTTGGAATTTCTGCAGAACACGTCGTCTTCTTCTCTCGGTTTTGTAGATTCCTTAACACATGCTTCAAGGTGCTAACTGCAAAAAGGAGGAAGCTCATGGGTGTAAGGAATAAAACATCCTTCCTTCGTGACTTTCGTGGTTGCTCAACTCCATGACAGGTCACCCAACTTTCCACGGGTTCAAGTGCTATATTACGATGTGCTGTTGCCAAAAGGAGATGTGACTGGGAGCTTCACGTGGTGATCATCAAGTTCTGTTGTGTGTGTTGCTATGATGATGTTCTGGTCGAGTTCCCATGAATTTCTGCTGCACATAGAATCTTTCCCAACACTCACACTTACTTTCTCAAAGTGGAATACATGCTGCAACTTCCTAATGGTGCAAAGCTAGGTGACGGGAAAAAGAGCCACGTAAAACACTTAGGTATAAGCATCAGAATTTCCAAATAATATGGTCTTGCTAAAATTCTACAAAGTCCCTCCAACTTTTTGGTCATTGTCAGTGGGTCTTTGGTCCTCAAGGGAAAATTTCAATTTGATATCCAAAATTATTTCTGACATTTTTTCCAGCTTTTCTCCAACATCTGATTATGGAAAAGCTAATTTATTTCCATTTACAAATTTTCCTCTTTAAAAATATTCTTTTCATAATAATCTTTTTTTTATAGAAAAAAAAGTATTATTAAGGAGAAGAGAACTTTTCATAATAATCCTTCAAACACTAGTTTGCCTATATTTAATAAATGTAAGAATTTAGGATGTTACAATATAGGCCAATTTTAATGGAAAAGTTTTTAGTCTCCCCTCCAGACGTTCTCACACTAGTTATTGTCTCCTCATATATATCTTTTATAGTTTTAATATAAGCAACATGAACACTTTTCTTTTTCATGGCTTTCCATAAAACTTCTCTTGGTATTCAATGATAAGCTTTTTCTAAATCAATAAAAATTATATGCAAGTCTTTTTGTTTATTCCGATACTTTTCCATCAACCTCCTTAGTAGATAAATAGCTTCCATAGTAGATCGTCCTAACATAAAACCAAATTGATTCTCATAAATACTTGTCTCCATGGTTATCAAATCAAAATTCAAATCGTGAATCGAAAGACTTATTTTTCGAATCGCGAATCGAATCTTATTATAAATCGTAAGATACAAGATCAATAAAAACTTCAAAATAAATAAGCTGATATATCATATATAAACTTCAAAATAATCAAAATTCCAAAATTCAAGTCATATATAAAAAAAAATCAAGAAGATGGCAAAACAAAGATGACAAAACAATGATGAATGGTCTTATCTCATTCATCATCCCCAAGATCAATGTCAGTTAATTCATCCTCATCTTCTGGCATTAAACGCTCTTCATCTTTCTCAACATTTCCAACTATCTCTTCAATTTCATTCTCATCCCCTATTAAGATGGATTTTCCCTTATCAACCTTGGCATTTAAGTTTCTTGGACCTATAAAAGAAAAAAAAAACACTTAATTAGTGACACTGACAACATAGTACTATAGTTAAATGTTACTTCTAAGTTTTAAAGTTTAAACAAATACCTCTCCTCCTTTTTTTGCTTGGAGCTCCTTCTTCAAGAGTATAGGCCTCATGTATATCCATCCATGAAGCATCAACCGGTAAGCAAGGATTCTCTTTTTCTATAATCCACTCATCATCTGATTCAATATCAGATAAGCATATAGGATCATAAGTATCTCCTTTCTTCTCTCTAGACTTCTGTCTCATCTCAAGTTGAAGATTATACTTAACAAAGACAAGAGCATTTAATCTTTGTTGCTCTAATGATTTCTTCTCTTGGTATGGACTTGATCAAATATGCTCCAATTTCTTTCACATCCAGTAGCACTACAAGTGAGACTTAAAACTCTCATTGCTAGTTTTTGTAACTCTTTGCCCTCTCCACCATAACTTTCCCACCAAAGAGCTATAAAAATAAAAGCCAACATAAAAATCAAATCTATATCTGTGTTGCCTATGCCTTTTCAAAATCATGAAAATTAATGTAAAATACTAAAATTTACCAGGTTGCTTCTTATCCCTGGTATCTATTGCCATGCTTCTTCCAAAAAGTCCCTTGATAGTCTTGAATCTATCAAGTTGTTGATCAATAGTAAATCTAATCCTTCTATCTGGATCATTCTCTCAATGGTCTCATATAAACCAAATAAAACTTCACTATCTGCATTGAAGTTTTTGTCATAGTGGAACCTAATAAAAAAATAAAATAAGGAATTAGTAAATTTTCAATTACCAAAGTAACATGATTTGATCTCAAAACTTAAAGAATGACTTACTTAGGATTAAGATAGTAAGCAGCATGATGGAGAGGCCTGTGTAATTGCAAATTCTAACGAGTATCAATTATCTTCCATACCTTTTTATATCTTGACTCTTGCTTCTTGAAGTTTGCAGCTATTTGTTCTTTAGCTCTATCCATTGCTTCATAGATATATGGCATGGCAGGTTTTGAGTCTCCATCTACAAACCTTAAAACCTTCACAACGGGAGTCACACACTTCAAGCAATATTGGATGGATTTCCAAAATCTAACATCACATAGAAAAAATATTCATCACTTGTTTACCCTCATCTTTGCTAGCATAATTATTAGTAGCCCATTCCTTCGAAGCAAACATAGACCGAAGAGCATTCTTTTGTAGCATAATACCTTGTAGGGTGAGAAAAGCGGTTGCAAACCTTGTGACTGCTGGTCTAGCTAATTCCCTTCCATTGGAATGCTTTCTATATAGGTTTAGGACCTATGTGTGTCTATAAATGAAAGTTGTGACTTTTTTGGCATTTGTAATAGTATTAAAAAATACCGGAAGCTGCCCGATGTCTTCAAGAATCAAATCAAGGCAGTGAGCTGCACAAGGAGACCAAAATAATTTTGTTCTCTTCTCCTCTAACATCTTTCCAGCAGCCACAAGATTAGCAGCATCATCTGTCACAACTTGCACTACATTGTCTTCCCCAATTTCTTCTACCATGGAATCCAATAAATTAAACATTTGCTTAGCATCCTTAATCACATCACTAGTGTCAATAGATTTTAAAAAAACAGTCCCACTTGGACTATTAACCAAAAAATTGGTAAGTGACTTGCCTTTTCCATCTGTCCAACCATCACACATCAAAGTGCAGCTCCATTTTTCCCATTAAATCTTGTATTTCTCCAAACTTGCTTGAATGTTGTCAACTGCTTTTTTCAAGTAAGATACTCTAACCTCATGAAAAGTAGGAGGTTTTAAACCCCTTCCATATTCACCAATCGATTTTAGCATTTGGACAAATAAGGAACTTCTTATCAAATTAAATGGCAAAGCATTGCCATAGATGCAATTGCAAATATCTTGAATCACTAACTCTCTATCTTTAAGCACCTCATTCATTGTCTGCTGCTTTAATAATTTTGTTCCTTTTTTTGTATTATCTTGGGTGCCCACTCCTTCAAAGCATTCCTGACTATTTGCCTCTTTGGCTTTATCTTTGTCTTCTAAGAGCTTCAAAAACATCTCTTTAACTTCATCGGGGACAAATGGACAGGCGCTAACATTCTCTTTAGTCCCAGCAAGATGATGCTTCATCCTTGCAACACCACCCCAACAATTATGTGAACAATACTTGTACTTAGCTAAAAGTCTATGGGGTGGAACAGACTCACAATGATTCCATGTAATATCAACTTCTTTTTTCTTTTTTGTTTGACCCATTACCCCAATAAAAAAAATCTGCAAAGAGAGGAGGGCCACCAAGAGGAACAAAATATAAAATAAAATAAAAAGTGATGAGGGAATGAATGGAAGGGAATTAAAAAATTAAAAAAAAATGCAACAGAGGAACAGAATTTAAAAATTAAAAAATAATATAATTAAAAACAAAAAAAGGATCAGTCTGGGTGTGCGCGATTGTGTGTGCCTGTGTGGGAAGAAGATGCACGCACAATAGGAGAAGGCAAATACAGAGGAAGCAAACACACACAGACACACAGTAGGAGGAGGTAAATACACTCAGTGGAGGAATCAAACACACACGGACAGTGGAAGGCAAACGCACGCACGGTGAAGAAGGCAATCACATGCACAATGGGACTGAAAAAGTAATGACCTAGGTGTTATATATTGCGATTATGCCTTGGATAGTGGGAGGAATCATTTTCGGCAATCTCTGTCCAATTAGTGGGAGGAATCATTCTCAATCACGATTCACACGATTCAGGCACTATATTCGTGATTCCAGTTGCGATTTTGAATAAAAAACAAGTCACCTTGTGATATGTATCCTTCTGCTGGATTTCTGGGACGTATCGCGTTATGAATCCCACGATTCATGCGATACTGATGACACTGCTTGTCTCAATTCTTAGCTTGTGTTCGATCACTCTTTTCCATAATTTCATAGTGTGATTTATAAACTTAATTCTTCGATAGTTTGTGCAGTTCTAGATATCCCCTTTATTTTTATATATAGGCACTAAAGTGCTTCTTCTATATTTTTCAGGCATTTTCTTGGACCTTAAATTCCATTAAATAGATTAGTTAGCCAAATAATACCTTCTTTCCCTAGACACTTCCAAACTTCGATAGAAATATCATGAGGGCCAACGGCTTTACCATTATCCATTCTGCTAAGAGTTTCCTTGACCTTGCCAACCTTAATTCTGTGATAAGAAGTCAAATTTTGTTTGCCTTCTAGGGTTGTTAAATCATCTATATCACTAGTTGACCCTGCTCTGTCATTAAAAAGCTTGTGAAAGTAACCGTCATATAAACATTTATCATATAAACATCATATTAAAAAAAGAAATCTAACCAGTGTTCAAATTGTATTGGATATTGGGATTATGGGGTTTTCTTCTTCACAGCTTTTACTGCAAGGTTAGGTTTTACTTTCTCTTTTGCTCCTTCATTTTCCATATATTTTGTAGCTTCTGCCATTTCTTATCGTCTTCTTCTTCTGTTAGCCTACTGTGTAATTATGGAGCAGGGGTTGTAAGCGTTGATGTACACGAAGCCAAGGGTTTGACTTAGATGGGGTATGTTTATCTAGATGTTTGGTACAAGTCTTCGTAATTTATGGTGTTTTACTTTGATGATATTAGGAACAGTTTGAATTTTGTTGTGAAATTTTTGCTGAGAAAATGAAGCTAATCCATCTGGGAAAAATTCATATATAGGAAGTGTCATTTTGATAAAAATGATAATATGATTTTACTAATTTGATTGTTTGCTCTTATTTGTTTGGTGCATTGATCCAATCAGTGTCCATTAATATGATGCTTTTCCTAATTCTTCAATAATCTATCCTATGGAGTACCAACCAGCTTCACTATTATCTATTATTGATCCATCTTCAAATCTTGGAAGCACTCTGTCATGGCTTTTCTTACTTAGCCTTTGTAAATGGATGACAATAAGTAGAATTGTGAGTTGTGATCATTGAGTATGTTCACTGGCATACATGTTAGTTTGTCTTTGCTTATGACATCATGACATAGGAATGATGAACTTTTCCTTGACAATACTGAAGCTTAATTTTTAATGCAATATGGCTAGAGAACAATGACATCATTAACAATTGGTTGAAGGCTTTTACTATTTGCTGCAGTTCTGCATGGTGATTTTTGCTATGATGCTTGGGCTTGTTTCAGATGCCATATCAGAGAAGGTGGATTCACTCAGAAAAGTGAAGAATGACGTGATTGAAATGAACCACATACTTAGAAAAGTCATGTTGTCTGTCTTTTTGAGGGACTTAGTTTATTATAACTTATCTTATATTGTTTCATCTCCGTGTTGATCATTTCTTTTTAAAATTTGGATTCCTTGCATTTATACGTACATTATAGGAATAATTTGGAAAAGGACCACCTGGTTGGCTGGGAGGTGTGTTGCAAATCTAAGGAAGACGAGGGTTTAGGTCTTGGTAGTCTGGTGTCTAAAAACGCATCTCTTTTGGCAAAGTGATTATGAAGATTCCTTTTAGAGTCTAATTCCCTATGGCATAAGGTGATTAAAGCTTAGTATGGGCTTCATCAGAATGGATGAGACGCTAGCTAGGGAAGTGTCGTTATGCATGCAAGTCCTTGGAAAGTGATTTCTCAAGGGATTAACCTAGTTGGAACTTCCATTTTACCAGAAATGTAAATGATAGACTTTTGCCTGACCTTTCCTTGATGTTGGACTGTCTGGAACCGATATGCCTTTTTTCTTCTCTTGACAAGAAAATATGAAAGTTGGATTCCTCAGGCTCATACACTGGTGCTTCCTTTCTCAATTTTCTCATCCGTAACCCTATTGTTTCTTCGCATTTTAAAAGGTCTTATTGAAAAGTTAAGACGCCTTTAAAAGTTAAAGTCTTTTTGTGGATTGCAATGCTCAGTAGAATTAATATAAATGATTTGTGTCAAGTTGGATGGCCTCTTAAGGCTTTATTTCTTGATGTTTGCGTGATGTGCTTGAGACATTCAGAGATAAACAATCATCTGTTACTGCACTATGAGGTGGCTTGGAGCATCTGGAATAGATTATTTGGTATCTTTAATGAGAATTGGGTTTGCTCATTAGACCTTGGTGCACTCCTTGCGACCAAATTTATCGATTTTGGTTATAGGGAGGAGAATACAATTCTTTGGAAAATAGCTATTTTGCAACAGCATGGTGCATTTGGATGGAAAGAAACTCCAAGAGTCTTTAACGATCTACTTCTCACTTGTTATGGGATCGTATTCGTTGTGGCTTCCACTACAAAAAAAAAAGACTTTTGGTGGCGGATTTTAGTGGCGACTAAAGTTATTGGCGTAAGTCCGTGGCTGATTCTTTTGGTGGCGACTTTCAAAAGTCGCCACTAAAAGTCATTTTTATTGCAAAAAAAAAAAGAAAATTCGTGAGAAAAAGTGATTTTTGGTGGCACCAAAACACTACCTTTGGTGGCGACTTTAGTTACCACCAAAAGTCACTCGCCATCTTTTTAGATCCAGATTGGCCCAACGGGTCGACCCGAGATCCATTCGACTTGTGCGGGTCTTGGCCGATCTAATAACTTGCTGTCTCGATTTTTTTGTATGCAATATTCAAGTTTATTTGAAATTAAACCAAATATGTGCATACCTGAGATTCGAACCTGGGTCCCTTACTTGCAGCCATGTGTGTCTTACCATTCTGCCACTGCTTCATTTGTGTTATGTAAGTGCAAAATATTATATATATATATATATATATATATATATATATATATATATATATATATATATATATATATATATATATATAATCTGTTAAAAATATTTTAGGTCAAAAATATTATAAAATAGAAATAAAATAATATTAAACTTAACAAAAAGCAAATATATTATTACTATTGGAGTCACCACAAAAAGTCTGACTTCAGCTAATTTTATAAAAAAACGATTTCAGTTAAAAAAATAGACTTGATTTGTCACTGATAATCTAATTTTTAAAAAAATTTAAAAATAAAAAAATAAAAAAATTGAATTTCTTTTAAATAAAATAAAGAAAAATAAAAAAATTTTGAATTTTTTAAGTAAAAAATAACTTTTTTAATTTTTTTAAAAAATTAGACTTGTCGTCACCAAAAGTTTAATTTTTTTATTTTATTCTAAAAAATCTGACTTTTTTATTTTTTTTTAAAAAGACTACTAAAAGTCTAATTTTTTATTTTATTCTAAAAAATCTGACTTTTTTAATTTTTTTTAAAAAAAGACTTTTGGTAGCGACTATATTCGCCACCAAAAGTCTAATTTTTTATTTTATTCTAAAAAACTGACTTTTTTATTTTTTTAAAAAAGACTTTTGGTGGCGACTATAGTCGTCACCAAAAGTCTATTTTTTTATTTAAAAAATCAGACTTTTTTTAAAATAAAAAATTGACTTTTGGTAACAACTCTAAAAAGTCGCCACTGAAAGTCAATTTTCTTGTAGTGTTCCTTGTGGGTTTCGACCAATGGGTTATTTAAAGGGGTGCTCTTTTCTCATGTTTATAGGAATTGGAAGGCTTTGTTGTACTAATCTTTTTTAGGGGCCTTGCGGATTGTCTTTTGGTTTTAGCTCTCACTCTTTTTAGTTCTATATTAGGAGGATCTCTTCTCCTCCTCTTGCTGTACTTTTTTCCTTTTCCTTATATGTATCTCTCTTCTCATTAGTAGCATTTCTTTTCTATGGAATATCTTTTCTTTTTTAGTTCTATGCATCTAAGTGCATTTGTAATTTTGTCAAAATAGAAGATGCTAAATAGTGTTATATGTAATTTTCTCTCATAATTATTGCTCAGGAACTGCTTATATGGTAAATATTATATATATATATATATATATATATATATAAACTATATTGTTTCTATGTGGTAGGTTCTTTGTATTATTTACTGGCAAATAATTGTGCATTTTTTTAAAAATAGAATTATTTTATTAGTTGTTTCAAATTTTTTTGTAAAAATCAAATAAATTTGAAACAGAATTTTACATCATAGATTTGTGATGGAATTTTTTGTCACAAGATTTGTCACATGATCCATCGCAAGTGATGGAACATGTTTTGGTTGCAAATTCACAAATCTTATTTGTGACGGATTATAAATTTTGCGACGGATTTTTCGTCAAAATTTGTGACGGGTATGTAATCCGCTGCAAATTATTTGCCATTAGTGTTTTATGGATGGAATAAATTCTGTTGCAAACTTATTAGCGGTTCGTTGATTTCTTTTTCTCTTGTAGTGAATATAACTAATTATGTTTAAAAACATTTTAAAATTGTTTAAAGTAAATTGAAATACAATTATTTTTATTTTTTTAATATTTTTAAAATAAAAGATTTCATGTAGTAAAGTATATTTTTTTTTAAAAAAATTTAATTAGCCCACCACAATCATAATAATTTCCTAGAAGTAATAGTGATGGTTAATGAGTAATTTGAAATTACTAAAGGTTATAAAATAAAGTTAAAAGTTACAGAAAATGAGTATTTGTATGAATTTAGAATTTTAGGATCTTATTCTTTTAAGGTTAGTGGTTTTCAACATATATTTATATATATATATATATATATATATATATATATATCCTCATTTGATTTTATTTTTTTATACTTTGTATTGATTATTATTTTTATGTGATAAATAGAAATATTTAATAAGTTAAAATAAAATAATATGAAGTGAACTAAAGAAAAAAGATTTTAATAGTAATCTAAGTATAAGTTATTTTAAAGTTACGCATCATCAATACTTTCATAAAAGATAGATATATATATATATATATTGAGTATATTTAAATATAGTTAATTATCTTTAAAAATAGTTTAAAATTATTTAAAGTAATTTAAAATATAATTAAATTAAAAAATTAATATAAATTGTTGGATTAAAAATAAACTTACAAAAAAATTATTAAATTAGTAATTCAAATATAAATTATTTCAAAATTAGTCATCATCAATACTTTTGGAAAAGTTTTAGGGCAGTTGTAGGTTAATAGAAATATTACAAAAATAAGTTAAGAAAGACACACATTGTTGTGTGAAATCTTTCTAATTAAAAAAATTAAAAGTACCAAAATAAAAATTAGGTATTATGTTTGTTCATTAAATAATAGGAAATAAATATGCAAGCTTCAGTTATGTATATACTATTAAATTCTAAAATATAGAACTTTATTAAACAAAAATTGTAAACTCATAAAACTTTAGTTTAATCTTTATACTAGTGATCTGACTACTTAGTTATCTTATTATTTTTTCATATCTTTTCAAATAATTTTAATTTTAATATTGCTAATATAAAAGATTTCAAATTATAATGTTTGTCTTCCTTTACTTATTTTGAATATATTTCAAATAGTGTATTACTTAACTAATAATATCATAGAAGTATTCATGATAACTAATTTTGAAATAACAATTGAAATCTTTTCTCTTAAGTTTACTTTATTATTTAAAATATTTGTCATTTTTTTATTTAATAGTGTGTGTGTGTGTGCGTGTGTGTGTGCGTGTGTATGTGCGTGCGTGTGCGTGTGTGTGCTTCTGTGTGCATGTGTGTGTTGTAGGGTGGAAATTTAAAAATATATTAGTTATTAACTATCAGTTACATTATTTTAATAGGACGATTGACTCTTTGTAACTATTTCAGTAAGAAAGAAGTGGGACAACATTAAAACACAAAGTCAAATAAAATATTGTTCTGTCAAGTTTAATAAGAAATTTTCAGTTAAAATTTCATTTCATTCATGTAGTGATAATAATAGTAAACAAAATTCCTCATGTTCTTTGTTTGAAACTGCATATGGATTTGAGTAAAAACTAAATTTTGTATAAAACTTAGCTAAAGTTACGGCCTTATTTCATTCTTCTTTATTTTGTTTGTGATGAAGTTCTAAGTATGTTTTATTTCCCTCGTATTTGGTTTTCACATAAAGGGTGTAGTTGAATTTTCTACTTTTTTTTGGGTAATTTTAGGTTAATTTTTAGCAATATTTCTTCAAAATTTATTCAACATTATTTGGTTTTTTTATCAATAAATTACAAAACTCACGCACAATAAAGAAATTTGTCAGTGTTTCAATTGTCTTACTAATATGAATTAATAAAAAATACGCACACAAATGCTCACACATACATATATAAAATTGTTTTTTTGTTAAAGTTTCAAAGTAGGACAACCTATAGTATGCATGTTATTATTTTTTTTTTTGAAAATGGTCAACAAAGCTCAAACCAGATCATATTAAAAAAAAATCATAAAACTACATTGGTCAGATGCAACAAGGGCACCCAAAAAATCGAAATAGAAAAACGAAAGAGAAGATAATCCAACAAAAGAACTCTAAAACTTAACAAGGGATCTAGAAAAAAAGTATACAATAACTTACTAACCAAAGAAGGTAAATTAAGATATATCGTTGGAAGGTTTCTGCACATTTTGACTAATAATGAGTTTTGATTTCTCTAAAATCATGGGTAGATCTAAAGCTCTATTAAAGAATTGAATCTCAAATACCACCAATCCAAAAAATAGTAAACAAAACAAAAAAATTACAAAAAGACAAGATCTGAAAACAAAAGCACTGAGAACAAACAAAGAAATTACAAAAAGACTAGATTTGAAAATAGATATGAAAAGAAAAACTTTTACCATGAAAAGATTATAACTTCTACATTGAGAAGACGAGAGTTTCCATAGAGGGAAGATTAAACTCCCACGTAAGAGAAAAGAAAAAATCTAAAGAAAAAGAAGAAGAAAGAGGAAGAAGAGAGAAGGAGCAGAAAATTATATCTCCTCCGCTCTCTGATGGTTTAATCATGACTTGAAATTAGGAGTGTACAATTGTTGTTAGCAGTTCGGTTCGGTTTTCGGGCCATTTTATTAGGTGGTTTTTAATTTTTATGTTAACACTTTTTTTTTTAAAAAAAGAGATTTATGTGGGGAAAAAAAAGCTTTCACTCTTATCTAAAGTAATTGTTATTAAGTGAACTAATAAGAATTTCAAACTTATCATATAATTTTTAACATTAAAAAATTTCAAACTCGCTAAATATGAGTAACTAATTTTATTTAACAATTCTTATTAAGTGAACTAACTAATTTCATTTAATTATTTTTTAGTGCTAAATTCGTAGATATTAATATAAGTATTGTCTAATTTATATATATATATGTAAAAATATAATATAATATATAAAATTTATCTTTTAATTACATGTGGCTGGGTTTGGTTGGTTATAATTGAACCAAACTAACCAACCGAACCGAACTAAAAATTTTTATTTTTAAAAACGCTTTGGACCTTTTTTTTTTGGTTTTTTTCGTTTTTTGCTCGTTCGGTCTAGTTGGTTTCGATCAGTTTTGTACACCCCTACTTGCAATTAATTAGTGAATTAATAAAAAATATGCACACAATTGCGCACCTTGTTTAATATTAATATATTCAAATTTCCCAAATTGACATGTTGAAAGTAAAGAATAAGGAACAATTTTTATTTTTTCCAAAATAGAAAGAAGACTTCAATCAAACAAAATTTAAAAAACTTAAAACATAAAAAATTATTTAAATATTAATATACTAAAATAAATAATGATGAATAATAGAAAATTTCTTTAACTTTATTGACACCTCAAAATTCTATATATTTGGACATTATTCAAATGCAGAAACCAACGAAAAAAAAAGAGTAAAAAACATTAAAACTTTCAATTAAATTTATGTTTTTACATCAATTCTCTCTAAGACTTTGTAAAAAATTGACCGTAATTTTATTTAAAAGAACGACTACATCTTTCATGACAAATCGTTCTTCAGGCAAGTCTGCACAACAACTTAAAGCTAAGATCAATATGGAAGAGATTGCAGATACTATCATACCGTTATACTCTTCATCCTCTTGCACCAATGTAGAATCCACAAGTTTAATCACCTCATTAGGCATGGACACACCAACCCAGTTTTTTAAGCTTAATCCTGAATCAAACATATCATGTGTTGGCTTCTTTCCTGTGAATGTTTCCATAAGCACAATACCGTAGCTATATACATCTCCTTTTGTGGACACAGTTCCTTTGGATCCATACTCTGCATACCAATTTGTATAAAAGGAAATGATTACATTAATTGTTTGATCAGATTAGGTGTTTAATGATAAAGAAAAAAACTATATATATATATATATATATATATAATCCAATTTTAAGCATTTAGCATCATCACTGCTAATTGTGGGAGTATCTGTAGGTAGAAAAATTGATAAAGAAATGTACATACATAAAAAGTCATAAGTGCAAGTCATCCATCACCTGGTGCAATGTAGCCAAGTGTAGCAAATGTCTTTGTATGTGTTTCAAATTGCATTTCATTTAACAGTTTGGCAATGCCAAAGTCACTAAGGTGAGCGACCATTTTTTCATCCATCAAAATATTACTTGGTTTTATATCACAATGAACAATAATTCTTGCAGAATCATGATGAAGATATTCCAATGCAGATGCCACATCTATCATTATATTCAATCTTTTTAAGAAATCAAGATAAAGGTTATCAGAATGTAACCAATCTTCGAGATTTCCATTTGGCATGAACTGCATTATTAAAGATTTGAAATCTATATTTGAACAACAACTCATAATGTGGATGAGATTTCGATGCCGCAAATTGCGTAATGCTTCACATTCTGTATCAAAACTCCTTGAAGCTAATTCTTTGTCCAAGTGAAATACTTTAACCGCAACTGTCATCCCATCTGAAAATACTCCTTTAAACACTGAACCAAAACTTCCTCTGCCAAGGAAATTGCTTTCATCAAATCCATTTGTTGCTTCTAGAAGTTTATAGTACGATATCCTTTCTGTAGTTCTAAAGGAGGATAACTCCATATGGATTGGATCACTGGCCCCTTTTCTTTTATATAGTATAACTATTATGCAAAAAACAACAAAAATGGTTACCAATGTAGGAGATAAGTATTTTAGCAGGAGTATCCCCTTAGCTGACTTGTGCTTCATCCTTTTTCGACATGGGGGAACTTGTAGTTGTGGCTTTCCACAAAGAACTTTATTCATGAGGAATGATTTTGCAGTGAGATTCACAAAAGGCCCACCGCTGGGAATCTCTCCTTGCAATCCATTGCAAGAAAAATTTGCATATTTGAGATAACGAAGTGATTCTAGGGATTTAGGGATCTCGCCAGTCAAATTATTTTGGGACAAGTCTAAGTATTCTAGGCTCACCATATTCCCAATTGATTTTGAAATATCTCCTCGCAATTTGTTGTGTGCTAAGGAAAGATATTCTAGAGTTTGCAAGCCACTTATAGATGCTAGAATGTTTCCAGAAATTTGATTTCTTGATAGATCCAACTTTACAATAGCTCTGAAATTTCTTATCTCAATATGTCCATTTAAAATATTGGAAGATAAGTTTACTACCAAAATGTCAATCAAATTCCAAAAAGAGGAAGGTATTTCAGAAATAAAATAATTAGAGTCCAAATAAATCTCTTTCAAAAAGGTAAGATTTCCTAAGCATGTCGCCAATTCCCCTGAAAGCTTGTTTCTACTTAGATGTATATAGCTCAATTTTCTAACCTTGCAGAGCATATCGAGCATAGAGCCTTGCAACTCATTGCCCTCCAAGCTCAAATATTGGAGATCTTGTAACTTGTTTATTGTAGAAGGTATTGTTCCCTTCAAACTGTTGTTTCTCAAAGTAACTATAAACAAGTTACTAAGATTCCCTATTTCTAATGGTATATTATCATTAATCCCACAAGAATCTACCTGAAATCGTTCCAGAGAATTTGATAGATTTCCAATGGATTTGGGAAGTGAAAAAGTTGATTTCAACGGTCAACTTATTCTCATCAAGCCATAGGACTTTAAGATCTCTTAAATTCCCAAGTGTATTAGGCATTACTCCACTGAATTTGTTGTCCTCCAAGGATATAATTTTAAGCATAGAAGCATTGGAGATAGTGTTTGAAATTCTTCCAGAAAGTTCATTTTCCTCCAAGTATAGTTCATTTAGGTTGGGAAGGCCACATCCAAAATTCGATGGAAGGCTGCCAGAGAGAGAATTGGTTGAGAGATATAAGTATTCCAAAGTTGAGATATTGAAAATATTTGCAGGAATCCATCCACTTAGCTTGTTCTCTCCCAAACCTAGTCTTTTGAGTTCAGTAAGATTACCAATCTCCTTGGGTATAGAACCTAGAAGTAAAAACACAAAAATAAAATAAAATAAACTATGGACATCTTATACATTGTCATAAATAATTTAATTTTTACAAAATTAATTTAATTTTAAAAAAATGTCAGGATACTGGTGGAATACTGGAATATTCAAAATGTTATAATTGTATAGTAAATAATTAATAATTTTTCAATAGTATACATACATATGTAACTAATAAACATATACGCATATATACAAATAATTGATTGGAGAAATAGTCAATTCTTATAAATTTGAAAGCCCATGACATATTTCTGAAGGGATGCTTCCCAAAAAATTATTTTTACCCAAATAAATGTATTGCAACTCCAATATGTTGAAGATAGTTGAAGGAATATATCCTATAATATTGACAAAAATTTGGTTCGCATTTAATTTAACAATGGAAAAACAATATCATGCAGAAGCAATATCCAATTTGTTTTAATAAACTGATTTACTTTTAACAAATCTAGTTGCTTATATTTCATAAAGAATGTCAATTATATTCTTTTTTGTTCTTTTATTATAATTCTAGAATATATATATATATATATATATATATATATATATATATAATGCAGTTTATAATTTGATAATATCAATAGTAATAGAGAGAGAAATTAAATTTGACCCCTTAGATCTATTGACCTATTATGATAAAAAATCATTGAAACTCATTCATATTTTTGGCTACGGTGAAGGAAATAACGCATAATGTCAATCTCATTCCTATTATTATCTACGACTGAAATTTATGTTTTTTCAACAAATTTACATCAAAGTTACGTTCTTTTGTCTGAAAATAATATTTTTAAAAGACATTTGAAATTATTTTTAATTAGATGACAAGTTTTTGTGCAATACTTGATTTTTTTATAAGAAATAATTCATTTTTTTAATTAGATTATATAAAGAATTGTTCAGAAATGCATACTAACATTATTAATTATGCAAAGAAAATGGCTAATGAAAAAAAAAACACACGATTTAATTCTTTCAATAATATGGAGGGGTGGGCTAAATAAGTTTTCGCTTTTCCATTATACCAATAAGTACACACACACACACACACATAAATATATATATCAAAAAGTGTATGTACATATACACATGTTTACTTTAAACGCACAAATGTATATTTTTATGATCAAATTAACATACCATAAAACCTGGAATTATTTTAATATAAATAATTATTAAGAAATATTAATTAATTGTTTTATTTGACTTTGATTGGGTACCAAATTATTATTCCAATTATGTTATGAAAACTATAAATGTACAGTTTAATAATATGAATCTAGAAAATGATAACCCTTTGTTATTTATTAGTTAAGTAATGCATCTTGTTCATCATAAAATATATATATATATATATATATATAGCTCGGCTAATTTTTTTTCTAGTAATAAAATATTACAAAACAGTGTTGCAATTGATAAAGTTAATTTTCAAAAAAAAATATTGAGTTACAAATATGCATTATTTAATCAGTGACAGAGAACAAACTGATATTATTTTTAATTCAAATAACTTTTAAGTCTAACTTCTCTTTTTTATATTATATTTTGTATTTCAATTTATTTATCTAGTAACACATAGACTAATTATCATATAAGGTTCCAAGTCATATATTAAAACATAGAAACAATTTATTTTATTGTTGATTTATCTTTTCAATTAAAAAAAGCTTTTTTTTGCTAAAACTATGTAAAATATAAAATGTAAGTAATATGCATAACTAAATTTTACAAAATTACAATTATCATAAGGAGATAAAAAAAATTAAAGATAACATAACAATAACTGTATAAAATATAAACCATTTAATTAGTGATAACGATGAAATAACGGTTTCATCATAAGACTTTATTCTTTAAATTTTTATTAAAACATAGAGAGAGATTCTGATACAGCTAATAGAACATACCTGTCAAAAGGTTATCACTTAAATATAACAGTTTGAGCTCTTTGCATTGCTGCCAACCAGATGGGATGGGACCAGATAATTGATTGGACAAAAGATCCAATTCTTGTAAATTTGGAAGCCCATGGCATAAATATGAGGGGATGTTTCCTGACAAATTATTTTGACCCAATTCAATTTGTTGCAACTCTGATATATTGAAGATAGCTGACGGTATGGGGCCAGACAATTGATTAGTTCCTAAGTATATAACTTTCAGTTTTGAAATATTACCCATCTCCCTCGGAATATATCCTGTATTAATTGTCAATAAATATTAAGCTCACATTTAACACTGAGTCAACAATATTACGCATATTATATCTTTTAAATAAATTTATTTAATTACTTTTAAAAATTCAGTTGCATATATTTCATAAAAAATGTCAATTTCTTTTTTTTTCTTCTTATAATAAATTACTACATTTGACCCCTTTAACTTTTAACCTATTACAGTAAACCCTCTACCATTTAAATTAAGAAACTTTAACAACATAAAATCATTGAAACGTTCTTTTTACGACATAAAATCATTCAATTTGGAAAACATGCAAAAGATTTTTGAAATATCACCAATCTCTCTAAATATATCCTGTTATTCAACAAATATTAAGTTAACGTACATTTAACAAATTCAGTTGCTTATATTTCATTATGAATTTTTTTTTGGTTCTTTTATTATAATGTACTGCATAAAAATTGTATTTTATAATTTGATGATATCAATATTTATAGAAAGTGAAATTACATTTAATCCCTTAAAATATTAACCTAACACAATTAATTCTCAAGCAGTGAGCGACAACTCAAGCAGCTATGTCTACATGGAGAAATTTTTTGTAGATTTGATTTATATTCCAAAGTAAATATTTCAATTTCATCTCTTTTGTTATTAGGATTGATTTGTATTTATTTCAGACTCATATAGTACAATTTCTTAATCCTTAATTCCTTATAGTGTTGTTCCTGGCTATACATATATATATATATATATATATATATATATATATATATATATATTGTTTTGTTCTTTTCCGAACTATTCAATAAAGGAGATATAAATAAAAGAGGAAAGCAATTTATATCAAAACTATGTTTATTTAGTTAAATAGTATATATTTTTAAAAGAAATTTATTAAAAAAAAGATTCTGATTCTATCATGAGTTTTTCTACAATTAGAATAGCCTCATGACGATTATTATTTTAAAAACGTTGGCAAACTATTCTCGTTGTATTTTTGTTAATTTATATTTTTAAAATCTAATTCGATAAAAAAAATACAAAATATAGGAAATATTTAATCCTACAGGATAGTAAATGACTTAGATACACAAAATACTCATGCAAAATGAATTATGTAAAATATAATATGAAAGATGGAATAGAAATATCTAAAGAATGTTCAATAAATGTATCATTGTTATAAATTGACCAAAAATGGATGTCACGTGATTTTAAAGACATACCTGTTAAGGAGTTGTAAGAGATACTAATCAATTCAAGTGAAGATAAGTTAGAAATAGTTTGAGGTATACTTCCTGAAAGCTTGTTCATTGCAATGCGTAAGATCTTTAAGCATTGAAGTCCTCCAATTTCTAGTGGAATGGATCCCTTGATAGAATTATTATTCCAATTCAAGGTCTCTAATTTTGACAAATTAGACACACTTGGAGGAATGAAACCCTCAAAGCTATTATTGCAAAAAATTAAGTGTCGAAGTGTGAACAAGCCTCCTATCCATGATGGAATTTCTCCACTGAATTGATTATAGCTCAAGTTGAATATTTCTAATTTGTGTAATTGGAGTAATTCTTTTGGCAAGTGACCATAAAAGTAATTGTTATGAAGATCAAGTTCAACTAAGGAAGACAAATTTTCAAGTTGTGGGGGTAAGGTGCCCTCAAGACCCATGTCACCAAGATTCAAGAGCCTTACTTTTCGATGGAGAGGATCACAAGTAACTCCAACCCAATTACAAAAGGAAGAAGAGATGGACCAATTAGCCAACAGATTGCTAGGGTCTCTAGTGATAGAAGATTTGAAAGCAAGAAGTGTAGACTCATCTGTACTACAATTGGTCTTACACAAAACGGTATAGGCCATTAGGAAAAGTAGTGAGAACACAAGAGAGAAGAAACGAAAACAAAGCTTTGCCATACTTAGTAGATTCAAGGCTTCTCAGATTGAAAAGGGATGAGGAGAAGGCTATACAACACACACACACACACACACACACACACACACACACACACACACACACACACACACACACACACACACACACACACACACACACACACACACACACACACACACACACACACACACACACACACACACACACACACACACACACACACACACACACATATATATATATATATATATATATTCTGTCATTATAAACAAGATGTATGGAATATATTTTCTATAGAATACATCAATATGACTTGACTTGTAGAATTGTGGACACACACACACACACACACACACACATATATATATATATACATATATTCTGTCGTTATAAAAGTTGATTTTAGTAAAAGGAGTTAGTTTTTATAAAATAACAAAGGTAAAAAGGTATTTTATATCTCTAAGGTTTACATCAAGTTTTACTTATGCTCAAAAGATTTTTTTTGACCCACTTATGTTTTTCATATTTCAAATTGTCATGTATACCTTTTCTTTTTTTTTTTTTATAATACCGTCAGTCAACGTAACAGAAATGCTAACTTGGCTGCTACGTAGCAAAAAACATCTACAACATGGATAGTCAAAATTTTTTAATTTTTTTAAAAATAGTTTCAGTTTATTCACTTTGTTTCTTAGTTAAAATTTTTCTCTTGTCCAACTTTTTTATATAAATTCGTATTCTATTTCATTATGTCCTTAGTTTAATAATCTACTTTTCATTTGTTAAAATCATCCCCTATAAACTTTTTATTTTGTTTACTTTAGTCCTTATTCTTCACTTTCTTGCTTTTTTCTAATGGTTTGGTCTTCCAAATCAGTCTATAATTTCATTTATAGTCATAATGATTAAATCTATAATTTCTACCAAAGAACAATACAAGAAATGAATTAAAATTTAAAGTTTCAAAGATTGCATATCTCTCCCTCTCATAAAAGGCAAAATTTAAAACTTGAATTGTAATTCATTTCTTCTATTGTTCTTGGGTAGAAATTTATAATGGTATATTACCATTAATCTCACAAGAATCTACCCAAATTTGTTCTAGAGAATTCGATAGATTTCCAATGGACTTGGGAAGTTTTGTATTCAAAGGATTCTCTGGTAAAATCAAATCTTCAAGATGCTTACAATTAATTTGTCAAGGAAGTGAAAAAGTTTATTTCAACGGTCAACTTATTATGATAAAACCATAGGATTTTAAGATCTCTTAAATTCTCAAGTGTATTAGGCATTACTCCACTAAATTTGTTGTTCTCCAAGTTTATAATTTTAAGCATAGAAGCATTGGAGATAATATTTGAAATTCGTCCAGGTGTATTAGGCATTACTCCAAATATTAATGCCTTGGTGGCCCCTCATGTTCATAATTTTCCAAGTCAACTCATGCACATTGGGTAGAAAAAAAGAAAAAAGGTATAATAATATCGAGTCTTCAACGGGCTGCACAATTTTTTCTTATTACATTTCAATAGTTTGGAGGTTAAGAATGGGCAATAAAAAATACTGACGTGAAGGTAATTAGATTAATAGTGACTTTGATTAAAATCTTTCTAATGGTACATTAAATTTAAAGTTGTTTCAAACTCTTTTTTTTTAATGCATCAAAATAAATATTGACAAAATTTAGATTTAGTAAAAGGAGTTAGTTTTCATAAAACGATGAACTATAATTAAATATTTTACTGGAAGAGTTACTCAAAGTTTAATATCTAATAGTGCCTCAAGTAAAATTGTCTTAGTAGAAGATGCCTGGGGAAAAAGAAGAAACAAAATATATACCAAAATAAATGTAACATGCACAGTTCTTCTTATTTTATAGCCCCAATATATCTCATTGATCACTTATTTGATTGTGGAAAATTAGAAAAAAAAATGTGTAGAGTGTATTTTTCATGTGTTGCAGTTTTAAAAGGGCAAATTAATATGGTTGGACTGAGGAAACAAAATAAGTTTAAATATGAGTCAAAGAATAGTTTGATAATAAAAGAAATCATTTTCCTTCAAAATTTTCAGAATTAAAACATCATGCCATAGTGATAATACATAAATATAAATGAAATATTTACGAGTATTGATCCCTTCAAATTGTTGTTGCTCAAAGTAAGTCTAAACAAGTTACTAAGATTCCCAATTTCTAATGGTATATTATCATTAATCCTACAAGAATCTGCCCAAATTTGTTCCAAAGAATTCGATAGATTTCCAATGGACTTGGGAAGTTTTGAATTCAAAGGATTCCATGATAAATACAGTTGCTCAAGGTGCTTACAATTTGTCAAGGAAGTGAAAAAGTTGATTTCAACGGTCAACTTATTCTCATGAAGCCATAGGCTTTTAAGATCTCTTAAATTCCTAAGTGTATTAGGCATTATTCTACTGAATTTGTTGTGCTCCAAGGCTACAATTTTAAGCATAGAAGCATCGGAGATAGTATTTGAAATTCTTCTAGAAAGTTCATTTACCGCCAAGTGTAGTTCATTTAGGTTGGGAAGGCCCCATCCAAAATTCGATGGAAGTCTGCCAGAGAGAGAATTCATTGAGAGATATAAGTATTCCAAAGTTGAGATGTTGAAAATATTTGCAGGAATCCATCCGCTTAGCTTATTTTGTCCCAAATCTACTTTTTTGAGTTCATTAAGATTACCAATCTCCTTGGGTATAGAACCTAGAAGTAAAAACATCAAAATAAATTAAATTAAACTATGGACATCTTACACGTTGTCATAAATAATTTAATTTTAAATAATTGTCAAGATACTGGTGGAATACTGGAATATTAAAAATGTTATAATTATATAGTAAATAATTAATAATTTTTCAGTAGTATACATACATATGTAACTAATAAACATATACACGCATATACAAATAATTGATTGGAGAAAAGAGTCAATTCTTGTAAATTTGAAAGCCCATAAAACCAATATCATGCAGAAGCAATATCCAATTTTTTTTAATGAATTGATTTACTTTTAACAAATTTAGTTGCTTATATTTCATAAAGAATGTCAATTATATTATTTTTTGTTCTTCTATTATAATTCTGGAATATATATATATATATATATATATATATATATATATAATATGCAGTTTATAATTTAATAATATCAATAGTAATAGAGAGAGAGAGAGAGAGAGAGAGAGAGAGAGAGAGAGAGATTAAATTTGACCCCTTAAATAAATTGACCGATTATGATAAAAAATCATTGAAATATCATTCATATTTTTTGCTACGGTAAAGGAAATAAGGCATAATATCAATCTCATTCCTATTATTATCTGCGATTGAAATTTATATTTTTTCAACAATGGAGATGCAAATGAAAGACCAAACAAATTTACATCAAAGTTACGTTTCTTTTGTCTGAAAATAATATTTTTAAAAGACATTTAAAATTCTTTTTAATTAGATGACTAGCTTTTGTGCAATACTTATTTTTTTTATAAGAAATAATTCATTTTTTAATTAGATTATATAAACAATCGTTCAAAAATACATACTGTAACACCTCAAGATCGCTTGAGACTATCTCCAGTAGAATAGATATCGAAAATAAGGTTCTTCATAGAATAATTAAATTATTTTTTTTTGAAAACCTTCAAAATTAGAAAGATCATAAATCCGTAACTAAGAACAACTAGGAACCAGTGTTATCATCATTAGATAAAACCTCGAAATTCACATAGGTTTTACATCGCTGCCATTATATATATATATATATATATACACATCACTAGAGGTTAATTATTTCATAATGACCATAAAATTTAGGTTACAGCTACTGACTCTCTGCTGCAACCCCGTTATTCCCACTTTGAATTGTACCTGAAAAATGGTTAATACAGTACAAAATCATGAGACATAGAAATCTCAGTAGCCAGTAGTTAATCTTGAAAACAAGAACCATTTTCAGTCATAAAAGCAAGTTCATAACTCCATTCATAATTCAGTTTAACTCATCTATGCCACTGTCATACAGAGATTATCCCTGAGTCTTAGTACCACAAGAGTTTGTTTCATCTCAAGTAGTGCCAAGGGTCATCACTATTCTCAGTGCTTACCACCAGGGTCTAATTATACCCTGTGGTCAAAGGTCAGCAAGACTAACACTAGCATCGTCATGCATAGTTGTTTTCACCCTAATCATGGCGAGTCTTATACTGTCGCGTACCGTCGTACCCCAGATGCTTGGCATATACTGCCTTAGCACATGAGTATTATACATATACATACATAACAATGCATAGAGTCAAATATTATATAATAAATCATTTTCAATATAAAACAACTTCAAAATATATGAACAACGCTTTTATGAAATGTAACTGGCTACTTGGAATTACTGTCCTGTACTGATTCAGCTTGAAATTATTCCAAGGTGCTAGTAAAATAAATTAGTCATTAAAATCCTAATATGGAATACTTAAAAATACTATTCCATTTTTAAATGCAATTTCTATGCACAAAATACTAATTACTTATTATTCACAATCTTATTTCTAATCCCAAATTTAAATAAATATAATTAGCTAAAAATATCCTAATAGGGAAAAGATAAAAATTACTATTTCATAATTAATTAAATCTTGCACCTAAAAAATTAATTACATAATATCTATAATCTCATTCATTGTCCCAAATTCAAATAAGTATAACTAACTAAAATTCTTCTAATTTATTTCCCCAAATTCCACCCTATTTCCTTTTTCTTCAGAAACTTTGAGTTAATTCACTTTGGTCCTTAATGCAAACTTTAATCATATAAATAACTTTCAAAATTTGATAAAATTTATCAAATTTTAGTTAAACTCTTATATATATTAAATCTGGATATTTTCAGAAATTTTACTCTCTCCCTACAACTTCTCATTTTAGTCACTTAGGTCCTCAGTAATTATTTTTCCCTTATCTTTTTCATGATCTAAGAAAATATTTAGTTTCATCTAAGTCTATAGGTCACAAATATATCTTGTTCCAAAATTATAGCTACTCCTACAAACTTTTGATTTTTTTTCTGTTTAGTCCCTGTCATTTATGCATACCTCTAAACTCCATGTTTTTCCATTCTTCTTGCTGCATGGCTCTCCCAAACTCATCTAGGGACTCTCTAAGACATGTTTAATCATTTCTAAAGCACATGTAAGCCTAAAAGAACGGATTTAAAGCTTACCAAAGTGTTGAAGCTCACTTTTCTCTTTTGTTTTTTTGCACTTATATCTCTCTATCTTTTGCTGCTGTGAATGTGTATTTGGGACCTCAAATCTATTGCTAAGATGGCCCTTTTGTTAGCATCAAAGTTGCCCAAAGGTGGCTCTCTAATATCTCAAGAAAAATTTACTAGTTTTAGATCTTTCTCTCTATCTCTCTCGGTTTATACAGAAAAGGAGAAAGTTTTACAGCAAACATCTTCTCTCTCTCGGGTGCTCTTGTTAGGATAGTAGAAAATGGAGCTACAAACCCTCCTTTATATCCTAAGGGTCCCTTACGTGGAAACCAATGCAAGGAAAATAGATTCTCTCTCTCTCGGTTCCAAATCATGAAGACAACGCCATGAACTTTCTCTCATCCTCGGCAGCATCACGTGGGCACTGCAGAACAGCTCACGTGTTGTGCTTTGTCTTCCATATTCTCGGGTTCACTCTTGCTTTGCCTAAGGGAAGAGATACCTCTATACATATGCAAGAAAAGGGTACTGGCCGAGATGGTTCTACTGTCTTAAATCTGCAAAGGAAGGAAAGAAGAGAGAAATAAAATAGGAGTGTAGTGTGTGTTTCCTTGAAGGAGCCCGTGGCTACACATCTTGAAGACAAATCACCTTGCTTTCCACAGGTTCACTTCGCAGCATCCTCACATGGCTACCTTGGCCTGCACTGGTTGAGATTCTACTGCATAAAGCTTTGTGTTGCTGCCCAAGAAGATGTAGCCAAGCTTTCGATGCCTTAAGTGTTTTCTTCATTCCCAATTCCCTTTTTCCCATATTCCTATCCTCCCTTTTTCAGTTGCACAGCCTTCTACCCTCAAATGATGGTATATTCCTTCTGTAGTAAGGAGAAAAGCTGGCCAAACTCTTGAGCATGTGAAGGCAAGCACTCAAGGAGAAAGAGAAAGAGAAAAAAAATGAAATGGCCCCTCTTCTTATTGGTTCAATGCTACGATTCGGATGAGGAAGAAAATATGTAAGCCTTGCATGGTCTCCAACGTGCCTATTTTCATCAAATTTTGTATAGCTAAAATTCTAGATAGGCCATTCACACTTTTCTGTATTTACAAATAGGTCCTTGGTGTAAATGGAAAAATTTTATTTATCACCAAAAATTATTTCTAGAATTTCATGTGATTTTCTCCAATCTATAATTTTTGGAAAAAGCCATATATATATATATATATATATATATATATATTTCAATATAGACTAATTTGCCTATATTTAATAAATGTAAGAATTTGGGATGTTACAGTTATTACCTCCATCAATAGAATTTTGTCCCCAAAATTCAATTTTCCACATAATTCTCTTGAAAAAGAAATATCATAAATCTGTATAGCTCTTAATAGAACTTACTAGAGTCAAATAATTCAGGGAAGAGCTTCCTCATACGGTCCTCCATTTTTCAAGTAGCCTCGTCCTCCATTTTCCAAGTAGCCTCCTCTTGGGATTGCCCTTTCCAAACCACTTTCACCAAGGGGATTTGTTTGTGTCGCAGTTTCTTCATTCGAGTATCAATGATTTTATATGGTCTCAAATCATAAGTTAGATTATCTTGTAAATGCATCTGTTCATATTCAATTACGTGCGATGGGTTTAGAATATATTTCCTTAATTGAGAAACATGAAACACATTATGAATGTTTGCCAAGTTTGGTGGTAGGGCAATTTGTAAGCTGTAGTCTCGTACTTATCCAAAATTTGAAAAGGGCCAAGATACCTAGGACTGAGATTTTTAGATTTAATAGACCTTCCAGCTGCTGTCAAAGCAGTTACTTTGAGAAAGACATGTTCACCAGTTTGAAATTCCAAGGGCCTTCACCGCTTATCAGCATAACACTTTTGTCTACTCTGTGCAATGAGCAAGCGATCTTGAATGAGCTCTACTATTTTGGACGTTTGTTCCACTATCTCAAGTCCTATAAGTCTCATTTCTCAAGTCTCTACCCAACAGATGGGGGATTAACCTTTTCGACCGTACAGAGCTTCATATGCTGCTATACATATGCTGGAATGGTAACTGTTGTTATAGGTAAACTCTGCATATGGTAGATACTCATCCCAGTTTCCCTTAAATTCTAAGACATACACCCTTAGCATATCCTCTAGAGTCTGTATCGTCCTTTCTGATTGCCCGTCAGTCTGTGGGTGGTATATGGTACTAAAATTCAGCCGAGTACCCAATGCATATTGTAAAGATCACCAAAATCCAGAGGTGAATATGGGATCTCTAGCTGAAACAATATCACAAGGGACTCCATGTAACTTCACTATTTCCTTGATATAAATTTTTGCTAATTTATTTAGTGAGTCTGTTGACTTGATGGGAAGAAAGTGTGCAGACTTGGTGAGTCTATCCACAATAACCCATATCTTATCATTACCTGCAAAAGTTCTTGGAAGCCCAACTATGAAGTCCATAGTGATACTATCCCATTTCCATTCTAGGATCTTCAATTGCTCTAGCATTCCCCCTGGTTTTCGATGTTCTATTTTAATTCTTTGACAAGTCAAACATCTAGTCAAAAATTATGCCACATCTCGTTTCATACCTGGCCACCAAAAATTTTTCTTTAAGTTGTGGTACATTTTGGTTGTCCCAGGATGAATGGTATACTTACTTTGGTGTACCTTCGAAAGAATCTTATTCTTAAGATCCTCATTAGTAGCTATGTACAGTGATATCAAGCATTTTTATATACTTTTTAGTCTCTATCTTAGTCGTATTGCTATTTCAATTTTACCAACTCTCCTATTTTATTATATTTTGAATTTATTGGGTGTAAATTAATTATAGAATTAATATGATTCAAATTCATAATTTTATCCCAATTAATTCATGTGCTTAATTTCAAATCTAATTATTTGAGAGAAAAATTGCTGGCATGGACGTTTTGCTTACTTGGAGGCCACCTGGACAAGCTGACTGGGCGTTGAATGGTTAACTAGGGCTGACTGGATTTCTGGTCCCCATTGTTCTCCACTTTACAGCAAAGGGGAATGACAGCATGGGCCTTCTGCAGCAATCAATGGTAGACAGAAACATCAAAGGAATGGAGTAACTTGTCTGCTGCTGTTGCCACTTTTCTACTGTTGTCTTGCTACCCACATCATGGAAGAAGCACCAAGGAGGCATCCAAGGAGGCATCTAGGGTAGAATATTCCAAGGCATGGAGGGCATCAGTTTTAAAAATCAGAGGACACTTTTATTTTCAGTAACTTAGCAATTTTCGTAGCTCTCTTTCCCTCTCTGTTTTCTCTTCTATCATTTGCTGTTTTGCTCTCATGGAGGGCTAAGTCTTCATTGTAATCAGTCACTGGACCACTGGGATGTTGTAGCTTGAACTAAGAATGCAAGTTAAGTGTTTTATTCTCCATTTTCATCTTATTTCGTTTCTGTTTTGCTGTTATGTTTATGTTGCTGTCAAATTCTGATTAGAATGTGAGAAGTAACATAAACTGACTTATATATATAAGATATAACCTTGCTTGACTGATTAGGAAAGTGAGGGAGGCGAAATGACTAGTTAGATGATATATTTAACTTGGTTTGGTTGAGATTTTCCGCTGAATGCATCTGGTTATAGTAGAGAGATGTTCTTGACTGTAATTAGTAGCATTAAAATTCTAGATGTTATTCTAGAACCATTTTTCATAAAGAACCAAATGATGGAATGAGAACAAAACTAAATCAATGAGTTAGATAATGATAGTTGCCCTCCCATGAATCCTAGTGGCTGATTACATAGTCTCTTTACTGTCAACACCTTGCAAATTTTGTTGCTGCTGCTGTTGTAGTTATTTGGTTGCTGTTCTGTTCTGTTTTTATTAGTACTGCCAACAAACCCCCCCCGTTCATGTACTTTTCATTAGTGTCTGGATGTTTAGAACGATTAATTAGTGTTTAGAAGTGAGGCTCCTTGAGTGAATACGACTTGGGGATCACTATACTGCAAATTGCCACGAATTCAATTCTGGGCGATTCGGCATCGTAGTGGCGTGAACCATACAGCCTATTCTGAAATTTTAAAATCCCATTTTCTGAGAGGCTTAACTTTTTTTCCTTTCCTCTTCTTATCAATTCTTTAGCCTCCTTGAAATAAGGATCGTTGGACAATGCTTCTTTTACCTGTGCTTCCAAATTACTTTGAATTATAAGCACACAAACTCTTAAACTATGAGGATTAACCGCTACATCTAAATTTATGTTTCTAAATGCTTCCAACAGTTGACCTTCTTTAATCATCATAAAAGCCACATGCACGGTTTTCTAGCTCAGAGCATCTGCAACTACATTGGCCTTCCCAGGGTGGAATTGAAGCTTATAATCATAATCTTTAAGAAACTCTATCTACCTCTGTTGACGTAAGTTTAACTCCCTCTGATCTAACAAATACTTCAGACTCTTGTAGTCTGAAAAGATTTCAAATGTTGCTCTGAATAAGTGGTGCCTCCAAATCTTAAGAGCATAAACGACGGCAGCTAATTCCAAGTCATAAGTTGGGTAATTTTGCTCGTGTAGTCTTAACTGCCTAGAGGCATAGGCTACCACTCCCCCTTCTTGCATTAAGACATAGCCTAATCCCTTAAGAGACGCATCAGTGTAAACTACAAATGGTTTCAAAGGATCAGGAATGGTTAGTACAGGAGCAGATGTCAACCTCTCTCTTAACTCTTGGAAACTGCTATCACACTTGTTGTCCCACAAGAAAGGCTGGTTCTTCCTTGTTAACTTGGTCAGAGGTAAAGCTATCTGGGAAAAGCCTTTTATGAATTTTCTATAATATCCTGCTAATCCTAGAAAGCTTCTTACCTCTGTTACCATTTTGGGTTTCTCCCAATTCAATACTGCCTCAACTTTACTGGGATCTACAGACACACCCTCCTGTGACACAACATGTCCTAAGAATTTGACTTCCTTCAACCAGAATTCGCACTTGCTTAATTTTTCATACAATTTCTTTTCTCTAAGGATTTGTAACACTATTCTCAAGTGATGTTCATGTTGTTCGGGGGTCTTAGAGTAAACGAGAATGTCATCTATAAAAACTACCACAATTGATCTAGGTAAGGTCGAAAGATCCTATTCATGTAATCCATAGCAGGTGCATTGGTTAAACCAAATGGCATGAATAAGAACTCATAATGGCCATACCTAGTTCTGAAGGCTATCTTAGGTACATCTACCTCTCTAACCCTCAACTGATGATAACCTAATCTCAAATCAATCTTCGAGAAAACAGATGCTCCTACCAATTGGTCCAGAAGGTCATCTATCCTCAGCAAAGGGTATTTATTCTTAATGGTGACTTTATTCAATTGCCTATAGTCTATACATAACCTAAAGGATCCGTCTTTCTTTTTGACAAAAAGAGCAGGAGCTCCCCACGGTGATACACTAGGTCTAATGAAAACCCTTCTCCAACAATTCTTCTAATTGTTTCTTTAACTCTGTTAGCTGGGTTGGAGCTATCCGATAAGGAGTTATAGAGATAGGGCCCGTTCCAGGCATTAGATCAATAGAGAATTCAACTTCTCGCTCTGGGGGTAAGCCATATATGTCATCCGGAGACACATCAGGATAATCATTTACCACAAGGATTTTCTCTATCCTGACCTCCTCGTCTACCTTAAAAGAAAAGAGTACTAGATACCCTTGGTGACCTTTCCCAACATAACTCTCAGTTTTTGCAATAAATGCAGAAGATAGCTCAGTCTTAGGGCTTGGTGATGGTATACAGATAGGTAAAGAGACTACTTTACGGGAACAATCAAGTATGACATTGTTTCTAGACAACCAGTCCATACCAATAATCACATCAAAATCTTGAATGATCAAACATACCAAATTCAAAGTAGTCTTTTTTTTGTCTAGTTCAACAACGCAATTTAAACATACTTGTGAAGTAAAAACTTGGCCACTAGTTAGCGTAATTACGTTTAAATCGTAAGGTAACATACTCAACTTTAGACCCAAATTTTTAACAAAATCAAATGATATGAATGAATGGGTTGCCCCACTATCAAACAATGCATGTACAAGAACATTTTGGATCAAAATTTTACCTCGAATGAGATTAGGTGATATATCAGCCTCTTGCTACGTCAAGGCAAAAACCCTTCCTTGGTTCTGTGACCTAGTCGGAGCTGTTCCCTTCGTGGTTGGGCATGCTCGGGACATGTGATCGGGTTGTCCATAAGTGTAACAAGTTATGGTATAGGGAAAATTTCCATGACTCATTGCACTACATTTTTGACATCGAGTGGTAAAGGTCTGGTTGGGGTTTACTGTCTGGTTCCTACGAAACTACTATTTATTTCCTTTGAACTTCTTCTTCCAACCACCGTTTCTTCTGTTGTTAGGAACTCCATGATCCTCTCTCTTCCTCTTTTCACTCGCTTTGGCCTCTTTCTCTAGCTTGGCCTCCTGAATGTAGGCTTCAGCTATCCGACATTTGTTCACAAGTTAAGAGAAGTTCGATATCTCAAAAGTCCCCACTATATTCTTTATCTCGGATCTCAAGCCTCTCTCGATGTGGCTTGCTTTTCACGCCTTATCGTGCATGTTGTTAAGGTATGAAGAAAATTTGGAAAGCTCTTTAAACTTGGCCTCGTATTCCCCTACTGTCATTGTCCCCTGTCTTATCTGGAGGAATTCAGCTTCCTTCTGTTTCTTCACACTGTTTGGGAAGTATTTGTTGACACAGTGAGTTGAAAATTTTTCCAAGTGATTTCTTCTCCCTTTGACTCAAGAAGCCTCTTTGCCCCTTCCCACCAATATTTCGCTTCTCCTTCCAGTTTATATACTGCCAAGGCGCGCCTTTGAGTTTGGGTGCAATTCATTATCCTGAATATTTTTTCTAATTATTTGATCTAATTTTGTGCCACCGCCGGATCATGTGTTCCTGCAAATGAAGGGGGATTGGCCTTTCGGAATTCTCCTAGTACCTTTGTAAAGGAGTTGGCATCCTCAGTTTCTTCACCATTTCCTCGGTGCCTTTCTTCATTCTGGTCCCTTCTCCCTTCATCCTGCAATCTCCTAAGAATATTAGCCGTTACGGCCTGAGTGTTTTCCTGATACCTCAACTGTGTCACTATTTCTTCTAGGATTTCAGTCTGAGTTCTCGTTGTAGCCATATTCTGGAAAATAGAATTTTGAATTCCAAATAGCAGTTAGATTATTTCCAAAATAACCTAAAACATAGAGCTAGGGTTCTAAACTACCCATGCTAACCCACTTAGTGCCTAGAACCGTGCTCTGATACCAATTTAAAGTGTAACACCTCAAGATCGCTTGAGACTATCTCCAGTCTAATAGATATCGAAAATAAGATTCCTCATAGAATAATTAAGCTACTTTTTTTCTTTATAAAAAAACCTTCAAAATTAGAAAGATCATAAATCCGTAACTAAGAACAACTAGGAACCAGTGTTATCATCATTAGATAAAACCTCGAAATCCACATAGGTTTTACATCGCTACTATTATATATATATATATACACATCACTAGAGGTTAATTATTTCATAATGACCAAAAAATTTAGGCTACAGCTACTGAATCCCTGCTGCAACCCCGCTATTCTGACTTTGATTTGTACCTGGAAAATGGTTACTACAGTACAAAATCATGAGATATAGAAATCTCAGTAGTCAGTAGTTAATCTTGAAAACAAGAACCATTTCCAGTCATAAAAGCAAATTCATAACTCCATTCATAATTCAGTTTAACTCATCTATGCCACTGTCATGCAGAGATTATCCCTGGGTCTTAGTACCATAAGAGTTTGTTTCACCTCAAGTGGTGCCAAGGGTAATCACTATTCTCAGTGCTTACCATCAAGGTCTAATTATACCCTGTGGCCAAAGGTCAGCAAGACTGACACTAGTATCGTCATGCATAGCTGTTTCCACCATAACCATGGCCAATCTTATACTGGCGCGTACCGTCGTACCCTAGATGCTTGGCGTACACTGCCTTAGCACATGAGTATCATACATATACATACATAACAATGCATAGAGTCGAATATTATATAATAAATCATTTTCAGTATAAAACAACTTCAAAATATATGAACAACGCTTTTATGAAATGTAACTGGCAACTTGGAATTACTGTCCTGTACTGATTCAGCTTAAAATTATTCTAAGGTGCTGGTAAAATAAATTAGTCATTAAAATCCTAATATGGAAGACTTAAAAATACTATTCCATTTTTAAATGTAATTTCTATGCACTAAATACTAATTACGTATTATTCACAATCTTATTTCTAATCCCAAATTTAAATAAATATAATTAGCTAAAAATATCCTAATAGGGAAGAGATTAAAATTACTATTTTATAATTAATTAAATCTTGCACCTCAAAATTTAATTATGTAATATCTATAATCCCATTCATTGTCCCAAACTCAAATAAGTATAACTAACTAAAATTCTTCCAATTTATTTCCCCAAATTCCATCTTATTTCCTTTTTCTTCAGAAACTTTGAGTTAATTCAATTTGGTCCTTAATGCAAACTTTAATCATATAAATAACTTTCAAAATTTGATAAAATTTATCAAATTTTATTTAAAATCCTATATATTTATTAAATCTGGATATTTTCAGAAATTTTACTCTCTCCCTACAACTTCTCATTTTATTCACTTAGGTCCTCAGTAATTATTTTTTCCTTATCTTTTTCATGATCTAAGAAAATATTTAGTTTCATCTAAGTCTATAGGTCACAAATATATCTTGTTCCAAAATTATAGCTACTCCTAAAAACTTTTGATTTGTTTCTGTTTAGTCCCTGTCATGTATGCATACCTCTAAACTCCATGTTTTTCCATTCTTCTTGCTGCATGGCTCTCCCAAACTCATCTAGGGACTCTCTAAGACATGTTTAATCATTTCTAAAGCACATGTAAGCCTAAAAGAACGGATTTAAAGCTTACCAAAGTGTTGAAGCTCACTTTTCTCTTTTGTTTTTTTGCACTTATATCTCTCTATCTTTTGCTGCTGTGAATGTGTATTTGGGACCTCAAATCTATTGCTAAGATGGCCCTTTTGTTAGCATCAAAGTTGCCCAAAGGTGGCTCTCTAATATCTCAAGAAAAATTTACTGGTTTTAGAGCTTTCTCTCTATCTCTCTCGGTTTATACAGAAAAGGAGAAAGTTTTACAGCAAACATCTTCTCTCTCTCGAGTGCTCTTGTTAGGATAGTAGAAAATGGAGCTATAGACCCTCCTTTATATCCTAAGGGTCCCTTACGTGGCAACCAATGCAAGGAAAATAGATTCTCTCTCTCTCGATTCCAAATCATGAAGACAACGCCATGAACTTTCTCTCATCCTCGGCAGCATCACGTGGGCACTACAGAACAGCTCACGTGTTGTGCTTTATCTTCCATATTCTCGGGTTCACTCTTGCTTTGCCTAAGGGAAGAGATACCTCTATACATATGCAAGAAAAGGGTACTGGCCGAGATGGTTTTACTGTCTTAAATCTGCAAAGGAAGGAAAGAAGAGAGAAATAAAATGGGAGTGTAGTGTGTGTTTCCTTGAAGGAGCCTGTGGTTACACATCTTGAAGACAAATCACCTTGCTTTCCACAAGTTCACTTCGCAGCATCCTCACGTGGCTACCTTGGCCTGCACTGGTTCAGATTCTACTGCATAAAGCTTTGTGTTGCTGCCCAAGAAGATGTAGCCAAGCTTTCGATGCCTTAAGTGTTTTCTTCATTCCCAATTCCCTTTTTCCCATATTCCTATCCTCCCTTTTTCAGTTGCACAGCCTTTTGCCCTCAAATGATGGTATATTCCTTCTGTAGTAAGGAGAAAAGCTAGCCAAACTCTTGAGCACGTGAAGGCAAGCACTCAAGGAGAAAGAGAAAGAGAAAAAAAATGAAATGGCCCATCTTCTTGTTGGTTCAATGCTATGATCGGATAAGGAAGAAAATATATAAGCCTTGCATGGTCTCCAACGTGTCTATTTTCATCAAATTTTGTATAGCTAAAATTCTAGATAAGTCATTCACACTTTTCTGTATTTACAAATAGGTCCTTGGTGTAAATGAAAAAATTTTATTTATCACCAAAAATTATTTCTAGAATTTCATATGATTTTCTCCAATCTCTAATTTTTAGAAAAAGCCATATATATATATATATATATATATATATATATATATATAGTAGCTCGAGATAATCCTTCTCGAGCTACATATGTGAATCAAGAATATTCTTGTCGAGCATTGATATTCAAGATTTTTTTCCAGCCATTAATTATTTTATATTTTATATTAATATTTTTTTTACAAAATATATATGTTCATATAAATTATTAAAAAAATGGTGGCTCTTGAGCAACAGTGCTCGAGAGGGATACTCTTAAGTCACATATATGGCTCGAGAAGGATTATCTTGAGTAACATGCGTTATCAATTAACTCTTAGTACTTTTTTTAGTAAGAAATCTTTCATAGCAACTTGGGTAAAGCAATATTTTTTTCCTATTATATTCAATAAAACGAAAAGTGACGGTAAGAAACTTGTTCAATCGTATTCCATCAAAATTTATTTGTAGGAACTATCATTGTTTGTTGTAGAGGCAGTCTGAATCCTAAAAAAAATAACAAAAGTTTGATTTTAAGAGACGTTATTAATTTGGAAAGATCTCTCCACTTTACATTTTTAGGACATTAATTTTTCGCACTTTATATATATATATATATATATATATATATATATATATATATATATATATATATATATATATTCTTACTTTGATACCAAAAAGATAGAGTGTTTCAATAGTGTTTGAAAAATTATATTTGATTCAAGTTTTAGTCTTTTTTTTTGTTAAATTGCAAAATTTCTATTATTATTAAATTTCAAAATTCTCATAACTAAAAGTTATAAAATAATAAACAAAGGGACTAAATTGATAGAAATATCATTTTTAGAGATTAAATTAATATACTTAACCTTTTAATAACTTAATTGAGAGATTTCTATATAAATAAGCAATAATTTACAATAAAATAACTCAATTTTACAAGCGAAATATCGTGTTTTCAAATAAATGTATATGACTTAAGTATTTGTAGGTACAATAGAAGTTATGTGTCTACAATTTTACAAGTGAAGTCAACAAATTCTATAGAAAATACATTCCATACAATGTAGCGTTAAAGTGATTTGTATTTTGTAGTCTCATATGTAAGAAGAAATCAATGCCTTATAGAAATTTGAATTGTTTACCTAATTATTATCTCATTAACTAAAAATAGCTAAGTCATTTAAATTAACACAAATTCCATTATCTTCATTATTTTAACATTTTTAGGTTAAATTATTTTTTAGATTCTTATAATTTACTCAATTTTCAATTTGGTGAAATCATATAAGTTTACTCAATTTTCAACTTGATACTTATAGTTCAAAATTTTATAATTAAGTTCTTACAACTTTATAAATTTTTAATTTAGTCTTTGTCACTAAACTTCTATAAGTTTTTCTTTAAAATATAATGATATGGCCAATTATATATATATATATATATATATATATATATATATATATATATATTCATATTTTAAATATGTATGACTTGTGTATAAACAAAAGTAAAAATAAATAATTAAATTAAATCAAATGTATGGAAAGTGATGTACAGCTTAAATGTTAAGTAATTTGGACCAGTTAGCTTGAATCTGTATATCTGGATTGTCAAAATACTTACATGATTTATCACGCTTGCAAAATCTACCAAAATATTAAACAAATTTAATTGCCGAAAGGCTATAAAACTAATAAATTGATGAAAAACAAATGATCTAAACTAGTCATGATTCCAAGAAAAAGAAGAAGAAGCAAAATGCACATAACTCCCTTAACTTTGAGTCATGTGCAATTAACTTTCTTCAACTTTAAAAAGTTATAATTAAACACTTAAACTTTCAATTTTTTATAATTAACCCCTTCCGTGATTAACATTGTTTAATTGCATCTATGTCAGCATTTTTTATAAATAATTATTAAGAAGTATCAATTAATTGTTTTATTTGAATTTGATTTGGTACCAAATTATTATTCCAATTATATTATGTAAACTATAAATGTACACTTTAATAATATCAATCTAGAAAATGATAACCCTTTGATATTTATTAGTTATGCAATGCATTATATATATATATATATATATATATATATATATATATATATTTGTGTGTGCCCCTACAAGAAATAAATTAAAATTTAAGTTTCAAAATTTATCTTTTATTCACTTAGGTCTTTAGTCAAAATTTTTTTATTCAATTTTTGATATAAATTAGTCTTTCACATCGTCTGGGTCCCTAGTTGAAGAATATATTTTTTATTTATCAAAATATCCCCTACAAATATATATATATATACAAATATATATATATATATATATATATATATATATATATATATATATATATATATATATATATTTTTGTGTGTGTCTCTACAAGAAATAAATTAAAATTCAAGTTTCAAAATTTATCTTTTATTCACTTAGGTCTTTGGTTAAAATTTTTTTTATCCAATTTTTAATATAAATTAGTCTTTCACATCGTCTGGGTCCCTATTTTAAGAATATGTTTTTTATTTATCAAAATATTCCCTACAGACTTTTTAGTTTGTTCACTTTAGTCCTAATTCTTCACTTGTATTTTTTTTATAGTTTGGTCATCCAAATCAGTCCATAATTTCATTTTTTAGTCATGATATGATTCAATCTATCATTTATATCCAAGAAAAATACAAAATATGAATTAAAATTCAACTTTCAAAGATTATCTTTTATTCAATTAGGTCCTTGGTCAAAATTTTTCATTTGTCCAATTTTTGATATAGACTCTTCTTGTAATTCATCTTGGTCCTTAGTTTAAGAACATATATTTTCTATGAAAATCATCCCTTATAAAATTTTCAATTTGTTCACTTTAGTCTCAGTTTTTCACTTTCATTTTTTTCTCACCGTTTGGTCATCTAAATTAATCCATAATTTCATTTTTAGTCTTGATATGATTCAATATATCATTTATACACAAGAACAATACAAAAAATGAATTAAAATTCAAGTTTCAAAGATTTTCTTTTATTCCCTTAGGTCCTTAGTCAAAATTTTTCTTTTGTCCATTTTTTTATAGAAACTAGTCTTCTAATTCATCTCGGTTCCTATTTTAAGAATATATTTTTTATCAAAATCATCCCCTATAAACTTTTCGGTTTGTTCACTTTAATCCCGGTTCTATACCTTCATATTTTTTTCTCATGATTTGGTTCTCCAAATCAATCTATAATTTCATTTTTAGCCATAATATGGTTAAATCTGTCATTTCTACCCAAAAACAATACAATCTATCATTTATACGTAAGTGAATAAAAGGTAAACTTTGAAACTTAAATTTTTAATTTATTTCTTGTATTGTTTTTGGGTAGAAATGATAGATTTAATCATATTGTGATTAAAAATAAAATTATGGACTGATTTATAGGATCAAACCATGAGAAAAAAAGCATGAAAATGAAGAACATGACTAAAGTGAACAAATTAAAAATTTTGTGAGGATGATTTTAATAAATAAAAAATATATATTTTTAAACTAGGGACCTATATGAAGCAGAAAATGAGTTTATATAAAAAATTAGACATAAAAAATTTAACTAAGGACCTAAGTGAATAAAAGATAAGTTTTAAAACATGAATTTTAATTTATTTCTTGTATTGTTTTTTAGTAGAAATAATATATTAAATCATATTTTAACTAAAAATGAAATTATGGACTGATTTATAGACCAAACCGTGAGAAAAAAATATAAAAGTGAAGAATAGAAACTAAATTGAACAAATTAAAAATTTTGTAGGGGATATTTTGAAAAATAAAAAAATATTTTTGGTTCCCTAACCAAAAAATAACCCCGGTGACCTATTTTATAGTTTTAAAAATTTCAGTGACTAAATTCATTAATTTTAAATTATAAGAACTAAAATTATTTTTTAATAAAACTATAAGGACCATAAATATATTTAAATCTATATCACTAAACAGTGTCACAATTGATAAACTTACTTTCCAAAAAGAAAATGAAAAGTTACTAATATACATTATTTAATCAGTGACAAAGAACAAACTGATATTATTTTTAATTCAAATATATATTATAACGACGGTTTTAACTTTTAAGTCTAACTTCTCCTTTTATATTATATTTTGTATTTCAATTTATTTATCTGATAACACATAGACAAATTATCATATAAGGTTCCAAGTCATATATTAAAACATAGAAACAATTTATTTTATTTTTTATTCATCTTTTCAATTAAAAAAAGCTTGTTTTTGCTAAAACTATGTAAAATACAAAATGTAAGTAATATGCATAACTAAATTTTATAAAATTACAATTATCATAAGAAGACAAAAAAAATTAAAGATAACATAACAATAATTGCATAAAATATAAAACATTTAATTAGTGATAAAGATTAAACTGTTATTATTTTTAATTCAAATTTATACACAATAACGGTTTCATCATAAGACTTTATCATTTAAAATATTATTTGACAAGTATATAACTTTCAGTTTTGAAATATTACCCATTTCCCTCGGAATATATCCTACATTAATTGTCAATAAATATTAAGCTCACATTTAACACTGACTCAACAATATTACGCATATTCAATTTTGTAAATAAATTGATTTAATTACTTTTAAAAATTCAGTTGCACATATATTTCATAAAAAATGTCAATTTCTTTTTTGTTCTTCTTATAATAAATTACGACATTTGATCCCTTTAACTATTACCCTATTACAGTAAACCCTCTACCATTTAAATTAATAAATTTTTAAAAAAATCATTAAAACTTCCTTTTTACAACATAAAATCATTCAGTTTGGAAAACATGCAAAAGATTTTGAAATATCACCAATCTCTCGAAATATATCCTGTTATGTCAACAAATGTTAAGTTAATGTACATTTAACCAATTCAGTTGCTTACATTTCATTATGAATGTTTTTTTTTTGGTTCTTTGATTATAATGTACTGCATAAAAAATGTATTTTATAATTTGATGATATCAATATTTATAGAAAGTGAAATTACATTTAATGCCTTAAACTATTAACCTATCACAATAAATTCTCTACAATTAAAATTGAGATATTTCAACAACATAAAATCATTGAAAAATTAAATCGCTTTAAAGTGAGCGAGAACCCAAGCAGCTATGCCTGCATGGAGAAAAATTTTGCAGATTTGATTTATATTCCAAATTAAATATTTCAATTTCAGACTCATATAGTACAATTTCTTAATCCTTAATTCCTTGTAGTGTTGTTCCTGGCATTATATATATATATATATATATATTGTTTTGTTCTTTTCCGAACTATTCAATAAAGGAGATATAAATAAAAAAGGAAAGGAATTTACATCAAAACTATGTTTATTTAGTTAAATAATAGATATTTTTTAAAATAAATTTATTAAAAAAAGTTCGGATTCTATCATGAGTTTTCCTACGATAAGAATATCCTCATGACAATGATTATTTTAAAAACGTTTGCAAATCCATTCTCGTTGTATTTTTGTTAATTTGTATTTTTAAAATTTAAATAAAAAATACAAAATATAGGAAATATTTAATCCCAAGGATAGTAAATGACTTTGGTACACAAAACACCCATGCAAAATGAATTATGTAAAACATAATTTGAAAAGATGGAATAGAAATATTTAAAGAATATTCAATAAATGTTATAAATAGATTTTAAAGACATACCTGTTAAAGAGTTGTAGGAGATACTAATCAATTCAAGTGAAGATAAGTTAGAAATAGTTGAAGGTATACTTCCTGAAAGCTTGTTTATTACAATGCGTAAGATCTTTAAGCGTTGAAGTCTTCCAATTTCTAGTGGAATGGATCCCTTGATAGAATTATTATTCCAATTTAAGGTCTCTAATTTTGACAAATTAGACACACTTGGAGGAATGAAACCCTCAAAGCTATTATTGTGAAAAATTAAGTGTCGAAGTGTGAACAAGCCTCCTATCCATAATGGAATTTTTCCACTGAATTGGTTGTAACTCAAGTTGAGTATTTCTAATTTGTGTAATTGAAGTAACTCTTTTGGCAAGTGACTATAAAAGTAATTGTCATGAAGATCAAGTTCAACTAAGGAAGACAAATTTTCAAGTTGTGGGGGTAAGGTGCCCTCAAGACCCATGTCACCAAGATTTAAGAGCCTTACTTTTTGATGAAGAGGATCACAAGTAACCCCAACCCAATTATAAAAGAAAGAAGAGATGGACCAATTAGCCAACAGATTGTTAGGATCTTTGGTAATAGAGGATTTGAAAGCAAAAAGTGCAGATTCATCTATACTAAAATTGGTCTTACACAAAACGGTGCAGGCCATTAGAAAAAGTAGTGAGAACATAAAGGAGAAGAAATGAAAACAAAGATTTGCCATGTTTAGTTGAATTAGGAACAAGGAGAAGGCTATACTATATTTTTATATTTACAAACACACATATATATACTTCTGGGAAACGGTTATCACATAGGTTAGGAATTGTAATGAAATGTGAAATTGGGCCATTTCGTCAACTTGACTATATGAAATGTCTTTGTCCTTCGCTTGATAATTTAGGCGTATTCATCAACTTGCTAGAGAAGAAGATTTTGTCATTTGGATTTGAAAAGATGATGACGACGACGACGACAACAACTCAAGCCTTATTTAATTAGGTGAGGTTAGTTATACGGATCATAATGTTATTTAGCTCTATCAATAAGTAATTATTAATCACTCTAATTCTATTTCGTATACAATCATTACAGATTATATATTTTTTTGTATGACTACATATTTATCTCAATATTCTCATCTCTGCTACTCTAATTTTTTGTTCTTGTTATCCTTTTAATGTCCAATATTCACTCCATGATATTGCTGGTCTTATAGTAGTTTGATAAAACTTCCCTATGAACTTATTAAGTACTTTCCATTTATAAACAATATCTGATGTATTTCTCCATTTCAACCACACTGCTTGTATCATATGCGTAACATCTCCATAAATAAAAATGATAGAGATATCAAAAGACTTTACTTCAAACCAGTCCGGAATGATTGAAATTACAAAAGTAAATTTAATTTGTTAAAGTAATCCATTAGAAATTGGTTGTTTAATTGTTTCTAAATGTTCATTGATTCAAATAAATTATCCTTATGCTGATTAGAAATAAAATGTGTATAGTAGATGTGTTATTTATAGGCTGTTAGAAGGGACAATTAATTAAGTATACCAAAATTAAAATTCTAACAAAATTTAGGAATTCATTATAAATACAAGCATCTGAGGGAAAATCATTTTTCTTTTAATATTATCTTGTTAATTGAGTGGTCCAGGAAAGATTTCTTTATTAACTTAAATGATTTAGCTTTATTATTTTTTTCCTTTTTGGTAGGGCAAGCATGTCTTCAGTCTAACTTGCACAGTAATTAAGATTAAATTTCTTTGAGAAAATTACACTTTATCTCCTTAAACTTTTTTCTATTTGCAAAAAAATTCTAAAATTTTAAACTCAGCAAAAGACCCCACTAAACTTTCTGCTATAACATGTAGAAATTTACTAGTGACATGGCATAGAATCCTAGTTCACAGCAATGTTGAACTGACTGTCAACTAACGAGAGGAAGTTTTCTGTACGAAATAAAAGTTAAGGGGGTATTTTGTTGAGTTTAAAATTTCAGGAGATTTTTTGGCACATAGAAAAAGTTTAGAAAGTAAAATGTATTTTTTTTCTAATTTCTTTTTAAGATATTTTACGGGTACACTTCCTATGTTTGCTTGTATTTGAAATAATAAATTTTCTGAACAACACCATAATAGTAGCAACTAAATGCTTGAGGTGAACTGCAATCGGCATTATATTTTTATTTAATTTATAATTTGGTCTTTATAATTTGAAAAAATTATAATTTGAATGCTTAGAATTTTAAAACCTTTTTCATTTAGTCGCTCCTAAATAAAATTTGGTTAATATTTTGGTAGATTTTGCCAGCATGATAAACGATTATGTATTTTGACACACTAGACATACATGATTCAAGCTAACTTGTCTAAATTTCTTAACATTTAAGCTACATCACTTTCCATATATCTGAGTTAACTTCATTTCATTATTTATTTTTACATTTTTACTTTTGTTTATACACGAGTCGTACATATTTAAAGTACTAATATATACAAATATAATTGGCCATATCATTAAATTTTAAAAAAAGACTTATAGAAGTTTAGTGAGAAGGACTAAATTAAAAGTTTATAAAATTGTAAGAACTTAATTGTAAAATTTTAAACTATAAGGATCAAATTGAAAATTGAGTAAACTTATAAGAACCCACCAAATTAAAAATTGTGTAAAATTATAAGAATCTAAAAAATAATTTAACCAGAAAATATTAAAGAACCAAGATAGTAGAATTTGTGTTAATTTAAATGATTTAGCTAATCAGATAAGAATTGTGTGGATAGTTTAAATTTTTATAAAACATTCATAATTGACATGACATTCAAAGTTGGCTTCTTACTTATGAGACCATGGAGTACATACCACTTTGAATAATTGTTCCATGCCTATTTATTCTAACATTACAAACAAAATGTGAGATAAGAATTGTGTGAATAGTTCAATTTTTTATAAAGCATCCATGATTGAACATGATATTTAAATTTGGCTTCTTTCTTATGGGACCATGCAATTTTAGAGGATTAATTTGTCTACTTTGAATTTACAAATCTTTTAGAAAATATATTTTGTGCAGATTCTACAACTTGAGAGAAGGCTACAAGATCAATTTGAGGTCTGATGCACATTGGAAAAGGATTTGGATACAGACCGTCATCCCTTGAAAATTCAAATGACAGGATCTGTTGCTTTGGGATGAATAATTCGCATTTGGATCTATTGCTTTAATTTATTTATATCTCAATAGTTGTCAGCATATGTTTTCTAACGGACTGTATTATATAATGCTTTTAGTTATGGAAAGAGCATAGTTCTTACAATTGAACTTATAATTTTGCTATGTCTGCACTATCGAGATTTCCTCCTTTTAGAATTGTTTTACAACTCTATGGTTGTCAGTTGTGTATCCATTTTATTTTTGTTAGTGAATCCTTCTCTATCTTTTTACCTCTATCTTCAAGGTTTTTGGATCATCCACTGATATCAATTATCAGTGACTGAAAGTTAAAAAAATGTGAAAGTGAAGAATATGGACTAAAGTGAACAAACTGAAAAGTTTGTAAAGGATTATTTTGACAAAGAAAAAATATATTTTTAAACTAGGGACCTTGACAAAGTAGAAAACGAGTTTATATCAAAAATTAGACAAAACGAAAATTTTGACCAATGACCTAAGTGAATAAAGGATAAGCTTTGAAACTTCAATTTTAATTTATTTCGTGTATTGTTGTTTGTTAGAAATGATAGAGTAAATTATATCATGACTAAAAATAAAATTATGAACTGATTTGGAGGACCAAACTATGAAAAAAAAAATATAAAAGTGAAGAACAGGGACTAAAGTAAACAAATTGAAACATTTTTTGGGGATAATTTTGACAAAAAAAAATATATTCTTAAACTAAGGACCTAGACGAAATAGAAGACGAGTTCATATAAAAAATTGGATAAAAGAAAAATTTTGACCAAGGACATACGTGAATAAATTGATCTTTTTTAGGAGTCCATGTAACTAGTCCACGTCAGCATAAGTGGTACACAATCAGCACTGACATGGATTTTAATACTAACATTAACATCTCAGTCTACGTTGAGTAACGGTTGACTTACCAAAAACTAACCATGGAGACCTATTTCAGAATTTTGAAATCTACAAGAACTAAATTCATTATTTGTAAACTATAAGGACTAAAATTTTTAATAAAACTATAAGGACCTCAAATATATTTAAACCGTGATTGGTTTTTATTATTTAATTTATATATCAAAAAAATCATTAAAACTAAAATAAAATATTAATTTGATTTTTGAAAAATTATAATTATTTTAATTTAATTTTAAAAAAATAAACCTTTAAATTGAATTCTTAAAAAAAATATATATTCATCTAAATTTTGTTGGTTCGTATATTTTGAGAATGATAAATTAAAAATTTTAAAATAATGAAAATTTCTATTTTATTAATAATATACATAACAGAAATAAATATATATTTAACTATTGCTGAAAGTTTTTCTTTAAAAAAAATATTTCTAACAATTAACAAACATTGGACTCCTTAATATCATTGCTAGGTGTAAATTTTTTTCCATGTTTAAATTAATCATATATTTCTAGTTTTTTAAGAGACCTTTGGCGTTAATTCATGTTATATCTTTTTAAAAAATATAATTATTTTAAGTTATTTTATAAAAACATTTTTAATAAATATCTTTAACTAATTTATTAAAACATATATTAGACTATACAACTGATATATTTGACTTATATTTATCTCTATTTGTTTCTTAAAATATCATTATTAATAATTGCACTGTATAAAATCTATCACAAACCATATATAAATGACAAAACTTTTTGAGTAAAATAAACTATTCAAAATTACTCGGCTATCTCTTACTTTTAAAATATATATTTCTTCTCTTTAATTATAAAATACACTACATTTTAATGTAATTTTATATTTTGTCCAAAGAGATTCATTGCAATATTTTTGTTGATGATCAATAAATTAATTTTACTAAAATATCTTCTATTAACATGAAAATATAAAATTTTACATATTGTCATATCCTTAGTAGCTTTTAATCCATAATAAGATTTCACAAATATTTCATTTTTATGTACAAAATAACTTACTCAAACTTTATATTAAATCATTTTTAAATATTACTTTGAAAATAAATCTCATAAATGTGTTTTTTTTTCTATTAAGCTTTAAAAATATTTTCATCACAAATTATCTAAATAATTTATTTTTAAAAAAATTAGTTTAAAAACAATTGTAAAAATTCATTTTTAAAATAAAAGGACAAAAACCCAATAAATACGAGTTTGGATTGTCTCATGTAAGCCTCCTGACATTTTTTTAACGTGAATTTTCAGCTGTCAGATCTTTGTGATCCAACGCACACCATTAGCAACTCCAACAACAAAGGATCCGGACGCTTCTATGACTCTTGGCTTAAATTTCTTTAAGACTACACTTTAAAAACATTATTTTAAATTAGTCCCTGCCATTTTCAAAATTTCATATATTTGCCAAGTTTTTTTAAATCAATTTTTATTTTGATCCCCAATAGACATTGAGAATTTCAAATGACCTAATTTCAAATTTTGATTCGGACTTGAACCTCAAACCATTTTGAAAATACTAAAATTGTCCCTTAACCAGTAAGCCCCAAAAATTTTTGAGAATTCCAAATTGGTTCTTTTTCAAAATTTATCTAAAACTTGAAAATTCTAAAAATTGAGGCATATTTCTTAAGGGACCATTTTAGTATTTTCAAAATGGTCTGGGGTTAACGTGAGAATCAAAATTTGAAATTAGGCCATTTGAAATTTCCAGTCTTTTATGGACTAAAATAAAAAATGATTTCAAAAACTCAATAAATATGAAATTTTGAAAATGGTAGGGACTAATTTAAAATAACATTTATAAAGTGTGCATCCTAAAGAAATTTAAGCCAAATGCCAAAAGAAAAAAAGAAGCTGCAGGTGTAAGGCAAATGGTGTGTGTTGGATAATTGTCAATTGAGATAATTGAGAGTTTTACTAATCTTCTTCTACCAAAGCGAAACTAAATCGTTAAATGAGTAAATGTTCAAGGGCTTGGATCATCTCGTGCTTTTGTTGTTTAGGTGCTAATATCCAGTATTTTTATATTTAATTTAATTTTTATCTTAGCCTCCCTACAATTTTAAAATTGTAATCTCTTTAAAATTTATTGAGTATAAATTAATTATAAAATTAATATGTTTTAATTTTATATTTTTATGAATTTAAATGATAAGACTCAATTTAATTCATATTTTTACTTTGCAAAATTAATTTAATTAGAGAGCATTAATTTATAAACTTAAATGATAAAACCCAATTTAATCTATAGAGCTGACTGAGTGTACTTTTATACTGTTTTGCTGACTGGACATGGTCTTCTGCTGAAAACAGAATTAAAAAGTAGAAAACAGAAAAACTGCACAGCTAAAATAGAAGAAAGGGACAACACATGGTTTATTTTAAGGGCAAATTACAAAAATATTTCTTGAAATTTTATTAAATTGCACTTAGCACCTTCTTATTTTTGAACATTACACTTAAATCCCTTGATATTTTGATACATGTAATAAAAACTTCCCTTTCGGTTTATTTTCTATCAAACTAATTATTTTTTATAACAAGAGACTATAATTCTTTTTTTTAATTTGTAAAGGCAATTAAATTAATGTTAAGTTCTGAAATAAAACAGTAACTGTTTTTAATATGACAATAAAAAATTGGGCAATAATTTTATTACTGGAAGAAACACATACTGCACAAAAAGTTAATATTAAAGATTAAAAATAAATTAGAAGAAAACTAAGTGTAATAATAAACTACGGGAGTACCATATATAATTTAACCAAACTTTAAGAAATGTTAATGTAATTTACCCAAAATTAAAAAAATTAAAATAAAATAGATCACTCACTGGGTGGAAACCTTTAATTTTTCACTATGAGATTCAACATATATTCTCATAGTGTTGTGATTTTTTATCATGTCAGATTGTCTCTCTTTTTTAATATAATTTTATGTTTTAAAGAACTAGTATTTGAGAAAGTGTTCAAAGTGCCATATTATGAATAATGAATTCGTTTTTTAAAAATTGAAATGAATCTAACACCTTTTTGTATATAAATAAGACAATTTAAACTTACTCCAAACCTGAATAATGAAATTGAAACTTCTTTCAAACTTGATTAACTGAATTGAAACTTAAAATTACATTCCTACAACATGTGATAAGCCTTTGTCGATATGTTCAGACATGTTTGTATTCTTTGTTAATAATTTAAATGGTGTTAGTAATTGAGATAAAATGGACACTTTTTAAAAATAATTTAAATAAAATTAATACAAAACAAATACGTAAAACGAAATTAAAATTTATACTTGAAACTTAATAACAAACACAAAAAAAAAAATCACATAACATTTTTGCTCCAAAAAGAAAAGGATATATAGGGTTACCAACGTTGATAAATGGTATGTTTTCAAAGATAATTGTTCTGAAAATAAAGGACATGATGGTAATATTGTAAATGTACAGCTTTATTAATAGCTTTCATATAGACATCGGGCAAATAAATATATTTCTAGCTAGTTTTATAGAGAAACTTGTGTCCTATATTTAACTCTTGTAAAACAATAATTTTTTGTATCTTTTTTCTTATTTTTTTATAAATTGACTAATTCATTTTAAACCATTGTATAAAGAAATTCTTAATAATTTATAAAGTTAATTCAGATAATAAATTTAATCAATTTATTAAATATATGTTAGACCACATATATTTAACTTATGTTTGTTTCTATCCTTTTTTGGGTATGGGATATTGGTGGCAAAAAACCTAAAATATCATTATTAATTAATGTATTGCATTAAATTTATCAGAAATCATGTATTTAAATTGCATAGCCTTCTCCTACAAATATTCAAAAGTATATAACTATCCCCTTTACTTTTAAAATATGTAACCCCTCTTGTATAACTATAAAATACACTAAACTTTAATCTAATATTCTATTGCAATATAAACTGTGGTAGATCCACGTCCAATTTCTTGCATGCAACATGGGTCAAGCACTGCCAAGATGACAAGGTATCCCAGCAAGTACATTGAAAATTATAAGTTTTAAAATATGGTAACTTGAGAAAAATGCTTCCAGAGTCTTTGACTATTGCCAGAGTCTTTGACAATAGGGCTATGAGATATTACAACATAATTTAGGAAGTAAGCAAATTGATTAATGTAGAATGGCATATGCATACCAATCAGAGTTGATAAGATCTTTATCTAATAAATATGTCGTACAAATAGGACAGTTGAGATTGAGTTTTAGGATGAACTATAAATAAAACAGAAAGCAAGATTGTTGGCATAAGCGTACAAGGATAGAGTTTTCACATGTATATAAGGTCTCTCTTTTTTTTTCCCCTTAATTTCTACCTAAGAATATTAGTTTCTTGATTTTTCACCATTTTTTTTAAGAAAATACTAGTCTTAAAAAATCTTCAGAGTAGTGAACTTTATTATTAAATAAAATGTATCATAAAAAAGAACAGAAACATTTCAATATGGTAATTAAAACATCCACAACTAATATGGTTAAAGATGATGGGTGCAAATCTATGGCAAACCTTACTGAGAATGCCATTGGAAGACAAATGTAATTATTGGAAACCTTTTAATTTTATTTCAAAACTTTAGAAGCCAAATGCTTTTCATAATTCCTTTTTTTTTTTTCAAATTAAGCTTCTTGGAGCAGTGCAGCCTTGTGAATCTGCATATACCATGGGCTTGCCCTATTAATGCCTTTCATTAAGCAAGATTCTTTCTTTCTTAACCACTTGTGATACTGACAGCGAATTTAGTCATAAACATAAGAATTTCAGTAGGAAAAATTGATTTGTGACTGATTTTCTACTGAATATTTTCAGTCTGTAAATCAACAGTTACTAATTTATTTGCGTCTGACTTCTGACTAATAAAAAAATCATATTGATATTTTTCTATTGATTTTTAGTCAAAAAAATTTCTGTTAGATCCTTTCCCTACGTGCCACTTGTGGACAAATGTTATTTGTGGTACAAATGTGTAAATAAATGTTATTTATAGTACAAATGTAACTCGACATCCTATATGTCAAACTATACATGTGTGGGTCGACATATGGTGTGTCGAGCCACATTATACATATTTGTTCAAATTTGTTTTTTAATTAATTTAATTTTTTTGTATGTGTATTTTTAAGTTTAATATTTTTTATATTTTTAAGATAGTAAATGAAAAAACAATGAATTTACCAAATTTTATGTCAATATATTTTTTATTTTACACTGGAAATAAAATACTAAATAATCTTCTTGTCATAAAGAACAATGAATTTATGGATTTTTCATATTAATAGTTTTGTTCATTTTACATTGTAAATAACACAAAACTTCTTGTTATAAAAAATGAATAATGAATTTATAGATTTTCATATTAATGAATTTCTTTATTTTACACCATGTAATTAATTTAATAACTTTGGTATAAAGGTCAACCATCCAGCATCACTTGAGAAAAAGAAATGAAGACAATGCTAGCTCCTCCAGTGAATACATAAGAAACGAAAGAGATTATAAAGAAAAACTTGAAAAGAAAAAAAGAATGATATATTGAAGAAAATAATTAGATATGTTTAATTGATTACCTTGGGCCTTTAACTTGTGAAGGAAATGCAAATAATCTATCATTCTCTTCTTACTATTAAGTCATCTGAAATGAACAATGTTAAAAAAATAGAAGGAAAAAGGACATATATAAGAAATTTCATCCACTGTAATACAAAAAGAAGAAATTGTGGAAATAAAAGAGAACAAGTAGGTAGAAGAATAAATTTTGTCATCGTAAAAGAAGTTGTGATAGGAGATGAGAAGACTACACAAAATAGAAAGTTGGACGAACAAAGATGAAACCAGAAAAAATTGAATAAGAGAAAAAAAAAGGGAGAACTCTTAAATAAATATAATTTGGTGGGAGAATGAATAATTTTGAATATACCACTTCAAATTTTTTTACCAAATCACAGTCAATTTTTTTCAACTAGCACACTCTGAAACCCGCACACATAATAAATGTATATGTGTGGCTCAGCCTCCCACATAATATATATTTATATATTATGTGGGAGGCATGATAGTGCATCTGTCAAGCCCCTCAACATAATATATATTGTATTATATATATACCACAAAAAATTTGTTTCGAAAAAGAAGTTTGAAAAGTATCCAATAATTGGCACAACAAGATCTTGGAGACAAATTTATCCATAGTAAAACTCACATGAAAAATTTTTATTCTTTCTTGGCCAATCAAAAAATATCAAATAAATAAAATTGTTATAAATAAATAGATAATATATTTTTCATAATATATGAAATTTAATTTATTATTTGTATATTTATTATTTTTATTTATATTATATATATATATATATATATATATATATATATTCTGTAAAAAATTGTTTTAAAAATGAAATCTGAAATGTATTTAAGAATTGGAACAAAAAGGTTTTGGAGGCAAATTTATCGATAGTGGGACCTATATGGAGAATTATTATTCTTTTCTTTTTTGGTCAATCATTAAATATCAAATAAATAAAATTGTTATAAGTAAATAGATAATAAATTTTTCAGAATATATGAAATTTAATTTATTATTGATGAATGATTGATTATTTTTATATAAAATTTTATATGTTTCATGTCTCCTGTTTGATTATTTTCAAATAAGCTTTATATATTTTCTATTATTTGTATGTGTACAATTCAATTTTTATATGTTTGATTGTATTTAAATAAGTTTTTATAAATTTTATATTGTTTGTATGTTAATAAATAAAAATTAATGAACAATTCATATATAAGCATAATTTTATTTGTAAATTGTATTAAATACTTAAATATATTATAAACAAAAATAACTACTTAATAAATTGTATTAATTAAACAATTTATTATCACCAAAGAAATCTATTACAACAATACAAATACTTATTTATTGTTTAAGGTTCAATAGTCGGATCGTGATCGAATCGCGGTTGAATTGGTCTACATTAAAATATTAAAAAATAATATATATATATATTAAATATATTTATTAGATTATATATATTAAATATATTTATTTCTAATATTATATATATTTAATATAAAAAATACTTGTTTTTAAATTACAATTCCTTCACTCACTGACACATGCAACAACTTCCATCACTCACCTCACCTTATGACCTTTTTGGCTTTTTCTTATTGAAGGCATCAGACTTTCACTTCTCTCTCTCTTTTCCATGTTGGTCTTCTTCTACTTTTTGTTGCTGCTTCTTCTCCATTAACTTGCCGCTTCTTCTCCATTAATACTGTTGCTTCCGCTACTTCTGGTTTTGTTGCCACTGCCTTTTGCTTATGGTTTTTTCTTCTTTCTTCATCATCTCACCGTCACCATTCTTCTTCTTCGTTATCTTGCCGTCGCGTGCTGTAAATCTTTATTTTTTTTTTAAAGATAGAACTGGTGTCATCAATGGCCGATTCTATTGGTTTTCCCAATTCCGGACTGGTTCAACCAGTTCTGCACTGATTTATTTCTTTTTTGGTTTAATAGCCTAATCGGACCGGATCTAGGACCAGTTCCTGGTCTGATCGGTCGAACCGGTAGATTCGGTCTGATGTTTTAATCATTGCTTATGACTTGTGGAACGCGAATCCTCTCCTACGCGGAGGAGGTCCTACGCCTTTTTTTTAGTTTTACTATTTTTTATAAAATAGAAAGATTTTTTTTAAGATTTACAGTAATATTTAATTTAATATTTAAGGTTTAAATCTTGAAGATTAGAGTTTACAATAATATTTAATTTAAGATTTAGAGTTTAGGGTTTAAGGTTTAGGATTTATGATTTAAGGTTTAAAGTTAGGGTTTAGGATTTAAGGTTTAGAGTTTAGAATTTAGAATTTAGGGTTTAGGGTTTAGGGTTTAGGATTTAAGGTTTAGAGTTTAGAATTTAGAATTTAGAATTCAATGTTTAGGATTTAGAGTTTAGAGTTTACAATAATATTTAATTTAATTTATTATAATTTCTTGAAAAAAATAAAATTTCTTAAAAATTAAAATAAAATTAAAAAGAAACATATAGGTACCTAATGACTGCGTGCCAAATGGTACACATGACATTCCAACGCCTTATAGGAGATGGAGTGGATCGCGATCCATGGGTTTGAGTCATCATTCATCGTAGAATTAAAATAAAGAAGAAAAAAAGGTAAAGGACTTGGCTAGTTGAAGAAGCCTTGCGCTTGTGCATTCAGAGAAAGACAGATCAGAAGAAGAGAGAGAGAGAGGCACGACGAGCGAGAGAGTGTGAATTGGGGGGGGGGGGTTTAGTTGAAGGCCACGAACCCACCGGCGTTACCTTTCCTCGACCCATCTGTCCACCTTCTCTCCCTCCTTCATCTTGGTCTACTCGAAACTGAGACGGAGGGGCCTTAACGAAGAAGCTCACCGGTGATTCTTCTCCACCATAGTACTTTCATTCAGAGGTGAGTACTGAAAAATCCTTTCTCCTCCATTTCTTTCGTGCTATTCGAACCCTAGACCGAATAAGAGTAGAAATCCGTGAATGAGGGCTAAGAATGGTTGACTGATTTTTTTAATTATTATTATTTTTTCCATGAATATCGAAGCTTTGAGGCTACTTTTGCAGAGAAAATGATTTGGAAAAGTCTGGGTATGGCTGAGTTGAAATTTGATGTCGGGTTGGGGCTAAACTTGGGTTTTTGGGAGATGGAGTTTGATTAATTTGCTTGATTGATGATCTTAGAGGCGATTTTCGACCCATAACATATCGCTTGTATGGTTATTTTAGATTTCAATTTTGTGCATTTTGTGATCTCTGATTTTGAGAAGGAGAAAGAATTAGTCTGTGGCATAGATATGCTGTCAATATATTTGGCTTGTTAGGATTGTTAGGATGTTTTAATATCTTGATGAGTGATACTGTAGTTGATGTAGACAATTATAGTAATAGCCTTTTTTCCTTCAGATTACTTTACGAATTAGTCCAAGTTCTAAAGTATATCCTATATATATATATATATATACAGGATATACTTATCATATAAGTAGTACTAAAGGCAATTAAAGATCAATAAGTGGTACTAAAGGCTAAAGCTTGTATATATATCTCATATAAAAAATTACATAAATACGTAAATTTATTCTTATATGTTAGAATATCAAAGGGAAGATTAACCAAAGTTTTCTCAAAAAGGAGAAGAGATCCTGTGTATATATATATATATATATATAATATTGCAATTTACTTACAAGCATCATATGCTTCAGAAACTGAGAAGACTTTTCCTGCTCGCAAGCCTTTTGATTCACTACATGTGATGAACGTGCCATTCTTTTTTTGTTTAGGAAAGCAAACTATACTGCGATTGATGCAATTATGTTTTGGAGTCTATAAGAAATGGAGATTATGTTTATATATTAGTTTTATGAATATATGCAGTGAAGAGAATTAATTGAAGGGCAATATTTTTATAGAGTTAATCAACCTATTTGAATCATGGTGTGGTGTAATTATTATATAGAGTCAATCAACCTAAAGACCTAGTGGTTTTTAATCATTGCGAGAGGACTCATCATTAATTCACACTTGCTGTGTATGTATCATTAGGAATTCAATGTCTATTATTATATATTTTATAGTCTAAATTAATATTTCCAAAATTAATAATTGGCTTCATCGATCTTTTGCTTAATTTAGTTTCTTTGAGAAATGTCATGCTGAAGTGATTTAGTTTGAGTATCCTATGGTTAAAGCTAATTATAGAATCTGCATTTATATTGATCTAGAAGCAATCTATGATATTCTTGGGTTAAATTGTTTCCAAAAATCTTGCGTGCATTCTTTGTCTTTCTATCTCTCTTTTGCAAATTCTGGGCTTTAGTCTTGACTCTTCAATTTTGTCTAATCATGTGGTGTTTATATATAGTTTTATTTCCTTTCTTTTGATTCAATTCTTGGGATTGTCTATATGTTACTTACAGTGTAGTAGAAATACCATTGTCTTTTTTTTTTTTTCAATTTTAAATTAAAGAAAGAAATACCATTGTCTTTAGGCTCACTGCTTAGGCTTTGTGCTTAACATCAAATATGTGATGCTTTCTATTATTTGGAGTGATTCTTGGCTTATGATATTTTATTGACATGGCATATCTTAAAGTTGTCAACCCTGAATCCTCAAATGTCTCTACTTATTATAAACTCTAATCCTAAACAAATTATACTACTTTTATATCCTACATCCAAGACTAAGATGCTTAGTATACCATGTATTGGACCATCACAATGTTATGTAGGCATAATAGTTTAGTTTACTTTCTTTCTTTCACTTATATTGTGTATTAAAGAGAAATCAAATTTCAATTTATCATGAAGTCTATAAATCTAATTATGTCAGTTTGACATAAGCAACTACACATGCTTTTTGAGACACAAATAACAATTTGGATGAGATTGTGTTTGACAACAACTACATATTTAAAGGATCCCTTGGGGCTTTGGTCTCTTTTTTGTTAGCACTAAAACATCTAGTTAATTTATTGTACTATGGTTAACATAAAAGCTATCAGAAGATTGGATGGTGATTTGGGCTCAAATTGAATAATAAGCTCCGGAGACCTTGAAAACAACAATTTCCATGTGTTTGGCTCTCTGAATTTTGTGTGTCTTTCTGAACTCTGATACTTCCTATGAACTTAACTTTATATATGTTTTGTGTGCCTTACCTTAAATCTCAAACATTGATAATTTGTTTTCTTCATCATGGAACAATGTGAGAGAAACATTTATCACATAAACAACAATAACAACAACAACAATAAAATCTTATCCCATTAGGTAGGGTAGACTACATGAATCGTACGATCATAGTGAGTTCTATCAATGATCAACTATTTAGGTATCTCATTCATTAAAAGATCTTGTTTAATGACTTCTTTAAGTATCCTTTTAGGTCTTTCTCAGCCTTTTTTTTATAGCACTCTATGCCATTTGCTCAACCTTCCTTACTGGCACCTCTAACTGTCTTCTTTGAATATGACCATACCATCTTAAATGATTTTCTACCATATTCTTCTCAATAGGTGCTACTCTAACTCTACTTCGTATACAATTATTATGGATCATATCTCATCTTGTATGACTACACATCCATCTCAACATTCTCATCTCTGCAACCCAAATTTTGTGTTCTTGTTGTCCTTTCAATATTCAACATTCACTCCCATATAATATAGCTGGTCTTATAACCGTATGATAAAACTTCTCTTTGAGCTTATTAGATATTTTTGGGTCACACACAAGTCCGGATACTTTTCTTTATTTCATTCACCCAGCTTATATCCTATGTGTAATATTCCCATTAATTTCACCGTCATCTTATGACTGATCCCAGATACTTGAATTTTGACACTTGTGGTATAACTTGGTTTTCAATTTTAACTTTCAACTCATTTCTAGCTTGTTGCTTGTTAAATTTTCAATACATATATTCTGTCTTACTCCTGTTCAAACAAAAACCCTTCGATTCCAAATTACACCTCTATAACTCGAGTTTAGAGTTAATATCTTCTGTTGACTCCGCCATGAGGACAATATCATCCGCAAAATGCATGCATTTGAGGATTTCTTCTTGAATGAGTTCCATCAGAATGTCTAAAACTTGGGCAAACAAATAAGGGCTCAAAAATGATCCTTGATATAGGCCAATTTAAATGGAAAAGTCTCTAGTTTCCCCTCCAGACGTTCTCACGCTAGTTATTGTCTCCTCACACATATCTTTTATAGTTTTAATATAAGCAACACGAATACCTTTCTTTTTCATGGCTTTCCATAAAACTTTTTTTGGTACTCGATCATAAGCTTTTTCCAAATCAATAAAAATTATATGCAAGTCTTTTTGTTTACTCCGATATTTTTCCATCAACCCCCTTAGTAGATAAATAGCTTCCATAGTAGATTGCCTTGGCATAAAACCAAATTGATTCTCATAAATACCTGTCTCAATTCTTAGCCTGTGTTTGATCACTTTTTCCCATAATTTCATAGTGTGATTTATAAGCTTAATTCCTCAGTAGTTTGCGCAGTTCTAGATATCTCTTTTATTTTTATATATAGGCACTAAAATGATTCTTTTCTATTCCTCAGGAATTTTCTTGGACTTTAAATCCCATTAAATAGATTAGTTAGCCAGATAATATCCTCTTTCTCTAAATGCTTCCAAATTTTGATAGAAATACCATGAGGGCCGAGGGCTTTACTATTATCCATTCTCCTAAGAGTTTCCTTGACCTCGTCAACCCTAATTCTACGATAAGAAGTCAAATTTGCCCTCTAGGGTTGTTAAATAATCTATATCACTAGTTGAGCCTGCTTCGCCATTAAAAAGCTTGTGAAAGTAACCCTCATATAAACATTTATCATATAAATATCATATTAAAAAAAAAGTCTAACCAGTGTTCAAATTGTATTGGATATTGGGATTATGGGGTTTTCTTCTTCATAGCTTCTACTGTAAGGTTAGGTTTTACTTTCTCTTTTACTCCTTGATTTTCCATTTATTTTGTAGCTTCTACCATTCTTCGTCTTCTTCTTTTGTTAGCTTATTGTGCAATTATGGAGCAGAGGTTGTGAGCGTTGATGTACACGTAGCCAGGGGCTTGACTTAGATGGGATAGGTCTTTGTAATTTATGGTGTTTTACTTTGATGATATTAGGAACAATTTGAATTTTGTCATAAAATGTTCGCTGAGAAAATGAAGCTAATCCATCTGGGAAAAATTCATATATACGAAGTGTCATTTTGATAAAAATGATAATATGATTTTACTAATTTGATTGTTTGCTCTTATTTGTTTGGTGCATTGATCCAATCAGTGTCCATTAATATGATGCTTTTCCTAATTCTTCAATAATCTATCCTATGGAGTACCAACCAGCCTCACTATTATCTATTATTGATCCATCTTCAAATCTTGGAAGTGTTAGCCCTAAGGCTATATGCCATAAGTTTTGATGATGACAAATGTATTTGAAATGTAGCATTGATATATATAAAGGTTAATTATCATATATATGCTACAAGTACTTAAGCATGATTATGTTACTTAATATATATGTTGCATATATTGAATCATGCTATTATCATGAATTGGACTAACCATTGGATTTGCAAGTAAGATATATTTTATAGGTTAGTTCAAAACAAGAAGAGTGAGTATTAGATTGAAGAACAAGGAAAAGAAATATCATACTTCACTCAAGGAAAACAACATGCAAGGATAAAGCTCCAAGAAATGAAGAATTAGAAGATTTGAAGTCTTGGAAGCTTGGATGCATCAAGAAAGCAACCATCATGCTCTAAAAACAAAGAATTTGAAGATAACAAGTGACTGGTCGACCACCCTTTGCTGACTGGTCGACCAACGAGCTCCAGAAGCAAAAATATTTGAGCACTGGTCGACCACCCCATTACACTGGTCGACCAACGTGACTGATGAATCACTTCTGGACTACACTGGTCGACCAACGTGCCACACTAGTCGACCACCGACATCAGAAAATGTGCTGTAACGGCTAGTTTTTGCTGACATCATTATGAAACCACCTTGGATTTGTCTCCAACGGTCTTATTCGTCCTTGGGCTATATATATCAACATTGGGGGCTATCAAAACTAAAGAGAGAACACTCCTATTGCTGAACTTCATCTGTAAATTTTTTCTTGAGCAGATTATACCCTTGTGAGCTTATCAATGTAACATATACTCTGTTTTTAGAGAGTTTCTCTGTAATTGTTGATTTTGATCAACACAAATATTATCTTGAGTTGTATTATCAAAGAGAGTATTCCTTGACAGAGTATTTATTGAGAAAGCTTTCCTTTTGGTTGTAGAGAAGCCAGTTTAGCAGAAATTCTCCGAAGGGTTGAGGAGGAGCCCGGATTCACAAATTCTCCGTTGTGTTGTGGAGGAGCCTTGGCTAACGAAATTCTTTGTAATGGTTTACAAGTACCCAGATCAAACTTGCAAGTATAGTGAAAATACTCAAGTGACTTGTTGAGGACTGGATGTAGGCTTGAGATTAGCCGAACCAGTATAAATCTCTGAGTTTGCTCTTTCTATCCCTTACTCCTTTATTTGTGTTTACTGTTATCTATTCTTTATTTCCTTGCTCCTCATAATTATTCATCTTGATAGCACATTGATTTTCTGTGTTGTATTTATTATCCTAAGTATTGTACTTTTACAGAAAATCATTTTAACTTCCAATAAAGTTTTGTAAAAAATTTATAAAACCCAAATCACCCCCCTCTTGGGTTCCAACCATTACTTTCAATTGGTATTAGAGCTTGGGCTCTTGATTTGAGACTTCACCGTCTAAGAGTAAACATGGTTGGATTTAGTGAGTGGTTTATGTTTAAAAATTGTTCTTTCACAGAACCTCCAATTTTTGATGCTAATCATTTTCAATTTGGAAGTATGAAATGAAAATGTTTTTAATTTCAGTAGACCATAAACTCTGGTAAGTTATAGAAAATGGTTTTTATATGCCTGTCAAGGAAGAACAAGGAAAATGCATTCCAAAACCCAAGAGTGAATGGAATGATACTGAAAGAAGTTTAATGCAACTCAATGCTAAGGCAAAATTGATTATTTCTTGTGCATTAAATCAAGATGAATTTTTCAAAATCTCCAACTGTGCAACTGCAAAAGAAATGTGGGAAACTCTTGAAGTTGCATATGAGGAAGATCTTATTGCTGAGGAATTAAAGTATAGAAGTTTCATTAATGAACTTGAAATTGCTCAAATGAAAAATTGTGAAACCATTAATGAGATACATCTTGTGCTTAATCAATTGCAAGCTCTTGGTGTTGAACTTACAGGAAAATCTCAAATCACCAAGGTGGTAGACGAAGAAGAAAAAGGAGAAGACAAGAAACCACAACCAAAAGCAGAATCGTCAAAGAAAGCTTACATATCTTCCATTTGGGGAAATGACAATTCTGATAAGGAGGACACAAATGAAGAAACCAACATTTGTCTTGTGGCCAGAGATGAAGATGGAGTAAATTCATTTGACTACTCTTTTGATGAATTACAAGATGCCTTTGATGATTTACATGAAGAATCTCTAAAACTTGCAAAGAAATTAAATACTTCAAAACAGAAAAACTATTCTCTTGAAAATGAATTAGAAAAATTGAAAAATGAATTTTCTATTTCCAAGGAAGAGAATTTTGGTTTCAAAAATCAAAACAAAACTTTGCAAGAAGAGAATTTGATTTTAAAGGGAAGTATCTCTACCAACAAGAGCTGCTTTTGCACCAAGTGTGATTCTTTGAAAAAGGAAAATGATGATCTTAAAAACACACTTGCAAAATTTTCTCAAGGTAGAGAAATTTTAAATACTTCAGTTTTGAAACAAAGAAGAAGGTTTAACAAAGTTGGTCTTGCTTCTAAAAGTAAATCAAACCAAAAGCATTCTAAAAACTTCTTTGTTTCTGCAAAGATGTCCAATAGTCCAACTTGCACTTGTTTTTATTGTGGACTAAAAGGACACAAATCTTACTCCTGCTTTTATAAGAAAAATCTTGTTCATGGAGTAAAAATGAAATGGGTTCAAGAAGGAACTTATGACCCAGGAGGACCTAAAGAAATTTGGGTACCAAAAACAAAAGATTAATTTGCAGATTTGCCTCGAAGCAAGGAGCGGAAATGACATTTTAATGGCTACATCATTTAAACTCCACTTCCTTGCATCAAAAGGAGGCAATGGACAAGTAAACATATAAGCTAGAATGCATTGTAAGAAATTTGATTGATATGTTTACTACTCTCTAATGCTTTTGTCTGTTCTCTAATATGCCTTACATCTATCCTTGATACTCATGCATGCTATATCTGAAAACAATTGTTAGGTGTGCAGCTTATAGATTCGAATTTTGTTTTGAGCTAAAATCTTTCTTCCAAATTTTGCTCAAACTATCCTTTTTACCGCATCATGAAAAATTGCTTCCATTACACGCACATTTTTCTTATCTTCACAACAATAAGATTACTCCTACCTATAGTATTTATCCTTGCTGTAATCTTATTTAAATATTTTCAATGAAATCAAATATTTTGCAAAATTGCATTTCATGGAAGCATAGCACTTTTATTAATATGGCATATCTTGAACATAATGTTGCTCCTAGTGCTCGAGATTTATTTGAACATTACTGATTTGAACATCAAAATGCTCCACCCAAAGTGTTTTACAGGAGTTAATCCTCAAATTTATCCTCTAAGGCACACTTTTTCCTCTGCTCTCCGAAATCAGTAAGATTTATAGTTTTGAAGTTTGTTGGTCGACCAACGCTCCTATCAGTGGTCGACCAACGAAGGCTATAATGAACTAACACCCAGCGTCAGGAGAAGATTACTGAAAGTTGAGACAAGTGGTCGACCAAGGTCCTCAGACTGGTCGACCAACTCAAGGCAGTGGGTAAATAAGGTTATTCTGGTGAGGAGTGGTCGACCAGTTCATTCACAATGGTCGACCAATGCTTGATAGTAAGCTTCTTCCACTTTCTCATCCCCACGATGGTCGACTAGTGTGGACACATTGGTTGACCAGCGGATGACAGTAAATAAAGGACTTAAATTTTGCTGCTATGTACTTAATGATCTCTTCAAAGCTTCATGGGTGATCTTATAAAAGATTGTTTTTGAGAGGATCTTGCAAATAATCAATCAATGAAGATCATTAAAATTGCAAGAAAATAGGATCAAAAGAAGGGGAATGAGGAAGACAAGGATATCAACATCTTAAGGAGGAAGTTCAAGAAGCAACAAAAGTTTGTTAAAATTTGATGAGTATCTCTATCATTTACTTCTTTATTATTTAGTTGAATGATACTCCTTGATCTCAATTGAACATTTTGGCAAATCTCTTTATTAACATACTTTCATTGCAATGACATATTGTTTTCTGACATCTTACATACTTGATCACATCATTGCATATAAAAATATGTTAAATACTTAAATTATTTTTTTAATACATCATGGTTTGAGCATTATACATATAATCTATTTTACATAATCTGTAACTTATGAATCATTGTTTATGGATTATAGTTTATATCTGATTATATCTTATTAATCCATATTACTTCAATTATGTTACTAAATACTCTGGTTATAATATGTTTTACCTTGAATGAGTATGTAACTTGCTTCCACTATGTAATGATGATATATATATATATATATATATTCATGTGAGAAAATGCTATTCTAGCCTTAAATGAATATATGTATACTTTTCAAAATACATAATGCCTCTACTGAGATGATATGATATATCCTGGATATAAAATATTTTATATATGATAATGGATATATATTTTCTTCTACTGTGCTAAATCTAGTGACATTCTTTCAATAAGAATTATTTAGAAAAATGTTGGAAAAGGATTTGAAATTGCTTTATCATTTTTTTGAAAAGAAAAGAATTTGGAAATCCTTATTTCAAAATTACATCTGCTAATGTACTTAAATGTTTCTATACATAAGCAGAAAATTATTTTCAGAACTTTTGAAAAGGGAAAGTGTACCCTTATTTCAAAAGAAGATAATGGCATTGAAGAGAATGCCAAACTATCTCAAGAAGAAGAAAAGCCTCAAGAAGAAAAATTACCTCATGAGAAGGAGCCATCAAACAACAATGATGATTTTTCAAAGGATTTGAGGTATGCCAAAAGTCATCCTAAGGAACTCATCATTGAAGATGCATCTCAATGGGTATTCACTCGAAATCTTCCTTTGCCTATGGATTCTACTTTATAATAGCTATATCCTTTTTGCTAATCCATAATTGCTTCCCCTATGCTATTATATATTCCATTTTTAAAATGGTATATCTTATATGAATATATTGCTGTGATATATATCCTGTTATAATATCATCTGTTATTATCTTTAAAAGGATATATATGTTGCTTTTGCTATGCTGCATCTCTTTCAAAATCCTTTTTGGAGCAAAATTTGTTTTTCAAAATAAAAGGACTTGGAAATTCTTATTGACAAAGTTTTTCTGATAAGCTCTTTATAGAATCATTCTTTCAAAGGAAGAGATTGTTTCAAAAATTATTTTATCATGTTGAAGCAAAAATCATTTTGAAAAGAAAAGGATTTGGAAATCCTTATTTCAAAAGATTTTCTTCTCTTGTGATTTTTACGGTATCAATCTTTGAAGAAGAATGATTTCTCTATAAATCCTCCATTGCTTGATAATTATGAACTGACCCGTCAAGGACCCAAATTATTTGGGTACTTAAGAATAAGGGTCACATTGTTTTATAAGGAAAAGTATTCTCAAGCTCAAGCTTGCAATAACAACCAATCAATTTTGAGGATGAAAGACTCTACAATGAAGATAGTGATTATAATCAAGCATGCACACTCAAAACATTGGTAATATCTAGCCTTGCTTGAAATAGATCTTTAATCCTCAAAGCATTTTGAGCTTTATGTAATGATTAGATGGATGGCAAGAAAGAGTTTCTAAGTTGATTAAAAACTATTTTTGAAAACTATTTGAAAGTTGAAACAAAAAAAATGCAGATAGAGACACAATGGATAAAAAGGGTCATATATTATTTTCAATGTCTCTTTTACACTTCAAGCTAAATATGAACTACAGTGGCTCATCTTTCAAAGGAGAAAAATGTTTCTTTTGCCACTAAAATTCTTTGAAGTAACTTTCCTTGCCTATCATCTATCAAGTGATTATATGATTTTTAGATCTACTAATCACATCTTGTGCAAGAATACTTCTTTAGTGATGAATAAGATTAAAGATACAAATGACTTTCTCAAAAGGATAGTCAAGGTATACATGTTTAAAATCTTCATCAAGGGTCAAGCAGTCAAGAGTTACAAAATAAATTGTCTCTACGCCAAGACAATTCTTGGATGAACAAGCTCTTGCAAAAGAAAGGTAAGAACCAGCAGTCAATTGGATAAAAGAATTTTGAGAGGTATGTTTACTCATCTCAAAATGAATATTATACATGCTTGACTAATCTTCTTCAAATATATATCATTCACTCTTTGCACTTAATGGTTTATGGATTATAGATTCTCATGTTTATATCCTCTAATCAATCCTTTGTCAATTGCTTCTGCTGTGATTCGTAAAATATATATATATATATATATATATATATATATATATATATATATATATATATATCCTGGTTATAATATCTTATATCTTGAATGGGCATATAAATTGCTTCCGTTGTGCTAAAATCCATCGTATCTTTTATGGAGTAAATTTGTTTTGAAAAAGGATTTAAAAAAAAAAGGCTTCTGCTATGCTAATATGTTTTATCATATGAAGCAACATTCTTTATGAAAAAGAAAAGGTTTTAAAGATCTCTTTTGTTGTTGACAAAGGGATGAAAAATATTAATGTTTGATGTATGGATTATAAACTATACCCTTGATTATATCTTGTTACACTAATCCATATATATATTGCTTCCTTGGATGAAACGTTTCTAAATTCCTTTTGAAGCAAAATATTTTAGAAAAATATCATGAAATTCTTGAATTGCTTCCACTCTGCTAAAATTGCTTTGCCTTATTGAAGCAAAATCTGTCTTGCAAAGAAAAGGATTTGAGTATCCTTATTTTAAATTACTTCTGCTATATGTTAAAATACTTTTATGCATATAAGCATAAATTGTTTTCAAATATCTTGAAAATTATTAGTATTTGATTTATGGATTATGATTAATATTCTTGTTTATATCATGCTTTGTTAATCCACATGTCATACTTTTGTTGTGTGCTGCAAATATTTCTATCATATGTCAGCAAATGATGTTGATTTCTTGTTACATACTTCAAAGATTTTAATGTTTCTGCTATTTACTAAAAATGCCTTTTCATAAACAAGCAGAAATCATTTTCAATGAAAATATTGCAGAAATTTCTTCAAAAATCTTACTTTAAAATTCTGCAATCAAAAATTGAATATCCTTTATACTGATTTGAACAATCTTTCTCAAAAGAAAAAGGTTATGAAATTTAGGGGGAGCTTTGTCTCACTTGATTGTATATTTTTTTTTTGACAAAGAATATATCTTGAAAAATTGAAAATTCATTATTCATTATTCTTTTTCAAATTATGCAAGGTTTAAGGGGGAGCCTAAAACTCTTTCAAGTTTTATCTTTTGGCTCATTTCATTTGACATGCGAACTTTTTTTTTAAAATTATTTTTACATGTCAATGAAATCAATGATAAGTTTTGATGTATCCTCACCCCATGCTATATTGACATGTTTTGACATCCTGGCTTAAAGAAGGTATGTGCTTTAACTTCTCTATATTGTATTTCTTACACCTTTTTGTTGATGTCAAATAGGGGGAGAAGAAACAATAGAAAAATATGTGTATATACTTATAACATTGCATTCATTATCTTGTAAATACATATTTTTCTTTGGTGATTTGTCATCATCAAAAAGGGGGAGATTGTTAGCCCTAAGGCTATATGCCATAAGTTTTGATGATGACAAATGTATTTGAAATGTAGCATTGATATATATAAAGGTTAATTATCATATATATGCTACAAGTACTTAAGCATGATTATGTTACTTAATATATATGTTGCATATATTGAATCATGCTATTATCATGAATTGGACTAACCATTGGATTTGCAAGTAAGATATATTTTATAGGTTAGTTCAAAACAAGAAGAGTGAGTATTGGATTGAAGAACAAGGAAAAGAAATATCATGCTTCACTCAAGGAAAACAACATGCTAGGATAAAGCTCCAAGAAATGAAGAATTAGAAGATTTGAAGTTTTGGAAGTTTGGATGCATCAAGAAAGCAACCATCATGCTCTAAAAACAAAGAATTTGAAGATAACAAGTGACTGGTCGACCACCCTATGCTGACTGGTCGACCAACGAGCTCCAGAAGCAAAGTCCTTGAGCATTGGTCAACCACCCTATGCTGATTGGTCGACCAACGAGCTCTAGAAGCAAAAATATTTGAGCACTGGTCGACCACCCCATTACACTAGTCGACCAACGTGACTGATGAATCACTTTTGGATTACACTGGTTGACCAACGTGCCACACTGGTCGACCACCGACATCAGAAAATGTGTTGTAACGGCTAGTTTTTGCTGACATCATTATGGAACCACCTTGGATTTGTTTCCAACGGTCTTATTCGTCCTTGGGCTATATATATCAACCTTGGGGGCTATCAAAACTAAAGAGAGAACACTCCTATTACTGAACTTCATCTGTAAATTTTCTCTTGAGCATATTATACCCTTGTGAGCTTATCATTGTAATATATACTCTGTTTTTAGAGAGTTTCTCTGTAATTGTTGATTTTGATCAACACAAATATTATCTTGAGTTGTATTATCAAGGATTGTATTCGTTGATAGAGTATTTATTGAGAAAGCTTTCCTTTGGGTTGTAGAGAAGCCAATTTAGCAGAAATTCTCCGAAGGGTTGAGGAGGAGCCCGGATTCACAAATTCTCTGTTGGGTTGTGGAGGAGCCTTGGCTAACAAAATTCTTTGTAATAGTTTGCAAGTACCCAGATCAAACTTGCAAGTATAGTGAAAATACTCAAGTGACTTGTTGAGGACTGGATGTAGGCTTGAGATTAGCAGAACCAGTATAAATCTCTGAGTTTACTCTCTCTATCCCTTACTCCTTTATTTGTGCTTATTGTTATCTATTCTTTATTTCCTTGCTCCTCATATTTATTCATCTTGATAGCACATTGATTTTCTGTGTTGTATTTATTATCCTAAGCATTGTACTTTTACAGAAAATCATTTTAACTTCCAATAAAGTTTTGTGAAAAATTTATAAAACCCAATTCACCCCCCTCTTGGGTTCCAACCATTACTTTCAGGAAGCACTCTGTCATGGCTTTTCTTACTTAGCCTTTGTAAATGGATGACAATAAGTAGAATTGTGAGTTATGACCATTGAGTATGTTCACTGTCATACATGTTAGTTTGTCTTTGCTTATGACATCATGACATAGAAATGATGAACTTAATTTTCGTTGACAATAATGAAGCTTAATTTTTAATGCAATATGGCTAGAGAACAATGACATCACTAACAATTGGTTGAAGGCTTTTACTATTTGCTGTAGTTCTGCATGGTGATTTTTGCTATGATGCTTGGGCTTGTTTCATATGCCATATCATAGAAGGTGGATTCACTCAGAAAAGTGAAGAATGAAGTGATTGAAATGAACCACATATCAGAAAAGTCATGTTGTCTGTCTTTTTGAGGGACTTAGTTTGTTATAACTTGTCTTATATTGTTTCATCTCCGTGTTAATCATTTATTTTTAAAATTTGGATTCCTTGCATTTATACATTATAGGAATAATTTGAAAAAGGACCACCTGGTTGGTTGGGAGGTGTGTTTCAAATCTAAGGAAGACGGGGGCTTGGGTCTTAGTAGTCTGGTATCTAAAAACACATCTCTTTTGTCAAAGTGGTTATGAAAATTCCCTTTAGAGTCTAATTCTCTGTGTCATAAGGTGATTAAAGCTTAGTATGGGCTTCATTGGAATCGATGAGACACTGGCTAGGGAGGTGTCTTTATGCATGCAAGTCCTTGGAAAATGATTTCTCAGGGAATTAACCTGGTTGGAACTTCCATTTTACCATAAATGTAAATGATACACTTTTGCCTGACCTTTCCTTGATGTTGGACATTTTGGAACCGATATGCATTTCTTCTTCTCTTGACAAGAGAATGTGGAAGTTGAATTCCTCAAGCTCATACACTTGTGCTTCCTTTCTCAATTTTCTCATTCGTAACCCTATTGTTTCTTCGCATTTTAAAAGGTCTTATTGGAAAGTTAAGATGCCTTTAAAGGTTAATGTCTTTTTGTGGACTGCAATGCTTAATAGAATTAATACAAACGATTTGTGTCAAGTCAGACGGCCTCTTAAGGCTTTATCTCCTGATATTTGTGTGATGTGTTTGAGACATTCAGAGATAAACAATCATCTGTTCCTGTACTATGATGTGGCTTGGAGTATCTGGAATAGGTTATTTGGTATCTTTAATGAGAATTGAATTTGCTCATTAGACCTTGGTGCACTCTTTGCGACCAAATTTATCGGTTTTGGTTATAGGGAGGTGAATACAATTCTTTGGAAAATAACTATGTTTGCAATAGTATGGTACATTTGGATGGAAATAAACACCAAGAGTCTTTAACGATTGGTGTCTACTTCTCACTTGTTATGGGATTGTATTCGTTGTGGCTTCCTTGTGGGTTTCGACCAATCGGTTATTGAAGGGAATGCCCTTTTCTGATGTTTATAGGGATTGGAGGGCTTTGTTGTACTAATCTTTTTTAGGGGCCTTGCGGGGTGTCTTTTGGTTTTAGCTCTCACTCTTTTAGTTATATATTAGGAGGATCTCTTGTCCTCCTCTTGTTGTACTTTTTCTCTTTTTCTTATGTGTATCTCTCTTCTCATTAATAACATTTCTTTTTCTATAAAAAAAGGAATAATTTGGAATATCTTTTATTTTTTAGTTCTGTGCATCTAAGTGCATTTGTAATTTTGTCAAAAAAGAAGATGCTAAACAATGTTATATGTAATTTTCTCCCATAATTATTGTTCAGGAACTGCTTATATGGTAAATATTATATATATAAACCATATTGTTTCTACGTGGTAGGTTCGTTGTATTATTTATTGTCAAATAATTTTGTATTTTTTTAAAAAATAGAATTATTTTATTAGTTGTTTCAAAAAAATTTTTAAAAATCAAATAAATTTCCGACAGAATTTTACATCATAGATTTACGTTGGAATTTTTCGTCGTAAGATTTCTCACAAGATCCGTTGCAAGTGATGGAACATGTTTTGGTTGTAAATTCACAAATTTTATTTTTGACGAATTATAAATTTTACGACAGATTTTTCATCAACATGTGTGACGGGTATGTAATCCATCGCAAATTACTTGCCACCAGTGTTTTACGAATGGAATAAATTCTATCGCAAACCTATTAGCGGTTCATTGATTTCTTTTTTTCTTGTAGTGAATATAACTAATTATGTTTAAAAACATTTTAAAATTGTTTAAAGTAAATTGAAATATAATTATTTTTATTTTTTTAATATTTTTAAAATAAAAGATTTCATATGGTAAGGTATATTTTTTTTAAAAAAATAAAATTTAATTAGCCCACCACAATCATAATTTCCTAGAAGTAATAGTGATTATTAATGAGTAATTTGAAATTACTAAAGGTTATAGAATAAAGTTAGAAGTTATAGAAAATGACTATTTGTATGAATTTAGAATTTTAGGATCTTATGCTTTTAAGGTTAGTTGTTCTCAACATATATATATCCCCATTTGATTTTTTTTTAATACTTTGTATTGATTATTATTTTTATGTGGTAAATATAAATATTTAATAAGTTAAAATAAAATATTATGAAGTGAACTAAAGAAAAAAGATTTTAATAGTAATCTAAATATAAGTTATTTTAAAGTTACCCATGATCAATACTTTCATGATATATATATATATATATATATATATATATATTGAGTATATTTAAATATAGTTAATTATCTTTAAAAATAGTTTAAAATCATTTAAAGTAATTTAAAATATAATTAAATTAAAAAATTAATATAAATTGTTGGATTAAAAAATGAACTTATGAAAAAATTATTAAATTAGTAATTCAAATATAAATTATTTCGAAATTAGTCATCATCAATACTTTTAGGAAAGTTTTAGGATAGTTGTAGGCTAATAGAAAGATTATAAGAATAAGTTAAGAAAGACACATATTGTTGTGTGAAATTTTTCTAATTAAAAAAAATTAAAAGTACCAAAAATAAAAATTAGATATTATGTTTTTTCATTAAATAATAGGCAATAGATATGCAAGCTTCAGTTATGTATATACTATTAAATTCTAAAATATAAAACCTTATTAAACAAAAATTGTAAACCCATAAAACTTTAGTTTGGTTTTTATGGTAGTGATCTGATTGCTTAGTTATCTTATTATTTTCTCGTATCTTTTCAAATAATTTTAATTTTAATATTGCTAATATGAAAGATTTCAAATTATAATGTTTGTCTTCCTTTATTTATTTTGAATATATTTCAAATAGTGTATTGCTGAACTAATGATATCATGGAAGTATTCATGATAACTAGCTTTGAAATAACAATTGAAATCTCTTTTCTTAAGTTCACTTTATTATTTAAAATATCTGTGTCATTTTTTTATTTAATAGTTTATACATTAATTAATCTAATATATCAACAAATTATTATATAGCGAATGTAATTACTATTTAAATTAAAAATTCAAATTTTCTAACTTTTATTTTTTTATAAAATAATTAGTTAAATTAAAGTATGCTATATATAATTATATATATATATATATATATATATATATATTATATATAGGGGCTCATAGTTGCATTGTCGACCCCCACATGTTTTATATATATATATATATATATATATATAATTTCTTATATAGTATAATATAATTTTTTTACTAAAATTGTAAATTAAAAAATTAACAAGATATCTAAGAGATAAATTAATATATATACACATATATTTTATAGATATATGACTCGACAGGCGCCTCCCCATAAGTATATATATGTGTGTGTATGTGTCTGCACGCGCGTGCGTGTGCGCGCGTGAGTGTGTGATTGTAGGGCAGAAATTTAAAAATGTATTAGTTATTAAATATCAGTCACATTATTTTAGTAAGACGACTGACTCTTAGTAACTATTTTAGTAAGAAAGGGTGGGACAACATTTCAATCAGTAAAACAAATAAAGTCAAATAAAATATTGTTCTATCAAGTTTTATAAGAAATTTTCAGTCGAAATTTCATTTAATTCATGTAGTTATAATAATAGTAAACAAAATTCCTCAAGTTCTCTGTCTGAAACTGCACATGGATTTGAGTAAAAACTAAATTTTGTATGAAACTTAGCTAAAGTTACGGCCTTATTTCATTCTTCTTTATTTTGTTTCTAGTGAAGTTTTAGGTATGTTTTATTTCCCTCGTGTTTGGTTTCTACATAAAGGCCGTAGTTGAATTTTCAATTTGTTTTGGGTAATTTTAGGTTAGTTTTTAGCAATACTTCTTTAAAATTTAACGCGTAATTTTTTTGCGACCCTATTTTGATATGAATTTTTTTTTGTTTGCACATTTTGTTGTCTTGCAGCTTTGTTTAAAGGCCAGGACCCTACATCATTTTCCACCATATACCTCTATTGTGATGCCAAATTTTCTTTGTAGTTATATATGGGTTGTGTTGAATTTTTTTTGTTTGAAAATTCTGGTTTTGTGTTTGTTATGTAAAATTCTAATTGTTAGCATGCTGGAGTTGGAACTTGTTTGCTTTTGCTAATGACATTTCTGGTTACATATGGTTCCCGTCCTTGAAAATGTCATGACCCAAATTCCGGGCACGTGACCGGCACAGTGACATGAATCTTATGTCACCGTAAGCCTAATTAATAACTCTATTTCTACCCCTTTTATGTTATTCATATAAAATATTTAGCGTACATAAATAGAGAAAAATCAGAGTTTGAAAAAAAATATATATATATATAATATAGATTAATATTTAGGAAATAGCATTTAAATATGAATAATTATTAATTAAGGTTAATATTAATTTAATTTAATTTAATTTATGAATGAATACTACTTAAAATAAATATATATATAAAATATCAATTCATACAATTTTAATGTTTAAAAAAAATAAATTATGATATTTCATTCATTCTCAAAGTCACATTAACATAAATAAACCCCGTAGTTTTAAATCTCGATTTCTACCATAATTCGTATCATAAATTCTCAAAATAAATATTCAAATTTGAATCAAATTAAATACAATAAATAAAGTAGTTTAACTACCCAAGAACCCCCTAGATGTCCTAGTTGACCACAGAGCTTCCTAAACTTAACAAAAATAAAATACTAACAATATGAGACACACCCAACAATGAGATAGTCCAACGGCAACTACTCCTCTAGTGGGAGATTCTCCTTCACTATCTGATTTGAAAAGGAAAAATTAACGAGTGTGAGATAATAATTTCAGTGAGAGAGCCAATCCCCGCCCTAATAAAATCCGCTATGCAAAAACAATAAAATAAAAAGCATAGGTAAAAATTATAAAATCACAAGGAAAGATACACATCAAAGAATTGCAAATCAATCAGACAATTCAGACCAACGGAACTAGTACTCGTCAATGGCAAAATATCTGGGAGAGCCCGTAGGCTCGCTCAACCAATCTCATCATATCCGGGAGCGCCCGTAGGCTCGCTCAACCAATTTCCTCAACTTTATCAACCCGCCATGACGCACAACCTCATCAGCAACGGTCAGAGCACCTCACGGATTAAATCCGGGCTCATCTCCCTATCGAAGGAATCGTTGTCTCTACTCTCAGAGGTCAAGTCATCCTATTACCCGGATTTCCCACTTGACATGAGAGAGGGTACTATCCCGCCCAAACACAAACAATATTCACCTAATATAATAAAATACAACATCATAAATCGTCAAATATAAAAGTCCAGATAATCTCAATTATCTCAAATTTCAACCATCTCGTAAATCACATGTGAATCTTTTATTATTATTATTATCATCACCAATCATATTTCCACTATGGTCATTACCTATCTTTATACCTTATTACTTTAACACTTAAGATAATATTAAAGCAGGGTTAGTTCACTCACCTGGGTTCCTTGCTAAACCATAGCATGACATTCCAAGATTCTTCGGTAATGTGCCGAATTTTCCTATCGCATGTTTGAAAGACAAACTTTGAAATTAAAACAGAAAATTATTTTATTTCAGTTTTCTGACCTCATGTACTGTTTCGGAAATATCTCTCAAATGGTAGGGAGTTTCCAAACGATTTTAGATTTTCTGAAAAATAGACGGAAAGAGCTTTCCGTGCATAGGTAATTTGAAAATTTTGGAGTTTTCTAGAGAGAGATATGGTTGTTTTAATTTTCAGAAAAATTGTTCCAAAATTTCCGAAAATAAATGTTCTTACCTTGTTTTAATTTTTGTTATAGATGAAACCCCTTTGAGTTCTTGTTTGGGCATGGAATGTACAGATCCTAGGACTATGTGTAGGCTGTAAAACATGATGTGGGGTTAGGGTTGTTCTTATATTTATTTCAAAAGAAACGACATTGTTAAAATGGAAGGGAAGATTATGACTTACCTTAATTTCTTCTTGCTTATTAGTTGTTAACTCCTCTTGAGCTTCCCAATATTAAAAATTGAGTGTTGATGTTTAAAAAAAAAGATTAGCCGAGAGAGTGTGCTTGTGGGAGGGATTAGTCTGGTTGAGTATGTATTTGTTCTAGGGTTTCTAACTTAGTTTAAGATAGATCAATTTAATTGTTTAAATTTAAATAGATTTTGTTATTCAAATTTTAGATTATTCTAATTAAAAATAATATGTTTAATTCAGATTTCTAAAAAAAAAACTTTCTTTTTTCAGATTTCATATTGGGATAATTTATCCTTCAATTTAATGTCTAATTAGATTGGTTAGTTTGGATAATTATCTAATTTCCTTATTTAATCTTTTGCATTATCCTTTAACCATTGCTACTACTATTTATATTATATGTATATTATATTGTTTAGTTAATTTTGATTTGTTTTAATTACCATTACTAATATCTATTTAATTATTCCTTATAGTCTTTCGAAATCCCATGTTGCTCATAGGATTAGTATCCTAGTTGGTTAATTTATCAACTTGTATTTTTATTCATTCTTTTTTATTCAAATTTCAAAATTCAACCTTAAACGCCAAATCCTAGATTGTGTAAATCTAAGATCTTACTTCAAATGTTGGAAGGTATATTTCAAATTTTTCCTTTTCATTTGTTTTCGTAATTCATTAAATTTTTCAATTTAGACATTTTTGTATAAGACTATTTCTTAATTACAACTATGTATTCCAAAAATAATATCTAGAGTTTTAGAAATTAATTTCCATTTTCTATTTCACATCAAGGTTCCCTATAATTTTGTCCATCTATTCCTATACTTTGTACACATTTTTGCTACACCTCACAAAATTCCAAAATCTTTCATTTTAGTCCCTGCGAGTTTCACTTTAGACCCTGTACGGCCTAACATCACACATTGCTAGCCTACAGCCTGAAATCACATATCTAAGCATCATCACATCATATTGTGATATCACACACACATTTTACACAACATTTTCAAATCAACAATTGTGAAATAAAATTCATCAAATTAAATGAAAAATAAAAATGATGGGTATTACAGTAAATGTGCAGATGATAGGGGTTCCAACTAAATTCTTTTTTTCTTTAACTTTTGAATGAGTGTTAAATTAGTGTCACAAATTATAATATTTATATTCTACACTAATTTATTGATTTATTTTGTGCACGTCAAAATTGATTATCACTAAACATCATGACACCCAGTTTTGGTTCCCACCAAACTGGCTTATGACTTTCTTGATTTCATTATAAACTTTTATTTTTTTAGTAGTTGGTAATATCTACTTGTTGAGTTGGGAAATATCAGTATAGAATTGAAATGAACTCTTGGAAATGAAATTCAAATGGAATTGAACTTAATAAACTTTCCAATTTATAAAAAGAAAAGGATAAAATTTGTTCACTGTTTTATGATTTCTCTATATCAATATATAAGATATACCTTACATGAAAAATGTATCTAATATAGACATTTTAAAATCTCAGAGTTTCATGTGTTATTATATAAGCTTTTGATTATATATTCTAATTGTGCATCATTGGAAAAATATAAACTTGAATATATAGGATGTGTTTGTGTACAAACCAAAAAGGAAAAAAGAAGAGATCAAGTAAATTACTATTGAATCACTTTTTATCAATAGATGTGTAAAAAGTTCCGTCCTGTGCATCATATATAAAAAATTTAATTTATTCAACATTATTTGGTTTTTTATCAATAAATTACAAAAACTAACGCACAATAAAGAAATTTGTCAGTGTTTCAATTGTCTTACTAATATAAATTAATAAAAAAATACGCACACAAATGCTCACACATACATATATAAAATTATTTTTTTGTTAAAGTTTCAAAAGCAGGACAACCTATAGTATCCATTTTTTTTTTGAAAATGGTTATTAAGGCTCAAATCAAATCATATTAAAAAAAAATCATAAGACTGCATTAGCCAAATGCAACAAGGGCACCCAAAAAACTGAAATAGAAAAACGAAAGAGAGGATAATCCAACAAAAAAACTGTAAAACTTAACAAGGGATCTAAAGAAAAAGCATACAATAACTTACCAACTAAAGAAGACAAATCAAGATATACCATTGAAACTTCTGAAGTCGTTTGATCTATTCATCATAGGATCATATCGACAGGTTTTTGCACATTTTTACTAATAATGAGTTTTGATTTCTCCAAAATCATAGGTAAATCTAAAACTCTGTTAAAGGATTGAATCTCAAATACCACCAATCCAAAAAATAGCAAACAAAACAAAAAAAATTACAAAAAGACAAGATCTAAAAACAAAAGCACAAAGAACAAACAAAGAGATTACAAAAAGACTAGATCTGAACACAGATCTGAAAACAAACAAAGAAATTATAAAGAGACTAGATTTGACAATAGATATGAAAACAAAAACTTTTACCATGAAGAAATGATAACTTATACATTGAGAAGACGAGAGTTTCCATAGAGGGAAGATTAAACTCCCACATAAAAGAAAAGAAGAAATCTAAAGAAGAAAAAGAAGAAGAAGAAAGAGGAAGACAGAAGGAGTAGAAAATTATCTCTCCTCCTCTCTCCAACGCTTTAATCATGACTTGCAATTAGGAGTGTACAATTGTTGTTAGCAGTTTGGTTCGGTTTTTGGGTGATTTTATTAGGTGATTTTAATTTTTATGTTAACAATTTTTTTTAAAAAAAATAAGAGATTTATGTGGAGAAAAAAAAGCTTTCACTCTTATCTATTTTTAAGAAAAGTAATTGTTATTAAGTGAACTAATAAGAATTTCAAACTTATCATATAATTTTTAACATTAAAAAATTTCAAACTTGCTAAATATGGGTAACTAATTTTATCTAACAATTCTTATTAAGCGAACTAACTAATTTCATTTAATTATTTTTTAGTGCTAAATTCGTAGATATTAATATAAGTATTGTCTAATATATATATATATATATATATATATATATACAAATATAATATAATATATAAAATTTATTTTTTATTACACGTGGTTTTGTTTGGTTGGTTATAATTGAACCAAACTAAACCAAACTAACCAACCGAACTGAACTAAAAATTTTTTATTTTTTAAAAAATGATTTGGACCTCTTTTTTTTGTTTTTTCGTTTTTTGCTCGGTTCGGTTCGATCTAGTCGGTTTTGATGAGTTTTGTACACTCCTACTTGCAATTAATTAGTGAATTAATAAAAAATATGCACACAATTGCACACCTTGTTTAATATTAGTATATTCAAATTCCCAAATTGACATGTTTGAATGTAAAGAATAAGGAACATTTTTTTGTCCAAAATAGAAAGAAGACATCAATCAAACAAAATTTAAATAACTTAAAACATAAAAAATGATTTAAATTTTAATATACTGAAATAAATAACGATGAATAATAGAAAATTGCTTTAACTTTATTGGCACCTCAAAATTCTATATATTTGGACATTATTCAAATGCAGAAACCAACCAAAAAAAAAAGAGTAAAGAACATTAAAACTTTCAATTAACTTTATGTTTTTACACTATCTCTCTCTAAGACTTTTGTAAAAAATTGACCCTAATCTTATTTAAAAGAACTACTACATCTTTCATGACAAATCGTTCTTCAGGCAAGTCTGCACAACAACTTAAAGCTAAGATCAATATGGAAGAGATTGCAGACACTATCATACCATTATACTCTTCATCCTCTTGCACCAATGTAGAATCCACAAGTTTAATCACCTTATTAGGCATGGACTCACCAACCCAGTTTTTTAAGCTTAATCCTGAATCAAACATATCATGTGTTGGCTTCTTTCCTGTGAATATTTCCATGAGCACAATACCATAGCTATATACATCTCCTTTTGTGGACACAGTTCCTTTGGATCCATACTCTGCATACCAATTTGTATAAAAGGAAATGATTACATTAATTGTTTGATCAGATTAGGTGTTTAATGATAAAGAAAAAAACTATATATATATATATATATATATATATATATAATCCAATTTTAAGCATTTAGCATCATTACTGCTAATTGTGGGAGTATCTGTAGGTAGAAAAATTGATAAAGAAATGTACATACATAAAAAGTCATAAGTGCAAGTCATCCATCACCTGGTGCAATGTAGCCAAGTGTAGCAAATGTCTTTGTATGTGTTTCAAATTGATTTTCATTTAACAGTTTGGCAATGCCAAAGTCACTAAGGTGAGCGACCATTTCTTCATCCATCAAAATATTACTTGGTTTTATATCACAATGAACAATAATTCTTGCAGAATCATGATGAAGATATTCCAATGCAGATGCCACATCTATCATTATATTCAATCTTTTTAAGAAATCAAGATAAAGGTTATCAGAATGTAACCAATCTTCGAGATTTCCATTTGGCATGAACTTCATTATTAAAGATTTGAAATCTATATTTGAACAACAACTTATAATGTGGATGAGATTTCGATGCCGCAAATTGCGTAATGCTTCACATTCTGTATCAAAACTCCTTGAAGCTAATTCTTTGTCCAAGTGAAATACTTTAACCGCAACTGTCATCCCATCTGAAAGTACTCCTTTAAACACTGAACCAAAACTTCCTTTGCCAAGGAAATTGCTTTCATCAAATCCATTTGTTGCTTCTAGAAGTTTATAGTACGATATCCTTTCTGTAGTTCTAAAGGAGGATAACTCCATATGGATTGGATCACTGGCCCCTTTTCTTTTATATAGTATAACTATTATGCAAAAAACAACAAAAATGGTTACCAATGTAGGAGATAAGTATTTTAGCAGGAGTATCCCCTTAGCTGACTTGTGCTTCATCCTTTTTCGACATGGGGGAACTTGTAGTTGTGGCTTTCCACAAAGAACTTTATTCATGAGGAATGATTTTGCAGTGAGATTCACAAAAGGCCCACCGCTGGGAATCTCTCCTTGCAATCCATTGCAAGAAAAATTTGCATATTTGAGATAACGAAGTGATTCTAGGGATTTAGGGATCTCGCCAGTCAAATTATTTTGGGACAAGTCTAAGTATTCTAGGCTCACCATATTCCCAATTGATTTTGGAATATCTCCTCGCAATTTGTTGTGTGCTAAGGAAAGATATTCTAGAGTTTGTAAGCCACTTATAGATGCTAGAATGTTTCCAGAAAATTGATTTCTTGATAGATCCAACTTTATAATAGCTCTGAAATTTCCTATCTCAATATGTCCATTTAATATATTGGAAGATAAGTTTACTACCAAAATATCAATCAAATTCCAAAAAGAGGAAGGTATTTTAGAAATAAAATAATTAGAGTCCAAATAAATCTCTTTCAAAAAGGTAAGATTTCCTAAGCATGTCGGCAATTCCCCTGAAAGCTTGTTTCTACTTAGATGTATATAGCTCAATTTTCTAACCTTGCAGAGCGTATCGACCATAGAGCCTTGCAACTCATTGCCCTCCAAGCTCAAATATTGGAGATCTTGTAACTTGTTTATTGTAGAAGGTATTGTTCCCTTCAAACCGTTGTTTCTCAAAGTAACTATAAACAAGTTACTAAGATTCCCTATTTCTAATGGTATATTACCATTAATCCCACAAGAATCTACCTGAAATCGTTCCAGAGAATTTGATAGATTTCCAATGGATTTAGGAAGTTTTGTTTTCAAAGGATTCGCTGATAAAACCAAGTCTTCAAGAAGCTTACAATTTGTCAAGGAAGTGAAAAAGTTGATTTCAACGGTCAACTTATTCTCATCAAGCCATAGGACTTTAAGATCTCTTAAATTCCCAAGTGTATTAGGCATTACTCCACTGAATTTGTTGTCCGACAAGGATATAATTTTAAGCATAGAAGCATTGGAGATAGTGTTTGAAATTCTTCCAGAAAGTTCATTTTCCTCCAAGTATAGTTCATTTAGGTTGGGAAGGCCACATCCAAAATTCGATGGAAGGCTGCCAGAGAGAGAATTGGTTGAGAGATATAAGTATTCCAAAGTTGAGATATTGAAAATATTTGCAGGAATCCATCCACTTAGCTTGTTCTCTCCCAAACCTAGTCTTTTGAGTTCAGTAAGATTACCAATCTCCTTGGGTATAGAACCTAGAAGTAAAAACACAAAAATAAAATAAAATAAACTATGGACATCTTATACATTGTCATAAATAATTTAATTTTTACAAAATTAATTTAATTTTAAAAAAATGTCAGGATACTGGTGGAATACTGGAATATTCAAAATGTTATAATTGTATAGTAAATAATTAATAATTTTTCAATAGTATACATACATATGTAACTAATAAACATATACGCATATATACAAATAATTGATTGGAGAAATAGTCAATTCTTATAAATTTGAAAGCCCATGACATATTTCTGAAGGGATGCTTCCCAAAAAATTATTTTTACCCAAATAAATGTATTGCAACTCCAATATGTTGAAGATAGTTGAAGGAATATATCCTATAATATTGACAAAAATTTGGTTCGCATTTAATTTAACAATGGAAAAACAATATCATGCAGAAGCAATATCCAATTTGTTTTAATAAACTGATTTACTTTTAACAAATCTAGTTGCTTATATTTCATAAAGAATGTCAATTATATTCTTTTTTGTTCTTTTATTATAATTCTAGAATATATATATATATATATATATATATATATATATATATAATGCAGTTTATAATTTGATAATATCAATAGTAATAGAGAGAGAAATTAAATTTGACCCCTTAGATCTATTGACCTATTATGATAAAAAATCATTGAAACTCATTCATATTTTTGGCTACGGTGAAGGAAATAACGCATAATGTCAATCTCATTCCTATTATTATCTACGACTGAAATTTATGTTTTTTCAACAAATTTACATCAAAGTTACGTTCTTTTGTCTGAAAATAATATTTTTAAAAGACATTTGAAATTATTTTTAATTAGATGACAAGTTTTTGTGCAATACTTGATTTTTTTATAAGAAATAATTCATTTTTTTAATTAGATTATATAAAGAATTGTTCAGAAATGCATACTAACATTATTAATTATGCAAAGAAAATGGCTAATGAAAAAAAAAACACACGATTTAATTCTTTCAATAATATGGAGGGGTGGGCTAAATAAGTTTTCGCTTTTCCATTATACCAATAAGTACACACACACACACACACATAAATATATATATCAAAAAGTGTATGTACATATACACATGTTTACTTTAAACGCACAAATGTATATTTTTATGATCAAATTAACATACCATAAAACCTGGAATTATTTTAATATAAATAATTATTAAGAAATATTAATTAATTGTTTTATTTGACTTTGATTGGGTACCAAATTATTATTCCAATTATGTTATGAAAACTATAAATGTACAGTTTAATAATATGAATCTAGAAAATGATAACCCTTTGTTATTTATTAGTTAAGTAATGCATCTTGTTCATCATAAAATATATATATATATATATATATATAGCTCGGCTAATTTTTTTTCTAGTAATAAAATATTACAAAACAGTGTTGCAATTGATAAAGTTAATTTTCAAAAAAAAATATTGAGTTACAAATATGCATTATTTAATCAGTGACAGAGAACAAACTGATATTATTTTTAATTCAAATAACTTTTAAGTCTAACTTCTCTTTTTTATATTATATTTTGTATTTCAATTTATTTATCTAGTAACACATAGACTAATTATCATATAAGGTTCCAAGTCATATATTAAAACATAGAAACAATTTATTTTATTGTTGATTTATCTTTTCAATTAAAAAAAGCTTTTTTTTGCTAAAACTATGTAAAATATAAAATGTAAGTAATATGCATAACTAAATTTTACAAAATTACAATTATCATAAGGAGATAAAAAAAATTAAAGATAACATAACAATAACTGTATAAAATATAAACCATTTAATTAGTGATAACGATGAAATAACGGTTTCATCATAAGACTTTATTCTTTAAATTTTTATTAAAACATAGAGAGAGATTTTGATACAGCTAATAGAACATACCTGTCAAAAGGTTATCACTTAAATATAACAGTTTGAGCTCTTTGCATTGCTGCCAACCAGATGGGATGGGACCAGATAATTGATTGGACAAAAGATCCAATTCTTGTAAATTTGGAAGCCCATGGCATAAATATGAGGGGATGTTTCCTGACAAATTATTTTGACCCAATTCAATTTGTTGCAACTCTGATATATTGAATTTTTTTTTCCAATTTTGAAATATAACTAATCTCTTGATTTATATATCCTGTTATGTCAACAAATATTATGTTCATTTTTAACAATGGAGAAAATTTTTGCACCAATTTTGCAGATATGATTTATATTCCAAAATAAATATTTCAGTTTCATCTCTTTTGTTATTAGAGATTGATTTGTATTTATTTAATCCTTAATTCCTTATAGTGGTTTGCCTGGCATAATACATAACACATCATATAGTATGACTTTAATTTTTGGTACTATTTTGTTCTTTTCCCAACTATTCAATAAAGGAGATATAAATAAAAGAGGAAAGAAATATACATCCAAATTATGTTTCTTTAGTTAAATAATATATATTTTTAAAAGACATTTATTGAAAAAAGTTCTAATTCTATGATGAGTTTTTCTACAATACTTGGTTCATTTAAAAGAAAGAATATATTTTTTTAATTATATTATTGAAACAATTGTTTGAAAGTATATTTTTAACAAATATTAATTATGCAAAGAAATTAGCCGAAAAAAAAAAACCCATGACTTGAAAATTTGAGTGAAATTATAAGGACGGAAAAGTATATTTTATCTTATAAAAGTATAATAGACCTTTTAAGCTTTTTGTTTTTCGCTGTATTTGCATCATCCTCTTCTAGAATAGCAATTGTAAGCTCTTCTGCTATTTAATTTTTTTTCCTTCTCACCAATTTTTTTTATAAAATTACAGTTGTCATAAGGAGATAAAAAAAAATTTAAATATAAGATAACAATAATTGTATAAAATATAAAACATTTAATTAGTGATAAAGATTAAACTGTTATTATTTTTAATTCAAATTTATACTATAATAACGGTTTCATCATAAGTCTTTATTATTTAAATTTTTAAACATATAAAAATAGTAATAGAGAGAGATTTTGATACAGCTAATAGAACATACCTGTCAAAAGGTTGTTTCCTAAATATAACAGTTTGAAGCCTTTGCATTGCTGCCAACCAGATGGGATGGGACCAGATAATTGATTGGAGGGAAGATCCAATTCTTGTAAATTTGGAAGCCCATAGCATATATCTGAGGGGATGATTCCTGGCAAATTATTTTGATCAAACTATGAGAAACAAAAGCATAACAATGGACTAAAATGAACAAACTGAAAATTTTGTATGGTTAATTTGACAAATAAAAAAAATATATTCTTAAACTAAAGACCTAGATAAAAAAATTGAATATAAAAAATTTTGACCAAGGACCTAAGTGAATAAAAGATAAGTTTTGAAGCTTAAATTTTAATTCATTTCTTGTATTATTTTTTTTAGTAAAAATGATAGATTAAATCATATCTTGACTAAAAATAAAATTATGTACTGATTTGGAGGACCAAACAGTGAGAAAAAAGTATGAAAGTAAAGAACAAGGACTAAAGTGAGCAAACTAAAAAGTTTGTAGGAGATATTTTGAAAAATAAAAATAAATTCTTAAACTATGACCTAGAGAAAGTAGAAGATGAGTTTATATTAAAAATTGGACAAAAATAAAATTTTAACCAAGGGCCTAAGTGAATAAACTAAAACTTTTTTTGGGCTAGTCTACGTTAGTAGTACACAATCAGTACTAAAATGGATTTTAATATTGACACCAGTATTTTAGTCAACGTTGACTAACTAATAACTAAGAACTAAGTGTGATGACCTATTTTATAATTTTAAAAATTAAAAAATTAAATTTATTATTTTTAAAATATATTAATTAAAATTATTTTTCAATAAAACTAAAGGGATTTCAAGTATATTTAAACCTATACTACAAAGCAATGTTACAATTGATGAAGTTAATTTCAAAAAAAAAAAATGTAAAGTTACAAATATACGTTATTTAATCAGTGACAAAGAACAAACTGATACTTTTTTTAATTCACAAATATTTTATAATGACAGTTTTAACATTTAAGTCTAACTTCTCTTTTTTATATTATATTTTGTATTTCAATTTTGTTATCTAGTAACACATAGACTAATTATCATACAAGGTTCCAAGTCATATATTAAAACATAGAAACAACTTATTTTATTTTTGATTTATCTTTTCAATTAAAAAATCATGTTTTTGCTAAAACTATGTAAAATATAAAATGTAAGTAATATGCATAACTAAATTTTATAAAATTACAATTATCATAAGGAGATAAAAAAAATTAAAGATAACATAACAATAACAATATAAAATATAAACCATTTAATTAGTGATAAAGATTAAATTGTTATTATTTATAATTCAAATTTATACTATAATAACAGTATCATCATAAGAACTTCATTATTTAAATTTTTAAACATATAAAAATAGTAATAGAGAGAGATTTTGATACAGCTAATAGAACATACCTGTCAAAAGGTTATCACTTAAATATAACATTTTGAGGCCTTTGCATTGCTGCCAACCAGATGGGATGGGACCAGATAATTGATTGGAGGAAAGATCCAATTCTTGTAAATTTGGAAGCCCATGGCATAAATCTGAGGGGATGTTTCCTGACAAATTATTTTGACCCAATTCAATTTGTTGCAACTCTGATATATTGAAGATAGCTGACGGTATGGGGCCAGACAATTGATTAGCTCCTAAGTATATAACTTTCAGTTTTGAAATATTACCCATCTCTCTCGGAATATATCCTGCATTAATTGTCAATAAATATTAAGCTCACATTTAACACTGAGTCAACAATATTACGCATATTATATCTTTTAAATAAATTTATTTAATTACTTTTAAATATTCAGTTGCATATATTTCATAAAAAATTTCAATTTCTTTTTTGTTCTTCTTATAATAAATTACTACATTTGACCCCTTTAACTTTTAACCTATTACAGTAAACCCTCTACCATTTAAATTAAGAAACTTTAACAACATAAAATCATTCAATTTGGAAAACATGCAAAAGATTTTTAAAATATCACCAATCTCTCTAAATATATCCTGTTATTCAACAAATATTAAGTTAACGTACATTTAACAAATTCAGTTGCTTATATTTCATTATGAATCTTTTTTTTGGTTCTTTTATTATAATGTACTGCATAAAAATTGTATTTTATAATTTGATGATATCAATATTTATAGAATGTGAAATTACATTTAATGCCTTAAACTATTAACCTAACACAATTAATTCTCAAGCAGTGAGCGACAACTCAAGCAGCTATGTCTCCATGGAGAAATTTTTTGTAGATTTGATTTATATTCCAAAGTAAATATTTCAATTTCATCTCTTTTGTTATTAGGATTGATTTGTATTTATTTCAGACTCATATAGTACAATTTCTTAATCCTTAATTCCTTATAGTGTTGTTCCTGGCTATATATATATATATATATATATATATATATATTGTTTTGTTCTTTTCCGAACCATTCAATAAAGGAGATATAAATAAAAGAGGAAAGCAATTTACATCAAAACTATGTTTATTTAGTTAAATAGTAGATATTTTTAAAAGAAATTTATTAAAAAAAAGATTCTGATTCTATCATGAGTTTTTCTACAATTAGAATAGCCTCATGACGATTATTATTTTAAAAACGTTGGCAAACTATTCTCGTTGTATTTTTGTTAATTTATATTTTTAAAATCTAACTCGATAAAAAAAAATACAAAATATAGGAAATATTTAATCCTACAGGATAGTAAATGACTTAGATACACAAAATACTCATGCAAAATGAATTATGTAAAATATAATATGAAAAGATGGAATAGAAATATCTAAAGAATGTTCAATAAATGTATCATTGTTATAAATTGACCAAAAATGGATGTCACGTGATTTTAAAGACATACCTGTTAAGGAGTTGTATGAGATACTAATCAATTCAAGTGAAGATAAGTTAGAAATAGTTCGAGGTATACTTCCTGAAAGCTTGTTTATTGCAATGCGTAAGATCTTTAAGCATTGAAGTCCTTCAATTTCTAGTGGAATGGATCCCTTGATAGAATTATTATTCCAATTCAAGGTCTCTAATTTTGACAAATTAGACACACTTGGAGGAATGAAACCCTCAAAGCTATTATTGCAAAAAATTAAGTGTCGAAGTGTGAACAAGCCTCCTATCCATGATGGAATTTTTCCACTGAATTGATTGTAGCTCAAGTTGAATATTTCTAATTTGTGTAATTGGAGTAATTCTTTTGGCAAGTGACCATAAAAGTAATTGTTATGAAGATCAAGTTCAACTAAGGAAGACAGATTTCCAAGTTGTGGGGGTAAGGTGCCCTCAAGACCCAGGTCACCAAGATTCAAGAGCCTTACTTTTTGATGGAGAGGATCACAAGTAACTCCAACCCAATTACAAAAGGAAGAAGAGATTGACCAATTAGCCAACAGATTGCTAGGGTCTCTAGTAATAGAAGATTTGAAAGCAAGAAGTGTAGACTCATCTGTACTACAATTGGTCTTACACAAAACGGTATAGGCCATTAGGAAAAGTAGTGAGAACACAAGAGAGAAGAAACGAAAACAAAGGTTTGCCATACTTAGTAGATTCAAGGCTTCTCAGATTGAAAAGGGATGAGGAGAAGGCTATACAACACACACACACACACACACACACACACATATATATATATATATATATATATTCTGTCATTATAAACAAGATGTATGGAATAAATTTTCTATAGAATACATCAATATGACTTGACTTGTAGAATTGTGGACACACACACACACACACACACACACACACACACACACACACACACACACACACACATATATATATATATATATATATTTTCTGTCGTTATAAAAGTTGATTTTAGTAAAAGGAGTTAGTTTTTATAAAATAACAAAGGTAAAAAGGTATTTTATATCCCTAAGGATTACATCAAGTTTTACTTATGCTCAAAAGATTTTTTTTGACCCACTTATGTTTTTCATATTTCAAATTGTCATGTATACCTTTTCTTTTTTTTTTTATAATACCGTCAGTCAACGTAACAGAAATCCTAACTTGGCTGCTACGTAGCAAAAAGCATCTACCACATGGATAGTCAAAATTTTTTAATTTTTTTAAAAATAGTTTCAGTTTATTCACTTTGTTTCTTAGTTAAAATTTTTCTCTTGTCCAACTTTTTTATATAAACTTGTATTCTATTTCATCTATGTCCTTAGTTTAATAATCTACTTTTCATTTGTCAAAATCATCCCCTATAAATTTTTTATTTTGTTTACTTTATTCCTTATTCTTCACTTTCTTGCTTTTTTCAAACGGTTTGGTCTTCCAAATCAGTTCATAATTTCATTTATAGTCATAATGATTAAATCTATCATTTCTACTAAAGAACAATACAAGAAATGAATTAAAATTTAAAGTTTCAAAGATTGCATATCTCTCCCTCTCATAAAAGGTAAAATTTAAAACTTGAATTTTAATTCATTTCTTGTATTGTTCTTGGGTAGAAATTTCTAATGGTATATTACCATTAATCTCACAAGAATCTACCCAAATTTGTTCTAGAGAATTCGATAGATTTCCAATGGACTTGGGAAGTTTTGTATTCAAAGGATTCTCTGGTAAAATCAAATCTTCAAGATGCTTACAATTAATTTGTCAAGGAAGTGAAAAAGTTGATTTCAACGGTTAACTTATTATGATAAAACCATAGGATTTTAAGATCTCTTAAATTCTCAAGTGTATTAGGCATTACTCCACTAAATTTGTTGTTCTCCAAGTTTATAATTTTAAGCATAGAAGCATTGGAGATAATATTTGAAATTCGTCCAGGTGTATTAGGCACTACTCCAAATATTAATGCCTTGGTGGCCCCTCATGTTCATAATTTTCCAAGTCAACTCATGCACATTGGGTAGAAAAAAAGAAAAAAGGTACAATAATATTGAGTCTTCAACGGGCTGCACAATTTTTTCTTATTACATTTCAATAATTTGGAGGTTAAGAAGGGGCAATAAAAAATACTGACGTGATTGAAGGTAATTAGATTAATAGTGACTTTGATTAAAATCTTTCTAATGGTACATTAAATTTAAAGTTGTTTCAAACTCTCTTTTTTTAATGCATCAAAATAAATATCGACAAAATTTAGATTTAGTAAAAGGAGTTAGTTTTCATAAAACGATGAACTATAATTAAATATTTTACTGGAAGAGTTACTCAAAGTTTAATATCTAATAGTGCCTCAAGTAAAATTGTCTTAGTAGAAGATGCCAGGGGAAAGGAAGAAACAAAATATATACCAAAATAAATGTAACATGCACAGTTCTTCTTATTTTATAGCCCCAATATATCTCATTGATCACTTATTTGATTGTGGAAAATTAGAAAAAAAAAAATGTGTAGAGTGTATTTTTCATGTGTTGCAGTTTTAAAAGGGCAAATTAATATGGTTGGACTGGGAAACAAAATAAGTTTAAATATGAGTCAAAGAATAGTTTGATAATAAAAGAAATCATTTTCCTTCAAAATTTTCAGAATTAAAACATCATGCCATAGTGATAATACACAAGGTTGTCAAAATCGAGAGTTTACCCAAACTCGTGGAGGGGGATAAACTCGGATCGTAAACTCGTAAGAGTTTACATTTAATCTTTCCTGTTACTCAATATATGCATTCACTAATTAAACTCATACATAAGATGTCCATAGTCCATACAACATACATAAGATGTCCATACAAGATAGAATCCACATAAGATGTTCATACAACATAGAACATACATAAGATGTCCATACAACATAGAACATACATAAGATGTCCATACAATGAAGCTCAACTAAGTTCTGAAAATGTACGATCTTCAAAATCTTGCTCATTTTGATTTGAGTCACCACTATCACTGCCACTCTTATCCATATCCATATCTATATTTTCATTTGAAGGTCCACCAAAATCTAGGTTATCTAAATCAATAAAAAAATCACCAATGTCACTCCCATGCTCTATCCTACTACCAATCATAGGTTCTTCATCTTCTTGCTCTTCAACATCAACATCTTCACTTGTTGCACCTTCAGCTATCCAGTCATCATCGGAACGAATATCATCAAAGTCAAAAATAGGAGTTCTTGTGATTTTCTTATTTTTTAACTTCAAATTGGACATCACAAAGACTAAATCATTCATTTTCTTTTGATGTAAGCGGTTTCTTCTCTTTGTATGAACCTGAAAAAAACAATTGATAAGCATTTATAAATTGATAAGCATTTATAAAAAAGAAAAAAATGAAAGTTTTATTTATTTACCATCTCAAAAGCACTCCAATTACGCTCACACCCAAAAGAGCTACAAGTCAAGCTAAGAATTCGAATGGCGAGTCTTTTTAACTCAGGGCATCTATCTCCATAAGCCTCCCACCAATCAGATGGAAGCATTTTGTCTCTATTAATTATTGTAGTATCCATGCCAAACAACCCTCTAGCCATTTTAAAATCAATTAACTGAGCATCAATCTTGCTTCTCTCCATTCTATTTGGAACCAATCTTGACATACAACTATATAGACCTTCTTTAATAAAAAAATCATCATTAAAAGAAGGACTATATTGAAATTGAGGGTTTAGGAAATATGCAGCTGCATGCAAAGGCCTATGTAACTGACCTTCCCACCTCTCATCAACTATATTCCAAATGGGCTCATAACTACAATAAATAAGAAATATCAAAGTTAACATTATGAATGAATAATAAATATAAATAATGGACAAAAATTAAATTATCTACCTCTTCTTAATATTGTTGAAATTTAATTTAATTTTTTCCTTAGCACATCCCATCTCTTCATATATGAATCCCATAGCTGGTTTTTCATCTGAGTCTACTAAGCGGAGCACTTTAATGAGGGGAGCAGCAGGTTTAAGACATGTGAGAATGTTTTGCCAAAACCTATTGTCCAATACACCCCTTTGTACCTCTTTTCCATCTTGAGTAGATGAAAACTTGGTATCCTTCCACTCATTGGAACTAAACATGCTCATTAGTGCCACTTTATGTTCATTAAGACATGCCAATGTTAAATAAGAAGTGGCAAACGGAGTCACAGCTGGTCTAATCAAGTCTCTTCCCTTTGTGAATTGTCTCAACAAGCTAATGAGCATTGTTCTTACATAAATATATGTTGTGATTTTTTTTGCCTTTGCTATGGTGACTTCATGCAACTTTATTTTTTTTTCAAAATCTTCCAACATCAAGTCAATGCAATGGGCTGCACATGGTGTCCAGTATAAGTGTTTCCTTTTCTCCATTAATTTTTGTCCAGCAGCTTTGTAATTTGCAGCATTGTCAGTAACCACTTGCACCACATTTTCCTCTCCAACCTTCTCCACAACTTCATCTAACATTTAAAAGACTTTGGCGGTGGTCTTTGAAATGTCAGAGGTATCCAATGAATATAAAAAGACTGTTCCTTTAGGACTATTCACCAGAAAGTTACAAATGGAACGCCTTTTCTTATCCGTCCATCCATCTGACATGATGGAACAACCAACCTTTTTTCCACTCTACCTTAAAGCCCTCCAACCATTCTTTTGTGTCTTTTACTTCTACCTTCAAATATTTCTCTCTAATTTCATGATAAGAAGGAGGCTTGAATCCCTTGCCATAATCCCCAATCAACTCACACATTTTGATAAATTCTGGATTTTTTACACAATTGAAGGGAATAGCACTAGTATAAAAAAACCGAGCAACTTGTCGACAAACATTTTCCCTTATATCTTTTTTAAACATTTGATTAATGGTGGATTGTGTGCCTCCTACCCCACTAGATTTTGGTTTAGTAAATAAATTCATTATTTTGTTTCTTTTTTCTTGCACATCAACCTCTGCACCATCAATTTCACAAACATCAGAATCAAACCATTGTTGTTTCTTTCGAGCTAAAGCCTCTTTCCTTTCAATCACAATTTTTAACATTTGGGCTTTCACTTCACTAGGGACATCAAGACAAGGCTCACAATCTTCCCTAGTTCCAGCTAAATGAATCTTCAATCTACACACTCCACCACTTAAAACTTTTTGACAATAGTTGCACTTTGTTCTTCTTGCATTACCCTCAACATCTTGCCCATGTTGCCACCCAATATCAGACCTATTTCCAGGAAAATTTTTTCTTGCAGCAATTCTTTTACCAGCACTAGAAGATGACCCAATGTTCTGACTTCCAGACCCAGACATACTTAAAAATTAAAATACTTCAAAGTTCAAACATATATGGAATATAATGAAGAACAGTAAACATGATTCATTTCGGCTACAATAAACATAATTAACATCATTAACTAAGATAATTATCACAGCAAACATGATTAAATATTATGATCACAGCAAAACAGAGGAGTTTTGTTACAATCTCAGGTCTCAGCCAAATTCAACCTACATGTACATATAAATAGTATCTCATTTTTTAATTTACTTCAAGAAATCTTGTTAAAGCATATGCTATTCTATTTCTACACTCACTCAGGTAGTTAGGACAGATGGCTCACGATCCTTGAATTCAAGATTATGCCATGTATTTGAATTCTATATTTTTTGTGTTCCTTCGAAATCTAAAATTCTTTGACAATGGCCGAGATCATCAAATCCAACTTTTATGCTAACTTTAGAACTAGCAAAGAGTTATTGTTGTTGCATGAGATAGGAAAGTTTTGAGCATTAGATAAGGACAGATAAGAATTATATGTGTGTGTTTGTATGTATATGATTTGTAAAGATAATGCTATCATACTAGTTCGATCACTTCTATTTTCATTTGTTTAATTTAGTAATGGCCTTCAATGTGCATGACAAGCTTTTTGTATTGTCAACTATGACAAGGGAATAATCATAGTGATGACCATAGGCTACACATGTGCTCATAAGGCAAAATAGATAGAAGTTTAAAACCTTTTTTTTTGTGAATAGGAATATATTAAAGACGCACAAAGCAGAGAGTTGTAGTACAGGTAAATAGACAGAGTAGCAACATTACACAACAGCCAAAGAGATATATACCAAATAACAGCCAAGTTGGGGGGTATAATATAGGTTTGTAAAAAGAGAAACCAGTATATACCAGCCAAGTTATTAGACACATTGTTTTTAGATTTTTTTGAGGCAGAAATCGTCCAAAACTCAGTCTACAGTCTCTAAAGATATATCAATGAGTTTCAGTATATACATATTGCAAATTTCTCTGAAAACTCTCTTATCTCCATTTAAGCATTCAGAAGGCAGAAGCAATTCAAATCAATCACACATTCACACTAGATTCTCTCAGAAGCTATTCTATATACATACGTCATTTGTGCTACTGTGCTTTTCGCGAACCCGACCCATCCCCATACACAGATCAGAATCTCTTGCATATAGATAATGTAGCACAACAAAAATGATTCAAGCAAAGAAGATAATAGAGAAGATGAGAATAAAGAAGTACCAAGAAGGCAAGAAGACGAGAACAATACAGATTGCAGAGCCGGTCCGAGAACGATGCGAGAAGCCGGCGCGGGGGAGTGAAGAACAATGCAGCCTCACAGAATCAAGAAGACGAGAAGCTGAGAACGATGGAGAAAGCAAGAACGTAGGCAGTGAAGAATTGGAATTGCAGTGACGGAGTCAAAGAGCAGAGCACCGAGCGTGGGCGAGCAGCAGGAAGCGAAGAACGAAATTGGGAATTTGGGAATGAAATTTCGGCTAGGGTTAATTAGGTTACACGGGTAGTGGGTACTGGGTACGAATCCGGGTCATGGGCAACCAGCAATAAGTGGGCTGGGCCGCTGGGTAGTAGGTACTGCAATTCTTAAAAAAATAAAAAAAATTTGGGCTGCACTATTCCAACTCGGTAAAATCAGCGATTTTGACTGATTTCAACCGAGTTTGACTGGTTTCCGAGTTTATGTACGAATTTACTCGATTTGGGGGGTAGAAACGTAAAATCATATGATTTTAAGAGTTAAATCGTGATTTTGATAACTATGATAATACATAAATATAAATGAAATATTTACGAGTATTGATCCCTTCAAATTGTTGTTGCTCAAAGTAAGTCTAAACAAGTTACTAAGATTCCCATTTTCTAATGGTATATTATCATTAATCCTACAAGAATCTGCCCAAATTTGTTCCAAAGAATTCGATAGATTTCCAATGGACTTGGGAAGTTTTGTATTCAAAGGATTCCATGATAAATACAGTTGCTCAAGATGCTTACAATTTGTCAAGGAAGTGAAAAAGTTGATTTCAACGGTCAACTTATTCTCATGAAACCATAGGCTTTTAAGATCTCTTAAATTCCTAAGTGTATTAGGCATTATTCTACTGAATTTGTTGTGCTCCAAGGCTACAATTTTAAGCATAGAAGCATCGGAGATAGTATTTGAAATTCTTCTAGAAAGTTCATTTACCGCCAAGTGTAGTTCATTTAGGTTGGGAAGGCCCCATCCAAAATTCGATGGAAGGCTGCCAGAGAGAGAATTCATTGAGAGATATAAGTATTCCAAAGTTGAGATGTTGAAAATATTTGCAGGAATCCATCCGCTTAGCTTATTTTGTCCCAAATCTACTTTTTTGAGTTCATTAAGATTACCAATCTCCTTGGGTATAGAACCTAGAAGTAAAAACATCAAAATAAATTAAATTAAACTATGGACATCTTACACGTTGTCATAAATAATTTAATTTTTATTAATTTAATTTTAAATAATTGTCAAGATACTGGTGGAATACTGGAATATTTAAAATGTTATAATTATATAGTAAATAATTAATAATTTTTCAGTAGTATAGATACATATGTAACTAATAAACATATACACGCATATACAAATAATTGATTGGAGAAAAGAGTCAATTCTTGTAAATTTGAAAGCCCATGAATGGAAAACCAATATCATGCAGAAGCAATATCCAATTTTTTTTAATGAATTGATTTACTTTTGACAAATTTAGTTGCTTATATTTCATAAAGAATGTCAATTATATTATTTTTTGTTCTTCTATTATACTTCTGGAATATATATATATATATATATATATAATATGCAGTTTATAATTTAATAATATCAATAGTAATAGAGAGAGAGAGAGAGAGAGAGAGAGAGATTAAATTTGACCCCTTAAATAAATTGACCGATTATGATAAAAAATCATTGAAATATCATTCATATTTTTTGCTACGATAAAGGAAATAAGGCATAATATCAATCTCATTCCTATTATTATCTGCGATTGAAATTTATATTTTTTCAACAATGGAGATGCAAATGAAAGACCAAACAAATTTACATCAAAGTTACGTTTCTTTTGTCTGAAAAAAATATTTTTAAAAGACATTTAAAATTCTTTTTAATTAGATGACTAGCTTTTGTGCAATACTTGATTTTTTTTATAAGAAATAATTCATTTTTTAATAAGATTATATAAACAATCGTTCAAAAATACATACTGTAACACCTCAAGATCGCTTGATACTATCTCCAGTCGAATAGATATCGAAAATAAGGTTTTTCATAGAATAATTAAATTATTTTTTTAAAAAACCTTCAAAATTAGAAAGATCATAAATCCGTAACTAAGAACAACTAGGAACCAGTATTATCATCATTAGATAAAACCTCGAAATTCACATAGGTTTTACATAGCTGCCATTATATATATATATATATATATATATATACACACATCACTAGAGATTAATTATTTCATAATGACCATAAAATTTAGGCTACAACTACTGACTCCCTGCTGCAACCCCGTTATTCCCACTTTGACTTGTACTTGGAAAATGGTTAATACAGTACAAAATCATGAGACATAAAAATCTCAGTAGCCAGTAGTTAATCTTGAAAATAAGAACCATTTCCAGTCATAAAAGCAAGTTCATAACTCCATTTATAATTCAGTTTAACTCATCTATGCCACTGTCATGCAGAAATTATCCCTGAGTCTTAGTACCACAAGAGTCTGTTTTATCTCAAGTGGTGCCAAGGGTCATCACTATTCTCAGTGCTTACCACCAGAGTCTAATTATACCCTGTGGCCAAAGGTCAACAAGACTGACAATAGCATCGTCATGCATAGCTGTTTCCACCCTAACCATGGCGAGTCTTACACTGGCGCGTACCGTCGTACCCCAGATGCTTGGCGTACACTGCCTTAGCACATGAGTATCATACATATACATACATAACAATGCATAGAGTCGAATATTATATAATAAATCATTTTCAGTATAAAACAACTTCAAAATATATGAACAACACTTTTGGCTACCTGGAATTACTATCCTGTACTGATTCAACTTGAAATTATTCCAAAGTGCTAGTAAAATAAATTAGTCATTAAAATCCTAATATGGAATACTTAAAAATACTATTCCATTTTTAAATGTAATTTCTATGCACAAAATACTAATTACGTATTATTCACAATCTTATTTCTAATCCCAAATTTAAATAAATATAATTAGCTAAAAATATCCTAATATGGAAGAGATTAAAATTATTATTTCATAATTAATTAAATCTTGCACCTCAAAAATTAATTACGTAATATCTATAATCCCATTCATTGTCCCAAATTCAAATAAGTATAACTAACTAAAATTCTTCTAATTTATTTCCCCAAATTCCACCCTATTTCTTTTTTCTTCAGAAACTTTGAGTTAATTCACTTTGGTCCTTAATGCAAACTTTAATCATATAAATAACTTTCAAAATTTGATAAAATTTATCAAATTTTAGTTAAGATCCTATATATATTAAATCTGGATATTTTCAAAAATTTTACTCTCTCCCTACAACTTCTCATTTTATTCACTTAGGTCCTCAGTAATTATTTTTCCCTTATCTTTTTCATGATCTAAAAAAAATATTTAGTTTCATATAAATCTATAGGCCACAAATATATCTTGTTCCAAAATTATAGCTACTCCTACAAACTTTTGATTTTATTCTGCTTAGTCCCTGTCATGTATGCATACCTCTAAACTCCATGTTTTGCCATTCTTCTTGCTGCATGGCTCTCCCAAACTCATCTAGGGACTCTCTAAGACATGTTTAATCATTTCTAAAGAACATGCAAGCCTGAAAGAAGGGATTTAAAGCTTACCAAAGTGTTGAAGCTCACTTTTCTCTTTTGTTTTTCTGCACTTATATGTCTCTATCTTTTGCTGCTGTGAATGTGTATTTGGGACCTCAAATCTATTGCTAAGATGGCCCTTTTGTTAGCATCAAAGCTGCCCAAAGGTGGCTCTCTAATATCTCAAGAAAAATTTACTGGTTTTAGAGCTTTCTCTCTATCTCTCTCGGTTTATACAGAAAAGGAGAAAGTTTTACAGCAAACATCTTCTCTCTCTCGGGTTCTCTTGTTAGGATAGTAGAAAATGGAGCTACAGTGTAACATCCCAAATTCTTATATTTATTTAATATGGGCAAATTAGTGTTTGAAGGACTATTATGGAAAGAATATTTTTTTTAGGAGAAAATTTGTAAATGGAAATAAAGTGGCTTTTCCAAAAATTAGAGGTTGGAGGAAATCATATGAAATATTAGAAATAATTTTGGGTGATAAATTGAAAATTTTCTTATATGATCAAGGACTAAATTGCAAGGACAGAAAAGTGTGAAGGGCCTACCTAGAATTTTAACTAAGCCATTTGAGATGGCATTTCATCATTAAGCTACGAAAGAAGGCATGCATATTACTCTTTAAGTGATGTGTGGCTTCATCCTCATTCTACACGTAGCCTTGAACAAGGTAAACAAGTGGCATTTCCTTCTATCACCTTGCTTTCTCTCACATCCTCACATGGAAGCCTTCATCTTGGATAGCCTTCTCTTTGCTTTAGTAGATGTGTGCCTTCCATTTTGTAGACAAGGGGATGAAGATTCTGAAAAGAGCATGTGGAAGATAGAAAAAGAAAGGATGGTGCATGTGGAAAATGCTAAAGAAAGAATTTGACATGTGAAGCTTTCGCAAGCACTCCTTTTTTCTGTGTATGCAGAGAATATACAGCACCTTCATGAACTTATCCTTCACGTTAGCAGCAGAAGGATATAGGAAATGCAGAAAATAAGTAAGTGGGAAGAGGTGGTGTTTGTCTCTCAGCCAAAAATAGCAAAACCGTGACAGCTTGTGGGAAAATGGGAACATGTTGCACTTGAACCCGTGGAAGGCTTGGGTGATCTGTCACAATGCTTGGCCAGCCACCTAGAACCACTATACTAGCCTTAGAGAGCCACCATGAACCCAAAAAAACCCTCATCTGCTGTAACACGTGATGCTACCTTGCTGCAGGAAGTGTGAAACCGAGAAAGGGAGGAGTTTTGTGCAGTAAATTCATGACTTTGTCCTCTCCTTTTTCTGCAGCCACGTGAGCCACCTCCCATGGGATTAAAGGGTGACCTTAGCTCTATTTTCTGCTACCTTAAGAGATAAACCGAGTAAGAGCAAGAGAATAAAACCAAAGGCCTTTGTTTCTATAGAAACCGAGAAGAAGAGAGTTATCTTGCTATAATGGAAAACATGAAGCTTCTACGTATTTCTTTTTAACCCAAAACAACAAGCCACCCTTGGGCAACTTTGGTACTGACCAAAGGACCTTCTTAGTAGTGGATTTGAGGTCCTAAATACACATTCACAGCAGCAAAAAGAGTGACATTAAAGTGCAGAAAAAATTTGGAGAGAAAGTAAGCTCGGAAATCTTGGGTAAGCTCTAAATCCTTTTTTTAGGCTCGCTTTTGTTTAAGAAATGATTAAACATGTCTTAGAGAGTCCATAGATGAGTTTCGGAGAGCCATGCAGCAAGAAGAATGGAAAAACTTGGAGTTTAGAGGTATGCATCCATGACAAGGACTAAACTGAATAAAATCAAAAGTTCGTAGGAATAGCTATAATTTCGAAACAAGATATATTTGTGACCTATGGACTTAGATGAAACTAAGTATGGCCTTATATCATGAAAAAGATAAGGGAAAAGTAATTATTGAGGACCTCAGTGAATGAAATGAATAGTTGGAAGGAAAGAGTAAAAAATTCTGAAAATGTCCAGATTGAATATATATGGGATTTTAGTTAAAATTTGATGGAATTTACCAAATTTTGAAGGTTATTTATATGGTTAAAGTTCACATTAAGGACCAAAGTGAATTAATTCAAAGTTGTTGAGGAAAAAGGAAATAGGGTGGAATTTGAGAAATAAATTAGAAGAAATTTTAGCTGATTATAATTTTTGAATTTGGGACTATAAATGAGATTATAGACATTACGTAATTAATTTTTGAGGTACAAGATTTAATTAATTATGAAATAGTAATTTTAATCTATTCCCTATTAGGATATTTTTTTTTAGCTAATTATATTTATTTAAATTTGGGATTAGAAATAAGATTGTGAATAATATGTAATTAGTATTTAGTACATAGAAATTACATTTAAAAAAATGGAATAGTATTTTTTAAATATTCCATATTAGGATTTTAATAACTAATTTATTTTATCAGCACCTTGGAATAATTTCGAGTGGAATCGGTACGAGACGATAAATTCAGGTAGCCAGTTACATTTCATAAAAGTGCTGTTCATATATTTTGAAATTGTTTTAAACTGAAAATGATTTAATTATGAATTATGTGATGAAAATGATTTATTGATGAATTATGTGATATTCAACTCTATGCATTGTTATGTATGTATATGTATTATTATGATACTCATGTGCTAAGGCAGTGTACGCCAAGCATCTGGGGTACGACGGTACGCGCCAGTATAAGACTTGCCATGGTTAGGGCGGAAGTAGCTATGCATGACGATGCTAGTGTCAGTCTTGCTGACCTTTGGGCCACAGGGTATAATCAGACCCTGGTGGTAGGCACTGAGAATAGTGATGACCCTTGGCACCACTTGAGGTGAAACAGACTCTTGTGGTATTAAGACCTAGGGATAATCTCTGCATGATAGTGGCATAGATGAGTTGAACTGAATTATGAATGGTGTTATGAACTTGCTTTTATGACTGGGAATGGTTCTTGTTTTCAAGATTAACTACTGGCTACTGAGATTTCTATGTCTCATGATTTTTGTACTGTATTAACCATTTCCAGGTGCAAATCAAAATGGGAATAGCGGGGTTGCAGCAGGGAGTCAGTAGCTGTAGCCTAGATTTTATAGTTTTTTTTTTTGTAAAATAATTAAGACTTAATCTCCAGTGGTATGTATATATGTCGAAATGATGGTGATGTAAGACATGGGATGATGTTAATGGCTCCTAGTTGTCTTTAATTATGGACTTGAGATCTGTGAGATTTAAGGTTTGAAAATTGCCATAATTATTCACTAAGGAACCTTATCTTAAAAATCTTTTATCCTGGAGATAGTTTTATGAAAATTTTGAGGTGTTACATACAGACCCTCCTTTATATCCTAAGGGTCCCTTATGTGGCAACCAATGCAAGGAAAATAGATTCTCTCTCTCTCGGTTCCAAATCATGAAGACAACGCCATGAACTTTCTCTCATCCTCGGCAGCATCACGTGGGCACTGCAGAACAGCTCAGGTGTTGTGCTTTATCTTCCATATTCTCGAGTTCACTCTTGTTTTGCCTAAGGGAAGAGATAACTCTAGACATATGCAAGAAAAGGGTACTGGCCGAGATGGTTCTACTGTCTTAAATCTGCAAAGGAAGGAAAAAAGAGAGAAATAAAATGGGAGTGTAGTGTGTGTTTCTTTGAAGGAGCCCGTGGCTACACATCTTGAAGACAAATCACCTTGCTTTCCATAGGTTCACTTCACAGCATCCTCACATGGCTACCTTGGCCTGCACTGGTTGAGATTCTACTGCATAAAGCTTTGTGTTGCTGCCCAAGAAGATGTAGCCAAACTTTCGATGCTTTAAGTGTTTTCTTCATTCCCAATTCCCTTTTTCCCATATTCCTATCCTCCCTTTTTCAGTTGCACAACCTTCTGCCCTCAAATGATGGTATATTCCTTCTGTAGTAAGGAGAAAAGCTGGCCAAACTCTTGAGCAGGTGAAGGCAAGCACTCAAGGAGAAAGAGAAAGAGAAAAAATGAAATGACCCCTCTTCTTGTTGGTTCAATGCTACGATTCGGATGAGGAAGAAAATATATAAGCCTTGTATGGTCTCCAACGTGTCTATTTTCATCAAATTTTGTATAGCTAAAATTCTAGATAGGCCATTCACACTTTTCTGTATTTACAAATAGGTCCTTGGTGTAAATGGAAAAATTTTATTTATCACCAAAAATTATTTCTAGAATTTCATATGATTTTCTCCAATCTCTAATTTTTGGAAAAAGCCATATATATATATATATATATATATATATATATCAATATAGACTAATTTGCCTATATTTAATAAATGTAAGAATTTGGGATGTTACACATACTAACATTATTAATTATGCAAACAAAACAGCTAATGGAGAAAAAACAGATGATTTAATTATTTCAATAATATGGAGGGGTGGGCTAAATAAGGTTTCACTTTTCCATTATAAGTACACACACACACATATATATCAAAAAGTGTCTATACATATATACATGTTTACTTTATACATTCAAATGTACATTTTTAAGACCAAACATACCATCAAACCTAGAAAAAGAGAAAAAAAGGTACAATAATATGGAGTCTTCAATAGAGCATGAATAGTCCGCACAACTTTTTCTTAATTTGGAGTGTAAGAAGGAGCAATAAAAAAGACTGGCGTGACTGAAGGTAATTAGATTAATGATGACTTGATTAAAATCTTTCTAATGGTATATTAAATTTAAAGTTGTTTCAAACTCTTTCTAATGGAGTGTAAAGTTAAATTTAGTAAAAAGAGATAGTTTTAATGGTATATTAAATTTAAAGTTGTTTCAAACTCTTTCTAATGGAGTGTAAAGTTAAATTTAGTAAAAAAGAGATAGTTTTCATAAAATAACGAATTATGATTAATTTTTTTTATTGAAAGAGTTACTCACATTTTAATGTTTAATAGTGTCTCGAGTAAAATTACCTTAGTTGAAAATGCCTTCGGGATAAAGGAAGAAACAAAATATATACCAAAATAAATGTAACATGCACGGTTCTTCTTATTTTATAGTCCCAATATATCTCACTGATCAATTATTTGATTGCAGAAAATTAGAAAAAAAATGTGTGAAGTGTATTTTTCTTGTGTTGCAGTTTTAAAAGGGCAAATTAATTTGATTGAACTGAGGAAACAAAATAAGTTCATTTAAATATTTAGATATGAGTCAAAGAATAGTTTGATGATACAAGAAATCATTTTCCTTCAAAGATAATATATAAATATAAATGAAATATTTATATTAAATTTTCAATATTAGCTTATGATAATAATAGAAACAGTTTGAATCTTAAAAAAATAACAAGTCATATATTAAAACATAGAAACAATTTATTTTATTTTTTATTTATCTGTTCAATTAAAAAAAGCTTGTTTTTGCTAAAACTATGTAAAATACAAAATGTAAGTAATATGCATAACTAAATTTTATAAAATTACAATTATCATAAGAAGATAAAAAAAATTAAAGATAACATAACAATAATTGCATAAAATATAAAACATTAAATTAGTGATAAAGATTAAACTGTTATTATTTTTAATTCAAATTTATACACAATAACGGTTTCATCATAAGACTTTATCATTTAAAATATTATTTGACAAGTATATAACTTTCAGTTTTGAAATATTACCCATTTCCCTCGGAATATATCCTGCATTAATTGTCAATAAATATTAAGCTCACATTTAACACTGACTCAACAATATTACGCATATTCAATTTTGTAAATAAATTGATTTAATTACTTTTAAAAATTCAGTTGCACATATTTCATAAAAAATGTCAATTTCTTTTTTGTTCTTCTTATAATAAATTACGACATTTGATCCCTTTAACTATTACCCTATTACAGTAAACCCTCTACCATTTAAATTAAGAAATTTAAAAAAAAATAAAATCATTAAAACATCCTTTTTACAACATAAAATCATTCAGTTTGGAAAACATGCAAAAGATTTTGAAATATCACCAATCTCTCGAAATATATCCTGTTATGTCAACAAATGTTAAGTTAATGTACATTTAACAAATTCAGTTGCTTACATTTCATTATGAACTAGTGTTGTGACCCGTGCGATGCACGGATAATTTATAAATTTAAAAAATTTCATAACTTATAAAAAAAATAATAATTGATTGATAACAAACATATAATAATTGATATAAGAGACAAACATTGTAGCAAAGAAATCAAAAGAGAAAGTGACAAATTAATTACCAGCAAATTGTCAAATCTTGCACCAGAGAATAACAACAACAGTTGAATGACCTGCGTTATTAACAAAATGTTGATTCATCTTGTCAGTGAATTGTCCCCATAATGTACACATAATTCTGTTACACCTGCAAAAAAGAAAAAAAACGCACACACACATATACATGTTAAAAATAAGGAAAAAAAAAGAGAATACTAATAGAAAGATATAATAATTATACAACAAATAAAATAAAAATGCAAAAAAATAGAATAATCAAAATACAAAAAGAAAAAAATGACAGCAACAATACTCTGTATCTTCAATCTCAATTTCTATACGCCTACTCTTGATGCCATTCTTCGAGCTCTTTATAATAGGACCAAATTTATTGACCAGCCCGATAACATCTGAAACGAAACAATATTATTCTTATAAAGTTAGAATCAATAACAAATAAAATATAATCTACAAAATATAAGATAAAAACTAACCTACTAAATAATTCTCGTCAGCAACATGATTTAAAATATCACTGAATAAACAAAACATGAAAATAGATTTTGGAATACTCAAATCATCTTCAGCTAGTCGGATATCAGTTGAAAATCGAAACTCAAGCATGAATGGATGCTTCGTTGTTCGATAATCGCTGCTAGACTTAACTACACCAAACATGAATATCACATAAACATTTCCTTCAGTTATTTGACACTTGAACTTATTCACAAATGATCTCTTCACACGACCGTGTATGCGATCACCCTTAGAAGCCCAAAAATAAACACAACATAAGAATAATGAACAAAATAATAAATATAAAAAATTAAATATAATAAAATTAAATTTACTTGAGAATCTTGCAAAACCATCTCCAAACTAAAAATCTCCTCAGGCATTTTAAACGATGGAACTGCCAACAATCTCATTACCTAAACCTTAATCCTCCAATCATCCCTTGATGTATTAACATCAGCAACGTCACTAAATTTAGCCATACGGGAAGCAATAACGGAATGAAAACTAATACTGCAAGAAGAATATTCAATATAAATACTAGAGGAATACAAAACAGTCAGAATGACTCTTTATTTATAAATGTAAATTTTGAAATAATAAATTGAATATATTAATTTATTATTAATTATTAAATTATTAATAATTATTAATATTAATTACTATTTTTAATTATAGAATGAAGCCTGAAATAACAACAATAATATCTATATGAATAATTCAATCATGAGAATGCAATCTATATATTAAAGGAAATTGTTGTGATTCACGTAAATTTGAATTTGTAACCAATGAAATTTGTAACCAATAAAAATAATGATTGATATATTAAATGAAATTGGTGTAATTTGTGTGATTGAAATAAATTACCACAATTGAGACAATTTGAGACCCTTTATTTTTGTTTTGAAAACTGAAGATCACACATAGGTCTTCTTGGGAACTTAGTTTAAGATGAATGATTCCCAAGATTTTATTTGTGCGTAAAGCAAGTCAAATTGAGAGGAGGAAAATACTCATTTTTCGTTTATAAATTTTAAATGAAATTAGTGTGATTGAAAAAAATTAGGACAATTTAGGCAATTCATTTGCATTCATTTGAATTCATTTGAATGTATTTACATTCAAATTTTTCAAATTTATTAAAATGTAATCTATATAATCAATCATACTAATTTACATTTAATATTTTGTAATTATTAAATTTTCTAATTTGATTATTTAATTATTAATTTAATTATTAATTATTATTTTTAATTATAGAATAAAGCCCGAAATAACAACAACAATATATATATATATATATATGAATAATTAAATCATGAAATTAGTGATTGATATATTAAATGAAATTGGTGTAATTTGTGTGATTGAAAGAAATTATGATAATTCAGACAATTTGATACCAATGAAAATAGTGATTTGATACTAATGAAAATAGTGATTGATATATTAAATGAAATTAGTGTGATTGGTGTAATTGAAAAAAATTAGGATAATTCAGACAATTCATTTGCATTCATTTAAAAGGGATGATTTAAATGTATTTACATTCAAATTTTTCAAATATATTGGAATGTAATCTATATAATCAATCACACTAATTTACATTTAATATTTTGTAATTATTAAATTTCATAATTTGATTATTAAATTTATTCATTTAATTTTTAATTTAATTTATTAAAATTATTATATTGTTAATTAATGACATCCATGTAATTAATGCCTTAGAGTGAAATTGTTTTAGTCTATTATATAGATGTTTTTTTTTTTGGTTCTTTGATTATAATGTACTGCATAAAAAATGTATTTTATAATTTGATGATATCAATATTTATCGAAAGTGAAATTACATTTAATGCCTTAAACTATTAACCTTTCACAATAAATTCTCTACAATTAAAATTGAGATATTTCAACAACATAAAATCATTGAAAAATTAAATCGCTTTAAAGTGAGCGAGAACCCAAGCAGCTATGCCTGCATGGAGAAAAATTTTGCAGATTTGATTTATATTCCAAATTAAATATTTCAATTTCAGACTCATATAGTACAATTTCTTAATCCTTAATTCCTTGTAGTGTTGTTCCTGGCATTATATATATATATATATATATATATATATATATATATATATATATATATTGTTTTGTTCTTTTCCGAACTATTCAATAAAGGAGATATAAATAAAAAAGGAAAGGAATTTACATCAAAACTATGTTTGTTTAGTTAAATAATAGATATTTTTTAAAAGAAATTTATTAAAAAAAGTTCGGATTCTATCCTGAGTTTTCCTACAATAAGAATATCCCCATGACAATGATTATTTTTAAAACGTTTGCAAATCCATTCTCGTTGTATTTTTTGTTAATTTGTATTTTTAAAATTTAAATAAAAAATACAAAATATAGGAAATATTTAATCCCAAGGATAGTAAATGACTTTGGTACACAAAACACCCATACAAAACACCCATGCAAAATGAATTATGTAAAACATAATATGAAAAGATGGAATAGAAATATTTAAAGAATATTCAATAAATGTATCATTGTTATAAATAGATTTTAAAGACATACCTGTTAAAGAGTTGTAGGAGATACTAATCAATTCAAGTGAAAATAAGTTAGAAATAGTTAGAGGTATACTTCCTGAAAGCTTGTTTATTACAATGCGTAAGATCTTTAAGCGTTGAAGTTTTTCAATTTCTATTAGAATGGATCCCTTGATAGAATTATTATTCCAATTTAAGGTCTCTAATTTTGACAAATTAGACACACTTGGAGGAATGAAACCCTCAAAGCTATTATTGTGAAAAATTAAGTGTCGAAGTGTGAACAAGCCTCCTATCCATGATAGAATTTTTCCACTAAATTGGTTGTAACTCAAGTTGAGTATTTTTAATTTGTGTAATTGAAGTAACTCTTTTGGCAAGTGACCATAAAAGTAATTGTCATGAAGATCAAGTTCAACTAAGGAAGACAAATTTTCAAGTTGTTGGGGTAAGGTGCACTCAAGACCCATGTCACCAAGATTCAAGAGCCTTACTTTTTGATGAAGAGGATCACAAGTAACCCCAACCCAATTATAAAAGGAAGAAGAGATGGACCAATTAGCCAATAAATTGTTAGGATCTCTGGTAATAGAGGATTTGAAAGAAAAAAGTGCAGACTTATCTATACTAAAATTGGTCTTACACAAAACGGTGCAGGCCATTAGGAAAAGTAGTGAGAACATAAAGGAGAAGAAATGAAAACAAAGATTTGCCATGTTTAGTTGATTTAGGAACAAGGAGAAGGCTATACTATATTTTTTAATATACAAACACACATACATATACTTCTGGGAAACGGTTATCACATAGGTTATGAATTGTAACGAAATGTGAAATTGGGCCATTTCGTCAACATGACTAAATGAAATGTCTTTGTCCTTTGGGTTTGAAAAGATGAGGACGACAACAACAACACAAGCCTTATTTAACTAGGTGAGGTTAGTTATACGAATCGTATAATGTTATTTAGCTCTATCAATAAGTAATTATTAATCACTCTAATTCTATTTCATATATAATCATTACAGATCATATATTTTCTTGTATGACTACATACTTATCTCAACATTCTCATCTCTGCTACTCTAATTTTTTGTTCTTGTTATCCTTTTAATGTCTAATATTCACTCCTATATGATATTGCTGGTCTTATAGTAATTTGATAAAACTTCCCTATGAACTTATTAAGTACTTTCCGTTTACAAACAATATCTGATGTATTTCTCCATTTCAACCACACAGCTTGTATCATATGCGTAACATCTCCATAAATAAAAATGATAGAGAGATCAAAAGACTTTACTTCAAACCAGTCCGGAATGATTGAAATTACAAAAGTAAATTTAATTTGTTAAAGTAATCTATTAGAAATTGGTTGTTTAATTGTTTCTAAATGTTCATTGATTCAAATAAATTATGCTGATTAGAAATAAAATGTGTATAGTATATGTGTTATTTATAGGGCTGTTAGAAGGGACAATTAATTAAGTATACCAAAATTAAAATTCTAACAAAATTTAGGAATTCATTATAAATACAAGCATATGAGGGAAAATCATTTTTCTTTTAATATTATCTTGTTAATTGAGTGGTCCAGGCAAGATTTCTTTATTAACTTAAATGATTTAGCTTTATTATTTTTTTCCTTTTTGGTAGGGCAAGCATATCTTCAGTCTAACTTGCACAGTAATTAAGATTAAATTTCTTTGAAAAAATTACACTTTATCTCCTTAAACTTTCTCCTATTTGCAAAAAAACTTTAAAGTTTTAAACTTAGCAAAAGATCCCACTAAACTTTCTGCTATAACAGGTAGAAATTTACTAGTGACATGGCACGGAGTCCTAGTTCACGGCAATGTTGAACTGACTATCAACTAACGAGAGAAAGTTTTCTGTACGAAATAAAAGTTAAGGGGGTATTTTGTTGAGTTTAAAATTTCAGGAGATTTTTTGGCACATAGAAAAAGTTTAGAAGGTAAAATGTATTTTTTTTCTAATTTCTTTTTAAGATATTTTACGGGTACACTTCCTATATTTGCTTGTATTTGAAATAATAAATTTTCTGAACGACACCATAATAGTAGCAACTAAATGCTTGAGGTGAACTGCAATCGGCATTATATTTTTATTTAATTTATAATTTGGTCTTTATAATTTGAAAAAATTATAATTTGAATGCTTAGAATTTTAAAACCTTTTTTCATTTAGTCGCTACTAAATAAATTTTGGTTAATATTTTGGTAGATTTTGCCAGCATGATAAACGATTATGTATTTTGACACACTAGACATACATGATTCAAGCTAACTTGTCTAAATTACTTAACATTTAAGCTACATCACTTTCCATATATCTGAGTTAACTTCATTTCATTATTTTTTTTACATTTTTACATTTTTACTTTTGTTTATACACGAGTCGTACATATTTAAAGTACTAATATATACATATATAATTGGCCATATCATTAAATTTTAAAAAAAGACTTATAGAAGTTTAGTGAGAAGGACTAAATTAAAAATTTATAAAATTGTGAGAACTTAATTATGAAATTTTAAACTATAAGGATCAAATTGAAAATTGAGTAAACTTATAAGAACCCACCAAATTAAAAATTGTGTAAAATTATAAGAATCTAAAAAATAATTTAACCAAAAAATATTAAAGAACCAAGATAGTAGAATTTGTGTTAATTTAAATGATTTAGCTATTTTTAGCTAATGAGATAAGAATTGTGTGGATAGTTTAAATTTTTATAAAATATTCATAATTGACATGACATTCAAAGTTGGCTTCTTACTTATGGGACCATGAAGTACATACCACTTTGAATAATTGTTCCATGCCTATTTATTCTAACATTACAAACAAAATGTGAGATAAGAATTGTGTGAATAGTTCAATTTTTTATAGCATCCATGATTGAATATGACATTTAAATTTGGCTTCTTTCTTATGGGACCATGCAATTTTAGACGATTAATTTGTCTACTTTGAATTTACAAATCTTTTAGAAAATATATTTTGTGCAGATTCTACAACTTGAGAGAAGGCTACAAGATCAATTTGAGGTCTGATGCACATTGGAAAAGGATTTGGATACAGACCTTCATCCCTTGAAAATTCAAATGACAGGATCTATTGCTTTGGGATGAATAATTCGCATTTGGATCTATTGCTTTAATTTATTTATATCTCAATAGTTGTCAGCATATGTTTTCTAACGGACTGTATTATATAATGCTTTATTAGTTATGGAAAGAGCATAGTTCTTACAATTGAACTTATAATTTTGCTATGTCTGCACTATCGAGATTTCCTCCTTTTAGAATTGTTTTACAACTCTATGGTTGTCAGTTGTGTATCCATTTTATTTTTATTAGTGAATCCTTCTCTATCTTTTTACCTCTATCTTCAAGGTTTTTGGATCATCCACTGATATCAATTATCAGTGACTGAAAGTTAAAAAAACATGAAAGTGAAGAATATAGACTAAAGTGAATAAATTGAAAAGTTTGTAAGGGATGATTTTGACAAAGAAAAAATATATTTTTAAATTAGGGACCTAGACAAAGTAGAAAACGAGTTTATATAAAAAATTAGACAAAACGAAAATTTTGACCAAGGACTTAAGTGAATAAAGGGTAAGCTTTGAAACTTCAATTTTAATTTATTTCGTGTATTGTTATTTGTTAGAAATGATAGATTAAATTATATTATGACTAAAAATAAAATTATAAACTGATTTGGAGGACCAAACTGTGAAAAAAACATATAAAAGTGAAGAACAGGGACTAAAGTAAACAAATTAAAACATTTGTTGGGGATAATTTTGACAAAAAAATTATTCTTAAACTAAGGACCTAGACGAAGTAGAAGACGAGTTCATATAAAAAATTGGACAAAAGGAAAATTTTGACCAATGACCTATGTGAATAAATTGATCTTTTTTAAGAGTCCATGTAACTAGTCCACGTCAGCATAAGTGGTACACAATGCGCTGACATGGATTTTAATACTAACATTAACATCTCAGTCTACGTTGAGTAACGGTTGACTAACCAAAAACTAACCATGGGGACCTATTTCAGAATTTTGAAATTTACAAGGACTAAATTCATTGTTTGTAAACTATAAGGACTAAAATTTTTAATAAAACTATAAGGAACTCAAATATATTTAAACCATGATTGGTCTTTATTATTTAATTTATATATCAAAAAAATATTAAAACTAAAATAAAATATTAATTTGATTTTTGAAAAATTATAATTATTTTAATTTAATTTTAAAAAATAAACCTTTAAATTGAATTCTTAAAAAAAATATATATATTCATCTAAATTTTATTGCTTCGTATATTTTGAGAATGATAAATTAAAATTTTTAAAATAATGAAAATTTCTATCTTATTAATAATATATATAACAGAAATAAATATATATTTAACTATTGCTGAAAGTTTTCTTTAAAAAAAATCTTTCTAACAATTAACAAACATTGGACTGCTTAATATCATTGCTAGGTGTAAATTTTTTTCCATGTTTAAATTAATCATATATTTCTAGTTTTTTAAGAGACCTTTGGCGTTAATTCATGTTATATCTTTTTAAAAAATATTATTATTTTAAGTTATTTTATAAAAACATTTTTAATAAATATCTTTAACTAATTTATTAAAATATATATTAGACTATACAACTGATATATTTGACTTATATTTATCTCTATTTTTTTCTTAAAATATCATTATTAATAATTGCATTGTATAAAATCTATCACAAACCATATATAAATGACAAAACTTTTTGAGTAAAATAAACTATTCAAAATTACTCGGCTATCTCTTACTTTTAAAATATATATTTCTTCTCTTTAATTATAAAATACACTACATTTTAATGTAATTTTATATTTTGTCCAAAGAGATTCATTGCAATATTTTTGTTGATGATCAATAAATTAATTTTACTAAAATATCTTCTATTAACATGAAAATATAAAATTTTACATATTGTCATATCCTTAGTAGCTTTTAATCCATAATAAGATTTCACAAATATTTCATTTTTATGTACAAAATAACTTACTCAAACTTTATATTAAATCATTTTCAAATATTACTTTGAAAATAAATCTCATAAACGTGTTTTTTTTCTATTAAGCTTTAAAATTATTTTCATCACAAATTATCTAAATAATTTATTTTTTTAAAAATTAGTTTAAAAACAATTTTAAAAATTCATTTTTAAAATAAAAGGACAAAAACCCAACAAATACGTGTTTGGATTGTCTCATGTAAGCCTCCTGACATTTTTTTAACGTGAATTTTCAGCTGTCAGATCTTTGTGATCCAACGCACACCATTAGCAACTCCAACGGCAGAGGATCCGGACGCTTCTATGACTCTTGGCTTAAAATTCTTTAAGACTACACTTTAAAAACATTATTTTAAATTAGTCCCTGCCATTTTCAAAATTTCATATTTTCCGAGTTTTTTAAATCATTTTTCATTTCGGTCCCCAATAGACATTGAGAATTTCAAATGACCTAATTTCAAATTTTGATTCGGACTTGAACCTAAAACCATTTTGAAAATACTAAAATTGTCCCTTAACCAGTAAGCCCCAAAATTTTTGAGAATTCCAAATTGGTTCTTTTTCAAAATTTATCTAAAACTTGAAAATTCTAAAAATTGAGGCATATTTCTTAAGGGACCATTTTAGTATTTTCAAAATGGTTTGGGGTTAACGTGAGAATCAAAATTTGAAATTAGGCCATTTGAAATTTCCAGTCTTTTATGGACCAAAATAAAAAATGATTTCAAAAACTCAATAAATATTAAATTTTGAAAATGGTAGGGACTAATTTAAAATAACATTTCTAAAGTGTGCATCCTAAAGAAATTTAAGCCAAATGCCAAAAGAAAAAAAGAAGCTGCAGGTGTAAGGCAAATGGTGTGTGTTGGATAATTGTCAATTGAGATAATTGAGATGTGACCGCTAAAAAAGATCATTACTAAGCGCCACTGTCTTGATTCTCCCCAAACATGTACAAGAGGCAAGGAGGCTTCTTCTACCTTATTGTCATCAGTTCACCTTTTTTTTTTTTTTTTGAAAAGAGTATATTTAAAGAACCTAACGTTCATAGGCTTGATGTAATAAAAAGTAACAGATATCTCCATAAATAGTTCATAAAAGAAGCAAACTGCTAAGGAAGCACCCCTTCACTGCAACTACATGTAGTGCTTTATTTAAACAGCAAATTGTACCTACAAACCTATAGGCGGGGTTTAAATCTCACACAAACTGGTCAAGGTATTCATCTACGGTGGTGTATTTGACATCAGGATAGGCTGCAGAAGCCTCCACACCAAAAGATTGCTCCAAAATTAGTGTGATCTCCTTTCACGAGCACTGAGTGTCCATTTGACAGAACCACATTGGTGGGACGTGGGGTATCTGTAAGAGCAAGAAATAAATTGCCAATGTCAGAACTCTGCTGTCCTATGCTCAAGATTCTATGTTTGTCAATAATCCAATTTGTCAAACAATATTCATTCATCTCTCAAATTACTGAACAGATCTTTAGAAATAATTGACATCCAGAGTCACCTTTAATTTGTTCCAAGACTTGCTCCTTTGAAATGTAGACTCTTTCAAGAGTTTTACTAATCTTCTTCTACAAAAGCGAAACTAGATCGTTAAATGAGTAGATGTTTCCTAGGGTCTGATGAAGAGAGTTTTGTTCAAGGGCTTGGATCATCCAATGCTTTTATTGTTTAGGTGCTAATATCGAGTATTTTTATATTCAATTTAATCTTTATTTTAGTCTCCTTGTAATTTCAACATTGTAAATTCTTTAATATTATCATGTTTTAAGATTTATTGAGTGAAAATTAATTATAGGACTAATATGTTTTAATTTTATATTTTTATAAGTTTAAATAATAAGACCCAATTTAATCCATGTCTTTACTTTACAAAATTAATTTAATTAGAGAGAATTAATTTATGAACTGATAAGACTCAATTTAATCTATAGAGCTGACTGAGTGTACTTTTATACTGTTTTGCTGACTGGACATGGTCTTCTGCAGAAAACAGAATTAATAAGTAGAAAACAGAAAAGTGCAGCAACAGCAGAACAGTCCAGCAATGCAGAAACAGCAGAACAGCAGCATGCAGAAACCGCAAACAGCAAGCAGAACAGCAGCAGAAAAATCAGAAAAACTGCACAGCAAAAACAGAAGAAAGGGACAACACATGGAGTCAACTTTCCATTGCATTTTCGTCCCTCAAGGCTGCTGAAGATTAAAAACCCAGCCAAACACCATTTTCACTGTAAATTCGTAGGTCCCCCACCCCCCCCAAAAAAAAATCTTTGTGTATTTTGACCTCCATAAAAGGTTAAATGTGATGTAATCAATCCATAAATGAACTAGAGCTATAACTTAAACTTTTGGAGCAATCAATAAATTTTTCTTATTGTATCTCTGCTTCAATTTTCCAACTAACACGTTTCCACTGGTTATCAAATGTTTGTTTACTAAAAGAATGAACTGTCATGGAAACAATTGTGACTTATCATACTCTTTCCTCATTCATACAAATTTTGAGAGTTTGTAAATTATTAAAGATAAAAATGCTGAGATAAAAGCACATATAGAGACAAATTATATTATTTATCCTAGATTAAAATTTTTTTATGTTGCAGTAAACCAAAACTGAAAAGATGTACCTTAACATTTCCTGCTTCTTTAATGGCAATAACGATCTTATCTTGATCAGCATCCACTTGTTTTATCGCCTTAACCAAACTCTGGTGATCATAGAGATCTCCCTGCATATAAGAAGAACATCACGTTTAATCACCAAACCATAGTACAAAACTATTTCCTAATCTGTAAACAAGGAAATTAACAAACTGAAAATTGTTTTAACAGAAATAAAATAAAGAAATAATTATTTATTTAATAATAGAATAAAAATTTTTGAAGAAACAATTATTTATATAATAATAGATTGTAAAAAATATAATTAATTTTGATGGCCATATAATTGTGTTTTTTTTCAATTAAACCTGATAAGCCTGTATTTGATTGGCTTAAAATTTTATTGACTTTGCTTGTTTAGTTTTTATTTCAAAAATTAATTAAGGGCAAATTACAAAAATCTTTCTTGAAATTTTATTAAATTGCACTTAGCACCTTCTTATTTTTGAACATTACACTGAAATCCCTTGATATTTTGATACAAGTTATAAAAACTTCCCTTTCGGTTTATTTTCTGTCAAACTAATTATTTTTTATAACAAGAGACTATAATTCTTTTTTTAATTTGTAAAGGCAATTAAATTAATGTTAAGTTCTGAAATAAAACAGTAACTGTTTTTAATATGACAATAAAAAATTGAGCAATAATTTTATTACTGGAAGAAACACATACTACACAAAAACTTAATATTAAAGATTAAAAATAAATTAGAAGAAAATTAAGTGTAATAATAAACTACGGGAATACCATATAGAATTTAACCAAACTTTAAGAAATGTTAATGTAATTTACCCAAAATTAAAAAATTAAAATAAAATAGATCACTCACTTGGTGGAAACCTTTAATTTTTCACTATGAGATTCAACATATATTCTCATAGTGTTGTGATTTTTTATCATGTTAGATTGTCTCTCTTTTTTTAATATAATTTTATGTTTTAAAGAATTAGTATTTGAGAAAGTGTTCAAAGTGCCATATTATGAATAATGAATTCTTTTTCTTAAAATTGAAATGAATCTAAGACCTTTTTGTATATAAATAAGACAATTTAAACTTACTCCAAACCTGAATAATGAAATTGAAACTTCTTTCAAACTTGATTAACTGAATTGAAACTTAAAATTACATTCCTACAACATGTGATAAGCCTTTGTCGATATGTTCAGACATGTTTGTATTCATAATAATTTAAATGGTGTTAGTAATTGAGATAAAATGGACACTTTTTAAAAATAATTTAGATAAAATTAATACAAAACAAATACGTAAAACGAAATTAAAATTTATACTTGAAACTTAATAACAAACTCAAAAAAAATTACATAACATTTTTGCTCCAAAAAAAAAGGATATATAGGGTTAACCAACGTTGATAAATGGTATGTTTTCAAAGATAATTGTTCTGAAAATAAAGGACATGATGGTAATATTGTAAATATACAGCTTTATTAATAGTGTTCATGTAGACATCGGGGAAATAAATATATTTCTAGCTAGTTTTAAAGAGTGACTTGTGTCCTATATTTAACTCTTGTAAAACAATAATTTTTTGTATCTATTTTGTTATTTTTTATAAATTGACTAATTCATTTTAAACCATTGTATAAAGAAATTCTTAATAATTTATAAAGTCAATTCAGATAATAAATTTAATCAATTTATTAAATATATGTTAGACCACATATATTTAATTTATGTTTGTTTCTATCCTTTTTTGGGGACGGGATATTGGTGGCAAAAAACCTAAAATATCATTATTAATTAATGTATTGCATTAAATTTATCAGATATCATGTATTTAAATTGCATAGCCCTCTCCTACAAATATTCAAAAGTATATAACTATCTCCTTTACTTTTAAAATATGTAACCCCTCTTGTACAACTGTAAAATACACTAAACTTTAATCCACGTCCAATTTCTTGCATGCAACATGGGTCAAGCACTGCCAAGATGACAAGAGTGTATCGAAGCAAGTACATTGAAAATTATAAGTTTTAAAATATGGTAACTTGAGAAAAATGCTTCCAGCGTCTTTGACTATTGCAAGAGTCTTTGACGATAGGGCCATGAGATATTACAATATAATTTGGGAAGTAAGCAAATTGATTAATGTAGAATGGCATATGCATACCAATCAGAGTTGATAAGATCTTTATCTAGTAAATATGTCATACAAATAGGACAGTTGAGATTGAGTTTTAGGATGAACTATAAATAAAACAGAAAGCAAGATTGTTGGCATCACAAGCGTACAAGGATAGAGTTTTCACATGTATATAAGGTCTCTCTTTTATTTTTCCCTTAATTTCTAGCTAAGAATATTAGTTTCTTGACTTTTCACCATTTTTTGTAGAAAATACTAGCCTTAAAAAATCTTGAGAGTAGTGAACTTTATTATCAAATAAAATGTATCATAAAAAAGAACTGAAACATTTCAATATGGTAATTAAAACATCCACAACTAATATGGTTAAAGATGATGGGTGCAAATCTATGGCAAACCTTACTGAGAATGCCATTGGAAGACATATGTAATTATTGGAAACCTTTTTAATTTTATTTCAAAACTTCAGAAGCCAAATGCTTTTCATAATTCCTTTTTTTTGCGCTATTATTGTCTTCCATCAAGCAAGATTCTTTCTTTCTTAAAAAAGATACACTACAGCAATCACTTGTGATACTGACAGCAAATTTAGTTGGAAACATAAGAATTTCAATAGGAAAAACTGATTTGTAACTGATTTTCTACTGAATTTTTTTAGTCTGTAAATCAACAATTGCTAATTCATTTGCGTCTGACTTCTGACTAATAAAAAAATCATATTGATACTTTTCTATTGATTTTTAGTCAAAAAAATTTCTGTTAAATGTTATTTGTGGTGCAAATGTGTAAATAAATGTTATTTATAGTGCAGATGTGACTCGACATCCTGTGTGTCAAACCACACATGTGTGGGTCGACACATGGTGTGTCGAGCCACATTATACATATTTGTCCAAATTTGTTTTTTATTTAATTTAATTTTTTTGTATGTGTATTTTTAAGTTTAATATTTTTTATATTTTTAAGATAGTAAATGAAAAAAATAATGAATTTACCAAATTTTATGTCAATATATTTTTTATTTTACACTGGAAATAAAATACTAAATAATCTCCTTGTCATAAAGAACAATGAATTTATGGATTTTTCATATTAATAGTTTTATTCATTTTATACTGTAAATAACGCAAAACTTCTTGTTATAAAAAATGAATAATGAATTTACAGATTTTCATATTAATGAATTTTTTTTTATTTTACACAACATAATTAATTTAATAATTTTGGTATAAAAGTCAACCATCTAGCATCACTTGAGAAAAAGAAATGAAGACGATGCTGGCTCCTTTAGTGAACACACAAGAAACGAAAGAGATTATAAAGTGAAACTTGAAAAAAAAAAAAAGAATGATATATTAAAGAGAATAATTAGATATGTTTAATTGATTACCTTGGGCCTTTAACTTGAGAAAGAAATGCAAATAATCCGTCATTCTCTTCTTACTATTAAGTCATCAGAAATGAACAATATTAAAAAAAGAGAAGGAAGAAAGATATATATATATATATATATATATATATATATATATATATATATATATATATATATATATATATATATATATAATTATATAAGAAATTGCATCCACTATAATACAAAGAAGAAATTGTGGAAATAAAAGAGAATAGTTAGGTAGAAGAATAAATTTTGTCACTATAAAAGAAGTTGTGATATGAGAAGAGAAGATTAGACTGAATAGAAAGTAGGACGTGTTATGAAAATAGCTTTTTAAAGGCTTTGTATTTCAAAATATCTTTTTAATTTATTTATTCTACCTGAATAGAGGCAAATTTAGTTGTTACAAAATTAACCTGGGTTAATATCAGAAAATTAAGAGCTTACAGTTTTAATTATATTGTTTTAAATTATTTTAATTATTTCGAAACTGTTCATTAATTTTTCTGTAACTGCCCATTAATTGCTCTTAATTTTATTTAAAATTTTTTGTCTGCCTCATTATGGTTCAGAAGCTATAAAAGGAGGACTCATCCCCCTCATTTTTCACACTCACACAACAAACAGTTGTGCTCTTCTCTCTTCCCTCTCTCAAACTCTTTGGGTTACGTTATTTAAAATTTTTATTGTTCTATAGCCTGAGAACCTTTCTCAGAAGAATTTGTTTAATCCTGGAGGAAGTTCTGTAGACGCAGATTTTTAACTGTAGTCGCGGAATAAATTCCTTAAGGACAATGTCTACTATAAAGACGCGACTCAGATAATTTTTGTGTTGGTATCCAAATTTTACAACAATCTTAAGGAATTTAGGATACTGACGCTGCCACAATCGTGCCTTAAAGGACAACGGTAATATCTTTTTCAATCTTTATTGATTTTAGTTTCATGGTGTTTTATATTAGAATTTGATTTTCTAATTTGCTAGCTACATATATCAAGTTGGAGATTTATTATATTAAAAATATTAATTTTTAAGATAATTATAATTAGTAATTTATAACTATTCTTTGGAAACCGTGAGACGTTGGTCCATTTGCCTGCTTTATGTTGGTCTTTAATCTCCTTTATGTTGGTCCATTAACTTGCTGCATATGGCATATAATAAAATTGGATTCAGTGCCATGCTATTATGGGTTATAATGTTATTTTATTGGTATTTTTAATTAACCAACATAAATATCCTATGCAGCCAACGGATATATGTGTGTACCGTTATATATATATATATATATATATTAAATTGAAGCCATTATATATATATATATGTGTATTTGTTTAGGCATAGGGTATATATATTAATTTGGAAATCAGTTTATTATATATATAAACTGCTGGCCCCTTGTTATATATATATATATATATATATATATATATATGATGTTGGAATTTATTATCATAAAATATTAGATACAAATTCGTTTTACAAGAACCGTGTTTCAATTTTGTTCACGGTTTTATTGCCATCATATTAAATCTGAAAAATGATTAAGAATGGCCATATTTATTTGTACGTTGTAAAACCTTTTGATATTAAGGCACAATTGAAAGCCATTATATTAATGTCCATATGATGAATCCTCAGCATTCATATATATTTTATGGAGATTTCTGTCATATTGGCATACTTTTGGCTGTCATTAGGGTTTTAACACCTAATTTTTGAATAGTTGCATACATACCTCACTCTTAGGTTAAGAAATGCAATTTTTGAGCTTCTAATCACATTCTTTTTGGGTTACTTTTGTAACTATGTTGGTGATTTTGCTTTTGCAGGTATTTCAGCTAGAAAATGTTGTTGAAAGATGAGAAATCCATTAGCCAAGATTTAATTGAGGTAAAGAGGAATCTTGGAGAAGAAAAAGAGGCTCAAAATGAAGATTTTGCTGTCACTCTCACGCCTAAGCGGGATTATCATGCGCCTAAGCGCATAAAGCTCAACAAGGGATCCCTCTCTGCCACTTTCACGCTTAAGCGGGACACATTCACGCTTAAGCGTGAAGCTTGCAACATTGGAGGCTTCATTCTGTCCAAAATGCGCTTAAGCGTGAATTATGTGCGCTTAAGTGTGAAACACTTTGCTGATGAAGGGTAGTTTCTGCCCAAATCGCGCTTAAGCGGGAAAAGCGTGCGCTTAAGCGCACGGACCATTTTACTGTCACGTGCAGCAGGCTTTAAAAGGCAATTTGGACTGAATTTTTAGGTCATTCTGGGTTGGAACCGAAGGAGGAGCGACGATTTCACCTCTGGAGGCTAGGGCAACCAACTTTTGGAGAAGATTGAAGCAATTTTTCTTCCACCCAACTTGGAATCATGGAGTTTTCTCTTCTCTTCTCTCATTTTCTGTATTTTATAATGATGTGTAGCTAAATTTCTATACTATGATTGCTATGAACCCTAGTTTGGATTAAGTTTTGTCAATCTCTTGACTCTTGTGATTACTTGGCCATTAATACATGTTTATTCATTCTCATTTTTTTGCTTTCATTAAACTTGATCAATTTAATGGATTGTTTGGTGATTTTGCTGTACTTGGGAGAGGAATGTAAAACCTAGACCATAGAATGGATAGTATGAGTTCTTGAACCACAAAGGAGAGGGGATAGATTCATTAATATCATAGGAATATAGATATTAACCTCATATAGTCAGATTAGGGTTTGTGCATTTTCGGAACCTAAGAATACATAAGGAATTATGAGATTTCGGGTTGAGTCTTAGTTGGCATTCGGGAGAATACTTCTAAGCATATTCGTATCCTAGATTAGCATGTATGGCCGGTGAGAACAAGAGAGAGAGGGATTAAAACTTGTGAAGAGCAACGGGGAATTAGCAATCCTAGGTTGTGTTCATCTTGTGAATTGAATTGCATTTATCTTGTGATTTTCATTGTGCTTGTTTAGAGTTCATTCAAAATACAACTCACTCCTAACTCAACTTTATATTTTCATTTTCCTTTTGACAAGAACCATAGAAATTTGCATTGTCTAACTAATATAACTTAATTTCTCGGGTAGTTAGCAAGTTAATCCTATACTACTTGCACGATTGGTACGCTTGCCAAGTCGTCAACAAGTTTTTGGCGCCGTTGCCGGGGATTAACGGTTGTTGCTAATATTCATAAGAATTAAGAAGTGCTAGATTAGACCTTTGTCTATAGCTGTTTTTCTTTGTTTATTTTTTCTTAGTTAGTCATCTTAGTTTTTGTGTTAATTCTGTTATTCCTATCGTTCTTTGCTAATTAGTGCCTTTCATTACGTATGCGAGGTACCCTCAATCCTTCAGACCTTCTTTACGAACCTGAGATTGAAAGACTAGCAAGAAGAGTTAAGAAGGAAGCTAAAGCCAGAAAAACTCAAGTAAGCCAAGTTATACAAAAAGAAATGGTTGAAGACAACTTGAATCACCAGGGTGATGAGATCAATGCTGGAAATGGGGTTGTTGATGAGCCTCAAATGGGATTCAGAGCAATATGGGATTACGCTTTGCCTGTTAATGCTGGGAATGCTTCAAGCATAGCGAAGCCTGCGATTGGAGCCAACAATTTTGAGATGAAGGCTATGATGTTAAATCTGGTACAACAGAACCAGTTTGGGGGAAGTCTTATGGAGGATCCGAACAATCATATTGTGAATTTCCTTGATATTTGCGATATGGTCAAGCTGAAAGGAGTTACAGATGATGCCATCCGCCTTCGATTATTCCCTTTCTCCTTAAGGGATGGTGCAAAGAATTGGTTGATGACTCTACTACCGGGGAGTATAACTACTTGGGATGAACTGCGAAGGAAGTTCTTGGATAAATTCTTCCCTCCCTCCAAATCAGTAAAATTGAGAAATGAGATTACAGCATTCCTTCAACAAGATGGAGAGACATTATACAATGCTTGGGAACAATTCAAGGAGATGTTGAGGAAATGCCCGAATCATGGCATTCAAGAGTGGCAACAAATCTCAATCTTCTTCAGGGATTGAATTATGAAACCAGGGATAAACTGGATACCGCAGCTGGCGGTGCATTGTTGGGCAAGTCAATTAAGCAAGCCAAGGACATTATTGAGACCATGGGGGCTAGTCAGAACGCTTCCATCAGAGCCAAGAGTAACTCAACGAAAGGGATGCTGGAGTTGGACACTCTTCACGCTATTTTGGCCCAGAATGAAGCCCTAACTAAAAAGGTTGAGATGTTGTGTGCTAGACAACAAGAGCCGGTGAGAGTAAATGCGGTGAGTAATCTGGCACCAAGCTGTGACTTCTGTGGGGATGCTCACATTAATGGTTGCTGTGAGGAGAATTCTACCATGGAACAATTAAATTATATGGGCAATCACTAGAGGAACTAGAATGCCTTCTACTCAAATTCTTATAATCCGGGAAATAGAAATCATCCAAACTTTTCATGGAGCAACGATCATTTTCTCAACCCCATGGCCTCGTCATCATCTAGTAGGCCTTCTCAACCACCCGGCTTCAATAACCAAAACCATCACATTCCTTAGAATAGAGCCCTACCACCTCAGGTGGAAAAGAAACCCACTTTGGAAGATATGTTCATGCAATACATGGCCAAGAATGATGCCGTGATCCAGAGTCAATCATCTTTAATTCAGAGCAAAAACGTGGTTATTAGAAATTTGGAGACCCAAATGGGACAATTGGCCAACGCTCTTAATAGTAGACCTCAAGGTACTCTTCCTAGTGACACTGAGACCAATCCTAGAAGAGAAAGAAATGAGCACTGTAAAGCTATTGCTTTGAGAAGTGGGAAAGAAATTGAGGGTAACCCAAAGACAGTCGAAGTTGAGAAAAGGAAAGACCAAGAAGAAGTCTCTCCGGAGAAAAATGAAGTTGAGCCCTTCATTGAGCACCCGAAACCCAAAATGCAACCACAACCTCCATTTCCACAAAGATTCGAGAAGCAGAAATTAGATCATCAATTCAAGAAAGTCTTAGAGGTATTTAAAAGACTCCACATCAATATCCCCTTTGCAGAAGCATTTGAACAAATGCCAAGTTATGTGAAATTCATGAAAGATATTTTGTCCAAGAAGAGAAGGCTTTGTGAATATGAAACTGTAGCACTCACTAAAGAATGTAGTGCCATCTTGCAAAATAAGCTTCCACCAAAGCTCAAAGACCCGGGAAGCTTCAATATACCTTGCACAATTGGGGATAAATTCAATCGAAAGGCTCTCTGTGACTTGGGGGCAAACATAAACTTAATGCCTCTGTCCATATACAAGAGGCTAGGATTGGGTAAAGCTCGACCGACTACAGTCACCTTGCAACTAGCGGATCGCACTCTTGCGTTTCCTAGAGGAGTTGTGGAGGATGTGTTAGTTAAGGTGGATAAGTTCATCTTCCCAGTTGACTTCATTGTCTTAGATTATGAAGAAGACCATGATGTCCCTATCATTTTGGGACGACCATTCTTAGCTACCGGGAGAACTATCATTGATGTGCAAAAAGGAGAGCTCACTATGAGGGTGCAAGACCAAGAGGTGAAGTTTAATGTTTTTAAGGCAATAAAATATCCTGATGATCCAGAGGAGTGCTACAGAATTTCTGTAGTGGATGCTATAGTGGATAGAGTGGTACAAACTACCTTTGAGAATGTGCATTATGAAGATGCACTTGAGTCATCTCTCGTAGCTCCGGAAGTGGATGAAGATGATGAAGAAGTGGTTGAATGTGTGAACCTGTTGAATGCCACTCCTATATACCACAAACAAGTAGAGTCATTAGATTTGACCATCGATATGGGACATGACACTAAGCCATCTATTGAAGAGCCACCTGTACTTGAGCTCAAGCCATTGCCTCTCCATTTGAAGTATGCATATTTGGGGGAATCGTCAACCTTGCCAATAATTATGTCTTCTTTGTTGAGTTTGGAGCAAGAAAAAAAATTGTTGAGAATCCTACAGAACATAAAAAAGCCTTGGGATGGACGATCGCCGACATAAGAGGCATTAGTCCTTCGATTTGTATGCACAAGATAAAGCTCGAAGAAGGATATTCTCCCACTATTAAGCACCAGCGAAGATTAAACCCAGTAATGAAAGATGTGGTGAAGAAGGAAATTGTAAAGTGGCTGGATGCTGGAATAATTTACCCTATTTCTGATAGTTCATGGGTGAGCCCAGTTCAATGTGTCCCCAAGAAAGGAGGCATGACTATAGTGGCTAACACTCGGAATGAATTGATACTGACTCGCACGGTCACAGGGTAGAGAATATGTATGGACTATCGCAAATTGAACAAGGCGACAAGGAAGGATCACTTCCCGCTACCATTCATTGATCAGATGCTAGACAGGTTGGCTGGCCAAGAATTCTTCTGTTTTCTTGATGGCTATTCAGGCTATAACCAGATTGCCATTGCACCAGAAGATCAGGAAAAGACAACGTTCACATGTCCATATGGTACATTTGCTTTCAGGAGAATGCCAATTGGTTTGTGTAATGCACCGGCAACATTCCAAAGATGCATGATGGCAATATTTTCAGATATGGTGGAAAAATACCTTGAAGTTTTTATGGATGATTTCTCAGTCTTTGGGGCTTCATTTGATAGTTGTCTTGGCAACTTGAAACAAGTTCTAGAGCGATGTGAAGAAACCAATTTGGTGCTTAACTAGGAAAAATGCCATTTTATGGTGCAAGAAGGCATTGTACTTGGCCATAAAGTCTCCAAGAAGGGCTTGGAAGTTGATCAAGCCAAAGTTTCGACCATTGAGCAACTTCCCCCTCCGGTGTCTGTAAAAGGAGTCAGGAGCTTCCTTGGTCATGCTGGTTTCTATAGGAGATTCATAAAAGATTTCTCCAAGATTGCTAAGCCATTGTGCCATTTGCAAGAAAAAGATGCTCCGTTTTGCTTTGATGAGGAGTGTTTGGCATCATTTATTGAGTTAAAGAAGAGGCTTGTTGCCACGCCTATTATTGTTGCACCGGATTGGAAGAAACCCTTTGAATTGATGTACGATGCAAGCGACTATGCAGTGGGGGCGGTGTTGGGTCAACGGTGTGAAAAGATCTTTCATCCCATTTATTATGCCAACAAAACACTAGCCGATGCTCAATTGAATTATACCACCACGGAAAAAGAGTTATTAGCGGTGGTATTTGCATTTGATAAATTTCGAGCATATCTAGTGGGAACAAAAGTCACTGTGCATACTGACCATTCAGCGATCAAATATGTCATTGAGAAAAAGGACTCGAAGCCTCGGTTAATCAGATGGATTCTACTACTGCAAGAATTTGACTTGCAAATTAAAGATAGAAAAGGGAGTGAGAATCAAGTTGCTGACCACCTCTCGCGCCTAAGCAATGATGCTCAAGCTAAAATTGAGCCGCAAATCAATGAGAATTTTCCTGATGAGCGGCTATTTCTAGTAGGAGACAAGCAACTGCCATGGTATGCAGACTACGTGAATTTCCTTATGTGTGGTAGATTGCCACCAGACATAAACACACATCAAAAGAAAAGGTTTATCCATGATGTGCGAAATTACTTTTGGGATGAGCCATTTCTCTTTCGAGTTTGTGCCTATCATATAGTTCGTCGTTGTATTCCAGAAGAAGAGATGACAAATGTGCTATGGCATTGTCACAATTCAGACTATGCAGGTCATTATAGCAGTGTTCGAACAGCAGCTAAGGTGTTGGAAAGTGGACTGTATTGGCCATCCTTGTTTCAGGATGTGAGAAATTTTGTAGAAAATTGTGATCGATGTCAACGAAGTGGCAACATCTTAAGAAAACATGAAATACCACTCAATAGTGTTCTTGAAGTGGAGATTTTTGATGTGTGGGGGATTGATTTCATGGGGCCGTTTCCCTCTTCCTTCTCATGCCAATACATACTGGTGGCCGTCGACTACGTCTCTAAATGGGTGGAAGCCATTCCTACCACAGTAAATGATTCAAAAGTGATAGTAAATTTCTTGAAGAAAAACATCTTTTCTCGGTTTGGGGTGCCACGAGCTTTAATTAGTGATGGTGGGACTCATTTCTGTAACAAGTATTTGGATAGTCTTCTGACTAAATATGGTGTCAAGCACCGAGTAACCACCCTCTATCACCCTCAAACAAGCGGTCAGGTTGAGGTCTCTAACCGAGAATTGAAGAGGATATTAGAGAAGACAGTCAATGCTTCAAGGAAAGATTGGGCAAAGAGGATAGATGATGCTTTGTAGGCCTATAGAACTGCATATAAGACTCCAATTGGAACATCCCCTTTCAAGCTAGTCTATGGAAAAGCTTGTCATCTCCCCGTAGAGCTAGAGCACAAGGTATTTTGGGCCACAAAGTTCTTGAATTTTGATGTCAAGAAAGCTGGAGAAAAGAGGCTCTTGCAATTAAATGAACTTGAAGACTTCCGTTGTCACATCCCAAAAATTGAACATGTGAAAAGATACTACTCATTTGATAAAATTCTCAAACATAAGTTATTTATATATATTCTGTAAGGTTTTACATTCAACCTTAATCATTCATTCCACACGACAGAATTATATTCATTTGATAAGCAAATATAGGCATACATAATCTGATTTTTTTATCTCATCGCAAGCCTAGGAGACCTATAGTAAGTACAGAGCGTTCCTAGTATTCACATTAATAAGTATTGTACTGGTATCCCACCAGACAGAAACAGATAATAACTCCAAGGGGCTTCTAATCTTCAAACGGATACTCTTCTTCCTTATTTTCTGTATCTGAAAAGATAATTATAGGGAGTGTGAGTTTATTTAAAAACTCATTAAGTAAATAACTGTACTATATAAAATATCAAAAGTACAAATACCACATTTACTCATATAATTAATTGTCTTATACACCGAGTAGTATGGGACTCTAACCCTTTCAAACTCGTGAATAAGTTCTCATAGATATACACCGAGTAGTATGGGACTCTAACCCTTTCAAACTAGTGAATAAGTTCTCATAGATATACACCGAGTAGTATGGGACTCTAACCCTTTCAAACTCGTAAATAAGTTCTCATAGATATACACCGAGTAGTATGGGACTCTAACCCTTTCAAACTCGTGAATAAGTTCTCATAGATATACACCGAGTAGTATGGGACTCTAACCCTTTCAAACTCGTGTATAGGTTTCATAGATATACACCGAGTAGTATGGGACTCTAACCCTTTCAAACTTGTGTATAGTTTCTCATCGTTATGCACTGAGTAGTATGGGACTCTAACCCTTTCAAACTCGTGTATAGTTTCTCATCGTTATGCACTGAGTAGTATGGGACTTTAACCCTTTCAAACTCATGTATTAGATCCCGTAGATCTTTACTCATTAATAAGATAGTGAGAATTTATCACATAGTACAATTGCCATGAAATAAAATAATTTCTACATACTCTTATTCCTTTGAATTTCTGTAAAAAAATATACCAATCATCATATACTGTCATATGAAAAATTGATTGATTAATATCCAATAATATTGTAAATGGTACTTATATTGTACTTTGACTAGTAATATCAAATTAGCTTAGCAAGGTTATTCACTTACCTTGATGTTTGTCCAAGTTTACCTTGTTCCACACTAGAATTTGTGTAGGAAAATTTCCTAGTAAAATATATTACAAGGAAACATAAGAAAGGAAACAAAATCACGAAAATATGCAAAATTTCTGATTGCTACAGTAACGGTTTGCTACAGTGACAGTTCACTACAGTGACGGTTCGCTACAGTAACGTTGACTGCTACAGTTCATTGACTGTCGACACTACAGTAACTGCTACAGTAACTCGAAAAATTTTCTGAAACTTTCTTGTTGCTACAGTAATTCGAGTTTGCAGAAACTTTCTCAGAAAATTCATCCTTTCCTTTCTTGATTCAAAATCAGAATCTCAACTCTTTTAACTGACTATAACTCAATCCTAACTCAAATATAACCTCCAAAACAACTATGATTCATGAATTATCATCAAAATCTTCAAGAACAAAACCTCCTCTAATCTTCCATATAAACTTAGATTTAAGGAAAATAATGAGATTAAAGCTTACCTTTGATTCTTACAAAGCTTTTAAACCGAACAATTAATCAAAATTCTGAAGATCAAGGAAAGGATTTGAGAAGAAGATGAAGAACTGAGAGAGAAAAATTGTCACTGCTCCTTTTGCTTCGCTTCAGAATCGTGAATTATGAGAGGTTACTATTGAAGTTTTATTTTAAATATTTCTAATGGGTTATTGAATAACCCATGGGTATCCATAACCCAACATCCAAACCCATCCATTCAATTTACAATTAATGGACTAATTGACCATTCTTAAACCACTTTTCCATGAATTTCACTATTCTAAGAATATATCCCACATGGTGTAAATATTCAATCCAGTCATTTAACTAAATTTTCATAAATAATATTCAAAGAGAACAATTAAATATGAAAATTAAAAATGACCAAAATAAATAACTAAAGTAACGTTGTAAAATTCTAAAATACTCTCAAGCGAATTATATTCCGAAATTAACGGGTATTACATCCGTCTTCAAGCTTATGAGAGCTCTAAATTGTACAAAGAGAAGATGAAAAGATGGCATGATCGAAAAATAGTCCCCCGATCCTTTGAAGCAGGCCAACAAGTTCTTCTTTTCAACTCTAGACTCAGACTCTTTCCTGGGAAGCTGAAGTCTAGATGGTCAGGGCCTTTTATTGTCAAAGAAGCCTTCCCACATGGAGCTGTGGAGATTTCAGATCTGGAGGGTGCTAGAAGCTTCAAAGTGAATGGCCATCGATTGAAGCACTATCTTGGTGACGAAATTGAGCGGGAGAAGACTTCTCTACCACTCATCCAACCCATGGCATAGGAGCTCCGGTAAATTCTAGCTAAGGACTATAAATAAAGCGCTCTTGGGAGGCACCCCAAGTTTTCTTACCCTCTTTCTTTTTATTTTCGGCAATAGTTAGTTGTTTATGTGCGATTGTGTGTATATACGACTGTGTGATCTTTTGCTGTGCTGCATAAGTCGTTGTGTGAAGTTAATTTGGGTAATAGTTTGCTGTAGTATAGTTGCTTAACTTTGCAGTTTAGTTGCATGTTTTCTATAGCTAATCTCTCCTTGTGGTATGTTTATGACGTTCATTGTTGTTTTGAGGAGATGAAATTTTTGCTGATGTTTGGAAACATAGACTCAAATAAGTTTGGAGGATGACATTTGATGTAGTAGCCTATTTGGAGTTTTTGGAGATGTTTACATAAATGTCATTGCAGTAATGTTTGGATGAATCTCCATGTACTCCTTTTGAGAAGCTGAGTCTGTTGTGTGAAGGGTATGGACCTTTTGGCTGGTGATTAAAATGTCAGTGTGGCTTAATCAGGGAAAATTTGGACTTGTTTCTGCTGAAAACCTTGCTGTCATTCTGATGGATTCACGCTTAAGCGCATATATCACACGCTTAAGCGTGTAAAGGCTGATTTTGAAGATGCTCTTGGGTTGAAACACGCTTAAGCGCATATTGGTCACGCTTAAGCAGGTTATGGTAGCAAATGAAGGTGCTCTCGGGTTAAAACATGCTTAAGCGCATATTGTCACGCTTAAGCGGGTAAAGGCAAAAAAAAATTGCAGGTATCGCGCTTAAGCGCGGTGTCCACAAGCTTAAGCGTGCGGCCACGGGTTTAAATTCCGATTTGGGGATTTTTGCCCTAAAAATTTCTGAACTTCCTTCTTCCAAGCCTACACCAGCCGCGACTCGCCATCCCCAGCCACCCCCATCCACTTTTTTGCCACTTCCCTCCATAAAACCACCCACCCAGCCCTTCTCCATTGATATCTCGACCTTATTCACCGTTCCTATTCTGATTTTGTGTGTTCCGAAGCCCATCGTAGTGATTCCTCCATCTTTTGGATTGGATACGCCGAGTGGGTGCCAATCCTCCGTACTCCTTGTGTTTTCTCTATATTTCCTCCCATTTTGCTCTATAGGTAATGTCTCTCATCTCCTATTTGTGATTTTGGTAGGCTTAGTGGTTCAAGTTATGAAACTTAGGCAATTTTTGAAATTATAAGAACATAGGGCTTATTTAGTGTTGATATATTTTGTTGTTCTTGGGATACTTTGCTGAATTTCTCACAGGAAACATATGGCATCCAAGAAGAGGTCAAGGGGTAAGGAAAAAGTTGGATCTAGTGGTTCCCTCCCTTTTGATAATTTGAAATTTAGAACCCTAGAGCACCAAAATTGGTATAAGGACAAAGTGAGCATAAAACAATATGTCAGGGAGAGAGCAATTGCGCTTAGCCCCAGTGATTATCCTGAGATTCTAGAACAAATTTCCAAAAGAGGTTGGGATCCGTATGTGTTTATGGAAAAACCCACCAGTTGCTTATCAGTGGTACAAGAATTTTATGCCAACGCTAGGAGGGTCAAAGATGATGGTTTGGGGGAATATAAGACCATGGTTAGAGGTGTAGAAGTTGATTTTTCTGCTGCTACTATTAACAGACATTTTGGAATTAGAGCAGCTATTTGCCTCTATCAGCATCACATTGATGATATTCCTGCAAATCCTGAGAGGGTGCTTGACACATTGTGCAAACCTGGTACACAATGGATTTTGGGTAAAAAGAATGCACCTCTCAAGTTACAGAGAGCTGACCTCCTTCCAGTGGCCAAAGCATGGTGTGTTTTATCTCAATCCAACCTCCTCCCGACCACCAATACCTCGGATGTCAATGTGAAAAGAGCCACTCTCATTTACTGTATTATGGAGGGAAAATTTGTGGACTTGGGCTTGTTAATCGCGAAGAACATTGAAGCCTTGGCACAGGTAAAGGTGGGAATTCTGGGTTACCCTTACCTGATAACCAAATTGTGTGCCACTCAGAAAGTGCCCATGGAGGGGGAAACACTGCTTCTCCTCCCAAGTCCATCACAAAGGAGCTCTTGGATAAATTTGCTACAGAAGATGCCACCACTGGTAGTGCTCCTAGACCTCCTGTTGCCCCTCAGCCCTCTCAGGTTTCTACCCAGGCTCCAACTGTCACACTTTTATCTGTTAATCAGCACGTCTCTGATCTTGAGGTAATGATGAAGAATATGTGGCATTATCAGCGGAGTTTTGGCAATGCATGGGCTTTACAGAATGGGGTTAGCACTGAAGGTTGGGATTTATCCCAAAGTGGAGGAGCTAAAGATGAAGAAGAAGCAGGAGATGCAGAAGAAGGAGGAGATGCAGCAGACAGAGACGATGCAGAAGAAGCAACGGGAGCTGATGAGGAGGATGATAGCTAGGATTTATGTTTCTGTTATCACTACAAAAAAAAAAGACTTTTGGTGGCGACTAAAGTCGCCACCAAAAGTCTAAAAGTCGCCACTAAAAGTCTTTGGTGGCGACTTTTATTGGCGACTAAAGTTGTTGGCGTAAGTCCGTGGCTGATTCTTTTGGTGGCGACTTTCAAAGTCGCCACCAAAAGTTACCTTTAGTGACGACTTTAGTCGCCACCAAAAGTCATTTTTATTGCAAAAAAAAAAAAAATTCGTGAAAAAAATGATTTTTGGTGTCAGCAAAAACTACCTTTGGTGGTGACTTTAGTCGTCACCAAAAGTCACTAGTCATCTTTTTAGATTCGGATTGGCCCGGAAGGTCGATCCGAGATCCATTCGACTCGTGCGGGTCTTGGCCGATCCAATAACTCGCTATCCCGAGCTGACTCGATTTTTTTGTGTGCAATATTCAAGTTTATTTGAAATTAAACCAAACATGTGCATACCTGAGATTCGAACCTGGGTCCCTTGCTTGCAGCCATGTGTGTCTTGCTATTCTGCCACTGCTTCATTTGTGTTATGTAAGTGCAAAATATTATATATATCTATATATATAATATGTTAAAAATATTTTAGGTCAAAAATATTATAAAACAAAAATAAAATAATATTAAACTTAACAAAAAGCAAATATATTATTACTATTGGAGTCAGCACAAAATTTCAACTTCAACTAATTTCATAAAAAAAAACGATTTCACTTAAAAAAATAGACTTCAGTCGTCACTGATAATCTAATTTTTTAAAAAAATTAAAAAATTTAAAAAATTTAAAAAATTTAAAAATTTTAAAAAATTAAATTTCTTTTAAATATAATTAAGAAAAATAAAAAAAAATTGAATTTTTTAAGTAAAAAAATGACTTTTTTAATTTTTTTTAAAAATTAGACTTTTGGTGGCGACTATAGTCGCCACCAAAAGTCTAATTTTTTATTTTATTTTAAAAAATCTGACGTTTTTTTTATTTTTTTTAAAAAAAAAGACTTTTGGTGGCGACTATAGTCGCCACCAAAAGTCTAATTTTTTATTTTATTTTAAAAAATCTGACTTTTTTTTATTTTATTTTAAAAAAGACTTTTGATGGCGACTATAGTCGCCACCAAAAGTCTAATTTTTTATTTTATTTTAAAAAATCTGACTTTTTTATTTTTTTTAAAAAAGACTTTTGGTGGCGACTATAGTCGCCACCAAAAGTCTAATTTTTTATTTTATTTTAAAAAATTTGACTGTTTTTTTATTTTTTTTAAAAAATAGTCGCCACCAAAAGTCTATTTTTTTATTTTATTTTAAAAAATCTGACTTTTTTTTATTTTTTTTAAAAAAAGACTTTTGGTGGCGACTAAAGCCTAATTGTTTATTTTATTTTAAAAAATTTGACTTTTTTTTATTTTTTTTAAAAAATACTTTTGGTGGCCACCAAAAGTCGACTTTTAGTGGCGACTATAAGAGTCGCCACCAAAAGTCAACTTTTAGTGGCGACTTATTTAGTCGCCACTGAAAGTCAATTTTCTTGTAGTGTATGTTTCTGTTTTTGAATTATTGTAATTGAACTTTATTTCAGACTTGTGTTTTTGAACATTTTGTTGATTGACTAGTTCTTTTGGATTTATTGGATCAGCGTCTCTTTTTGGTTGAGACATTGTATTTTGGCTGTTAATCTCTTTATTGTTAATTTCCCATATTTTTGGTTATTTTAGTTAGCTTTTTCTAGCTCCCAAATCCCTTTTTGTTCATATGATTTATACTCGTCTATTCGATCATTGAGGACAATGTTCGCCTCAAGTTTGGGGGAGGATTTTGGTGATCTGTGGAATTATGTGAATGCATTGAATTTGTTTCTCTAGCCTTATCTAGTATTTCAGTTTGTTGAGATTGGCTGGCTAGAAATTATCTCTTGTGAAAGCCTTATGATGAATCTGCTAATTACGTGTTGCATAGGATGAAAGTCTTTTGTGGAGTCTATATTTGTGTTCAGGTTGTCCAATAAACTTTGCTTCCTTGGAGTTGTTGAAAATTTTTAAGCACAAATTAACAGAATTCATTTTAAGTGCATTTGTTCATAGAAAATTCTTGTAGTTTAATTAGTATGGTTATTTATCAATTTTAAGAATTCTAAAACCTATGTTTAAACTCTTTTGAAACGAAATTTCTAAATTGTGCATTGTTTGGAGAAATGATTTAGGCATTTCCTTTGTGTGATTGAGCCTTTCAAGCCATCCTTTTATTATGCTACCCATTGATCCCGATTTTGAGCTTTTAATTTTTATTAAAAAAAAATAATTTGTTAATTCTTTCTTTTACCCACTTTAGCCCCACCTTTCAAGCCTGAAAAATAATGTCTAACCCCTTTTTCAAGAGAATAATAGCATCTATGAAGTTTGAAAAAGTGATGTTGTTTATGGAGGTGTACGAGACAAGAAAATCAAAGAGTGGAAGAAGAAATGAAGTAAAAGAGTGCTCTTAAAAAAATTAAAATAAAATTTGAAGAGCACATTGAAGTTGTCACTCTCAAGAGACATGCAAATCTATGAAGATTGAGTATGGCAACAAATTTTTATGATGATTGTATATTTTCATTTTGTGAGACATGAAAAATATGTTGATGAAAAATGCAATTTGAAGGAATAGAGAAAGAAAAAGAGAAGCATGGGACAAAAAAAGGGGAAGGAAGGAAAAAATGTCACATTTATTGATGCTAAATCATAATTCTCTTGATGTTTGTATCTTTCCTTTACCCTTCATTTGGTAGCCATTGCCCAAAGCCACATTACAAGCTTTAAGTCCTTTTGATCAAAGAATGGTGCAAAGTTTAGCTTAGTGGAGAAAGAGGATAAGGACAGGCTTATGGAGTTGTCAATATTGATTGTTTCCATGCTTCTTAAACTATTTGAAGTTTCAGCTAAACACTTGCATGAAATTGAATCTTGGCTAAGGCACACACACACTTCAAGAACTTGTGAGGAAGCATTGTTTATTTTTGAACCTGAAGGCATCTATAGACTGACGTAAATTTCATCTCTTTGCGATTTTTGAAAATTAGCGCTTGAGGGTTTAAAAGAGAGTTGAAGCCTTGCTTGTCTTGATTTATTGATTACAACATGTTTTAATTGCTTTAATTGAGGACGAGTAAAAGTTCAAGTTTGGGGGATTGATGAGTCCTCAGCATTCATATATATTCTATGGAGATTTCTGTCATATTGGCATACTTTTGGCTGTCATTAGGGTTTTAACACCTAATTTTTGAATAGTTACATACATACCTCACTCTTAGGTTAAGAAATACAATTTTTGGGCTTCTAATCACATTCTTTTAGGTTACTTTTGTAACTATGTTGGTTATTTTGCTTTTGCAGGTATTTCAGCTAGGAAAATGTTGTTGAAAGATGAGAAATCCATTAGCCAAGATTTAATTGAGGTGAACAGGAACCTTGGAGAAGAAAAAGAGGCTCAAAATGAAGATTTTGCTGTCACTCTCACGCCTAAGCGGGATTATCATGCGCCTAAGCTCATAAAGCTCAACAAGGGATCACTCTCTGCCACTTTCACGCTTAAGCGGGACACATTCACGCTTAAGCGTGAAGCTTGCAACATTGGAGGCTTCATTCTGTCCAAAATGCGCTTAAGCGTGAATTATGTGCGCTTAAGCGTGAAACACTTTGCTGATGAAGGTTAGTTTCTGCCCAAATCACGCTTAAGCGGGAAAAGTGTGTGCTTAAGCGCACGGACCATTTTACTGTCACGTGCAGCAGGCTTTAAAAGGCAATTTGGACTGAATTTTTAGGTCATTCTGGGTTGGAACCGAAGGAGAAGCGACAATTTCACCTCTAGAGGCTAGGGCAACCAACTTTTGGAGAAGATTGAAGCAATTTTTCTTCCACCCAACTTGGAATCATGGAGTTTTCTCTTCTCTTCTCTCATTTTCTGTATTTTATAATGATGTGTAGCTAAATTTCTATACTAGGATTGCTATGAACCCTAGTTTGGATTAAGTTTTGTCAATCTCTTGACTCTTGTGATTACTTGGCCATTAATACATGTTTATTCATTCTCATTTTTTTGCTTTCATTAAACTTGATCAATTTAATGGATTGTTTGGTAGTTTTGCTGTACTTGGGAGAGGAATGTAAAACTTAAACCATAGAATGGATAGTATGAGTTCTTGAACCACAAAGGAGAGGGGATAGATTCGTTAATATCATAGAAATATAGATATTAGCCTCATATAGTCAGATTAGGGTTTGTGCATTTTCGGAACCTAAGAATACATAAGGAATTATGAGATTTCGGGTTGAGTCTTAGTTGGCATTAGGGAGAATACTTCTAAGCATATTCGTATCCTAGATTAGCATGTATGGCCGGTGAGAACAAGAGAGAGAGGGATTAAAACTTGTGAAGAGCGACGGGGGATTAGCAATCCTAGGTTGTGTTCATCTTGTGAATTGAATTGCATTTGTCTTGTGATTTTCATTGTGCTTGTTTAGAGTTCATTCAACATACAACTCACTCCTAACTCAACTTTACATTTTCATTTTCCTTCTGACAAGAACCATAGAAATTTGCATTGTCTAACTAATATAACTTAATTTCTCAGGTAGTTAGCAAGTTAATCCTCGTGGGAACGATTCTTTTACTTAATTTTCACTATACTACTTGCACGATTGGTACGCTTGCCAAGTCGTCAACAGCATACGTTGCCTCAATTGTCATTAATACCTTTGTAGTACTCTTCTGTTTCATATGTTGGATTTCATGATTTTCAATCACATGAGGCTTGGATGATGTATATCAGAAGGTATAGTTGTTTCTTGAATGTTGTTTGGTGAATCAAACAATGTCATTTACTTTGCTTAATGGGCTTTTATGTTGCTAATGTAATTTATGGTGAGGTTGCAACAATACATATATGTGTGCTTATTTGCATTTCGGGAGTGTGTGAAAAAAAAAAGGTATATAATTAATATATTGAGTGGTGTATATTTGCTTTATACATTGGCATGCTTTTATACTATATTTAAAAGCTTTGATTGACATATTGAGTTAAAAGTAAAAATCTTTTTATACTCAATCTAGTGATATTGACTTCAAAGCCTTCATTGTATCACATTGAAGCTTTATGTGTTCATTCATTTGGTTAAAAACCGTAGGTGGGGCATGAAGCCTTTATGTGTGTGCATTGCATTGGTTAAATCATCATGAATGTGGCTGTCAGTGATCTTTCATATGTAGAGGTTAAAATACTACGTATATATATATATATATATAGGAGATGAAATAAAATATATATATGAGATATATATTTATGTGGCATTTTATTTTACGTTGGTTTTATATATAATGCTCTCAAAGGGATTATATATAGTTTTATGTATATACGTTGGGGGATGAAGAATAACCGTTGCCTCATGAGATGATTAATGTTGGCCCATTAAAATAATTTAAATTGCCAGCATATTATTGCTATTCCATTATAATTCTTCAATGCCTTATTAATGAGCCAATTATGTGTGTAAGTTCATTTGAGGTTGCGGGGAATAACTTAATAAGAGATGAGATAAAACTACTTGATATATGTTATTTGAGATTATTTATATATCTTGTGTGATTATTCCCTCAATTATTTGAGATTATGAATTATATATATGAGGTGGAATATTTATCTTTAAATTTTTATGAGTTTTGGCTTCCAAGTATATGATATTTCGGTTTTTGAAAAATAATTGATTTTCAATTACATATAAGAGCAAATCTATATATATATATATATATATATATATATATATATATAGCATTTGTATTATGTGGAGCAAATACATATTGATTTGATCCACTATCAAATATCATATATATGGGTGAAATTATTATTTGCTATTATTTTTATGAGCACAACTCATAATTTTTAAGTTCTAATTTTGAGTGATCATGAAGTAATCAATTTTGCTCATGAAGAAAATTTGAGCAATAGTGATTTCTTCTCCCTACATCATGAGGTATGTTACACTATTTTAATCTTTCTCTTTTTGAGAATTTATATTAATAGTGGGGGTAAGAGTAAAAATATTTTTGGATAATATTTTTATAACAACGAGTGGGGGATATATGTTGTTATATAAGTATGTTGTTATAAAAATATATAAATTTTCGTAAAAATGTTTTATGGTCAATAGTTAATAATATTGTGGTTTAATAGAAATTATGGGTTTATTATATTTGTGTATTGAGTATATCCCATAAATTTCTATTGACATAACTATTGATAATATAAAAGGTTTCTTAAAGCTTACATGTGAACTATTTTAAAATTTTTCTATTTTGAGAATTTTATTTATGTGGAATTCTTGAAATAAACATATATGTGAATGTTTTAATTTAAGAATTCCAAATAGATCTTAAGCTCTTGAGAGTTTTATTTTGGAACATAATTTTTGTGGATTTGTGACCAAATTTGAAGATATTGGCATCTAAATTTTGGGCCAATTTGGAAATTAAGAAAATCATCTCATTGAGATGATGATACGCTGTCAATTTTCAAGTTGAGGAAACCATCTTATTGAGATAATGATACAATGTCAATTTCCAAGTTAAGGAAACAATCTTATTGAGATGATGATGTGCCATATATAAAAAAAAATTGGAATTAGCATTTTCTAATGCCAATCCATGATAACTTTTTAATTGTACATAGAGGTACAATGTTGTTGAATTATTGGTCACAAAAATGAGATTGAAAAGTTCCAAAATAATTCTGTGAAATTATTCTCTTGAAAAATAATATTATATGATGGATGAATTTAGATGCGCATATATGTTATGCGTTTGATGCGCATATATGTTATGCGTTTGATGCCCATCTATAATAATTATAAGGTTTTGTATGAGGTTTTATATGAGTTGTGTAGTTATACTCTTATAGATTTAAAAATGTGGGGGTATTTTGCAAAGTTTATGTTACATAACTATGAGAAAAATAAATTAACTATAAAACCTTAGTTATTATGTTGTTAATTTTCTCTTTGTGATTAGTGAGAATATCTCTTTTAGTTAAAGATGGATGTGGATATACGTGGAAGTGATAGATGGTAAAGATGATTATTTGTCTGTATATGTGTGACGTAGTGTTACATAAAGTCAAATATTCCTTTATATCTAGTGTTGACATGTAAGACATAGGTAAAGTAAATGAGATTTTGGGATTAAAACCATAAGGAAAGGTGATGGTATTGTACTATCACAAGAACGTTATGTTCAAAATTGTCTTAAAAATTTGATCATCAAGATGACAAACTGGTGAAAACTCCTTATGATTTTAACACTCAGTTAAGGAAAACAGAGGAGAGTCTCTGTTGTATTTAATAAACTTTACCTAGCCTGACATATCATGTGTTATATGTCATATGAGTGTCTATATGTACACAATTCTAATAAAAGAGTTGAGAAGTATCGTAATTTACGATATCATATAAAGTGGATTTCCCATTGTATTAGAAAAATACAATGATGTTAACTGAATCTTTGATTCAGATGAGACAAAGTCCACTAGTGGTTAAAACCTCACCTTTGGTGGTGAGACGTTATTTTAAAGAGAACAACCATACAAATTTACAAGTTCACTATAAAATCAGAGTTTAGTGCTCTGGAGTTGGCTGAAAACAAGACTAAGTAGCAGAAAAACTTTTTAGCAATTTTTTTAGTTGGGTAAGAGCTCAATGATGTCAGTGTCTGTGTTTTGTGATTGCCAAGTGACAATAGCTATTGTAAAGAACAAACTTTTAATGGTAAGAGTAGATACTTGTGTTGAGATATAAAGTTATCAAGCAATTGCTAAAAAATGAAATTTGAAGTATACTGATCAGTTCTGTAAAGTCAAAAGTGAATTTAGCCAATTCACTGACCAAACATGCGTGTAAGAAGGAAATTATCCTTCACACATCGAAGGGAATTGGACTTGAGCCAACATGAAATTAACAGCGGCGGGAACCCAACCTTTGTGATTGGAGATCCCATGAAGAAGGTTCATATGGGTAATAACAAGCCGTCTATTAATTCTGCTATCACTATATTCTCAGTCCATTTCCTATGGTGTTAAGTGTGAAAGTGCTAGAATGCATTGACTTGTGGATTGAGTGTAAGCTCTTTATGATCTTCATAGCCCTACATTGAGGGTGGTGTATTCATTGCAGATACACTTGATGAAGTCACCTATATGAGTGTGGAGTGGGACCGCTCCCATGAGATCATGGCGAAGTCTCTAGAGCATTCATGAATTCCAGGCACGCGCACGGCCGAAATAACGCGCACAACGGCGTTAACAGTAGAAGTGTGGGAGGTGAGATGCGACTCTTAAGGTTACTATCTTACAACTAAGAGTATGTTGGTTCATAGAAACTATATGCTTCACAGACTACTCTGTAAGATAAATCTTATCGGTCTGGTTCATAGTCTAAAAAGAGACATTGGATTAATGCGTCTACACCCATATACGTAACCCAAAAGTTTTTTTGAAATATCTTTTGAAATATGTGGGGGATTGTTGTGAAAATAGCCTTTTAAAGGCTTTGTATTTCAAAATATCTTTTTAATTTATTTATTTTACCTAAACAGAGGCAAATTTAGTTGTTACAAAATTAACCTGGGTTAATATCAGAAAATTAAGAGCTTACAATTTTAATTATATTGTTTTAAATTATTTTAATTATTTTGAAACTGCTCATTAATTTTTCTGTAACTGCTCATTAATTGCTCTTAATTTTATTTAAAATTTTTTGTCTGCCTCATTATGGTTCAGCAGCTATAAAAGGAGGACTCATCCCCCTCATTTTTCACACTCACACAACAAACAGTTGTACTCTTCTCTCTTCCCTCTCTCAAACTCTTTGGGTTACATTCTTTAAAATTTCTACTGTTCTGTGGCCTGAGAACCTTTCTCAGAAGAATTTGTTTAATTCTGGAGAAAGTTCTGTAAACGCAGATTTTTAACTGTTGTCATGGAATAAATTCCTTAAGGACAATGTCTACTATAAAGATGCGACTCAGATAATTTTTGTGTTGGTATCCAAATTTTACAACAGGACGAACAAAGATGAAATTAGAAAAAAGTGAATAAGAGAAAAAAGAAAACAGAACTTTTAAATAAATATAATTTGGCAGGGGAATAAATAACTTTGAATATACCGTTTGAAATTTTTTTCACCAATTCACGGTCAAATTTTTTCAACAATTAGCACGCTCCGAAACCCACACACATAATAAATATATATGTGTAGCTCAACCTTCCACATAGTATATATTTATATATTATGTGGAAGTCACGATAGTGCATTTGTCGAGCCCCCTAACATAATATATATTATATTATATATATCATACAAAAAATTTGTTTCGAAAAAGAAGTTTGAAAAGTATCCAATAACTAACATGAAAAGATTTTGGAGACAAATTTATCCATAGTAAAACTCACATGGAAAATTTTTATTCTTTCTTTCTTGGTCAATCAAAAAATATCAAATAAATAAAATTATTATAAATAAATAAATAATATATTTTTCAGAATATATGAAATTTAATTTCTATTTACTGTATAATATATATAATATTATATTTTATTCTGTAAAACATTTGTTTTAAAAATGAAATCTGAAATGTATTTGAGAATTGGAGTGAAAAAGTTTTGGAGGCAAATTTATCCATAGTGGGACTTGTATGTAGAATTTTTATTCTTTTCTTCTTTGTTCAATCATTAAATATCAAATAAATAAAATTGTTATAAGCAAATAGATAACAAATTTTTTAGAATACATGAAACTTAATTTATTATTGATGAATTATTGATTATTTTTATGTAAAATTTTATATGTTTCATCTCTCCTCTTTGATTATTTTGAAACAAGCTTTATATATTTTCTATTATTTGTATGTGTACAATTCATTTTTATATGTTTAATTGTATTTAAATAAGTTTTTATAAATTATAAAAAAATAAGTTTTTATAAATTTTATATTATTTTTATATTAATAAATAAAAATAAATGAGCAATTTATATATAAGCATAATTGTATTTGTAAATTGTATTAAATACTTAAATATATTTATAAATAAAAATAACTACTTAATAAAATGTATTAATTAAACAGTTTATTGTCACCAAAAAAAATCTATTACAATAATACAAATAAATTATAGTTAATTTGTTTAATACAAATTTCTATTTTTTTCTCACAATCTTCATTATTTATCTCATACTCGTCATTTTTGTTTTCTCCATCCTCAGTTCTGAGAACATTGAGTAAAATATAAAAATTTAAAATATTGTTTAAAGAAGTCATAACTGGTTGATATACTTTTACGTTTTTTTGATCACTTGAACTCGTACAAAATATCTGTAGAGGTTTTTACTATTGAAGGTATCCTTGTATTGCATTAGGTCTAATCTCCATACTAGTAAGCTGACCGCTCAGTTCTCTCATCCTTTCCTCATATATTTTCACATTTTTTTTCATAAGATTTACTTAGATTTTGACCAAGTGTACTTGTTGAAATTTTTAAGAGCGAGTCCAATCCTTTAATGGCCTCTTTGTATATAAAATTTAGAGGTTGTAATATAAACTATTTTAGATGTCACAATTCCTAAATCATATACGTGTTTCTTTTTTTTTTTGTTTTTGCCTCAAATAGCTTTCATCTATAAATTAAGACTCGATAATTGCTGCTCAGAGCTACTTGAAAACTGGAAGCTTTATGTATAAACTATATTAAATTAAAAAGTTAATAGAAATATTTTAGATTATAGAATGAATTAAAGAAACAATATCTCAATAGTAATATAAATATAAGTTATTTCAAAGTAACTAATCATCAATACTTTTATGAAATAGTTAGAGCGATAGTGCACTAAGATAATAAAAAAAAGTTAAAGATTTATAGATAAAATTAAAAGAAATAAACCTAGTTATATATTAAATTTCATAAAATAATTTTGAATCATAATTTTAAGAAATTATTTTAGGAAAAATATTTATAGATAAAATCACTTTCTATAATTTTTAAAAATTTGAAGGCATTAGAGCAAAATTTCTTAAGTCACATATATAAATAGATATTTATAAATATACCTAAATATGAAAATATAAATTAAATAATACGCATATGTATATAAGTATATATTATTTAATGCATATATATATATATTATGTTATTATTAACTTATATATGTATTTTTTTAAAAAATATTATCTTTATTTGTGTATATATATATTGAGCATACTCAAAGCACTTCAAGGAAAACATGAATGTAACGAAAATTAGAATTTTCGTCGAAAATTTGTTGCTGATTTGAAATTTAAATATAGGAAATCTACGACAGATTCTACAACGAAAAATTTTTTGTCGCAAATTGAATTTTCGTCGCTAATATTAGCAAAGGAATTTGTCGTACCAAAATTCCGTCACAAATGATTTTTAAATTTTTAACGTAAAATTTCATCTCATAATTCCGTCTCAAACTTTTTTTTTGTCACTAAATATATAAAAATATGATAAAAATGTATATTTTAAATTATTTATATATAGTAATTTAAATTAATTTAATTAAAAAAATCCTAATTTTGAAAACATTAAGAGTTTCCAATGTTGTTCGAATCGGCCTGACTATTGACTTAGGCTGACTTCTGGGTCATTGGATTATCGGTTCAACCGCCGGGTCACCGGATCAATTGTTGAACTAGATAAATAAATTTAAAAATTAATATATATATATATATATATATATATATTATACACTTATATATATGTTTATAAATAAATTTTAAAAACAAGTAAAATAAATAATTTAATATAAATTTTATACTTTAAAATCTTAAAACTATGATCATTAGTTAAAAATAATTAAAATATAAATATTTATAAAGTCATAAATATTCATAACAATTTAAACATAAATTCAAATATTAATTAAATAATAAAAAAAGAGATTAAAATGCAAGAATTTGAATGACAAAAATGTTATATAACTCAATCTTTTTAGTTCAAATCAGTTATTAATTACCATTCATCTATATACATTAGTATTATTTCATAGTCTAGGCTCTATAATCTATACTTTTTTTTCTATAGCCCTTTCATATTTTCATTTTCCAATAACCTTTTTTTGCTTTTTTCAAGACTTGAAACTTGAATCGTTGACAGCAGCGACGAGGTGTAGACTATGAAGGACAGAAAAGTAAGGTGTTTTTCTTTTTAGCAACGGCTAAAACCGTTGCTCAAATTTAAAAACCGTTACTAAAACTAAAGTGTCGCGAAACATAAAAACCATTGCTAAAATTAGCAACATTTATATTTTAGCAACATTTAAAAAAGCACCTGGGGAGGCCATTCGCACTATTGAAGGCAGAAAATAATAATGAAAGGTTGAAAACTCCCTCTTTCATTCTTCTTTCTTTTCTTCTTCTTTCTTCTGCACGGTGAGTCAGTGAGCCTCGATCTTCTTCACAGTGAGCATCGGTCTTTTTCACAGTGAGTGTTGGTCTTCGTCAGCCTCGACCTTCTTCTTTTTTCTTTTTCTTTTTCTGCTGACTTCTCTCCCTCTCCCGGCTCTGCAACTTTTCTTTTCTTTTTTAAAACGAATGACGGAGCCAACCGAGCTGTGGGTCACCGATTCGACTAAAACCCAACTATCAGATTGATTAAGTCTTAACCAAGTCAATTATTGGTCAGTCTGAAAAGATCACCCAACCCGAACCTTATCTTGGGTCACCAATTTCTTGTTTGACCTGCCGGTCGGTCCGATCCGGCCGTATCCTACAACATTGAGAGCTTCGTTTAAATTTGAAATAAAATAATACTAAAAAAAAGTAAAGGATTTGGCTTCTTGAAGAAGCCTTTTCCTTGTGCATTCAGAGAAAGTGAGATCAGAAGAAGACAGAGATACACACGACAAGCGAGAGAGTGGGACCTGAGGGAAGGTTTAATTGCCAGCCACGGTGACTGCCGGCGTCAGGCAGGAACCCGCCGGCGTTACCTTTCCTCGACCCATCCGTCCACCCTCTTTCCCTCCTTTGTTTTGGTCTACGCAGAACAGAGACGGATGAGGGAGGTATTAACAGTTCGACAGAGAGACCTTCACGGAGAAGCTCACCGGCGATTCTTCTCCACCATAGTACTTTCATTCAGAGGTGAGTACTGAAAAAATCCTTTCTCCTCCATTTCTTTCCTGTTGTTCGAACCCTAGACCGAATAGGAGTGGAAATCCATGAATGAGGGCTAAGAATGGTTGGCTGATTTTTTTTTAATTATCATTATTTTTTCCATGAATATCGAAGCTTTGAGGCTAGTTTTGCATAGAAAACGATTTGGAAAAGTTTGGGTATGGCTGAGTTGAAATTTGATGTCGGGTTGGGACTAAACTTGGGTTTTTGGGATGGAGTTTGATTTATTTGTTTGATTGATGATCTAAGAAGTGATTTTCGACCCATAACATATCGCTTGTGTGGTTATTTCAGATTTCAATTTTGTGCATTTTCTGAGTGAAGAAAGGTTAGATGGTTTGTAGTCTCTTTTGTGATCTCTGATTTTGAGAAGGAGAATGAATCAGTCTGTGGTATAGATATGATGTCAATGTATTTGGCTTGTTAGGATTGTTAGGCTGTTTTAATATCTTGATGAGTGATATTGTAGAGGATGTAGGCAATTATAGTAATAGCCTTTTTTCCTTCAAAGTACTTTATGAATTGGTCCAAGTTCTAAAGTATATCCTTGATGAGAAAAGCAGCATTAGAAATTAATATTAAAGTTCAATAAGTAGTACTAAAGGCTAAAGCTTGTATATATATCTCATATAAAAAATTACATAAATACGTAAATTTATCTTATATGTTAGAATATCAAAGTGAAGATTAACTAAAGTTTTCTCAAAAAGGGGAATAGATCCTATATATATATATAATATTGCAATTTATTTGCAAGCATCATATGCTTCAGAAACTTAGAAGGCTTTTCCTGCTCGCAAGCCTTCTGATTCACTTCATGTGATGAACCTGCCATTCTTTTTTTGTTTAGGAAAGCAAACTATAATGCGATTGATGCAATTATGTTTTGGAGTCTATAAGAAATGGAGATTATGTTTATATATTAGTTCTATGAATATGATACCTGAAAAGTTAGTCATTAATAGAGCTAAATAGTGTCGTGTCCATGTAGTTGATCTCACATAGTAGGATAAGACTTTGTTGTTGTTGTTGTATTAGTTTATGAATATATACAGTGGAGAAAATTAATTTAAGGGTACTATTTTTATAGAGTCAATCAACCTATTTGAATCAAGGTGTAGTGTAATTATTATATAGAGTCAATCAACCTAAAGACCTAGTGGTCTTCAATCATTGCAATAGGACCCATCATTAATTCACACTTGCTCTGTATGTATCCTTAGGAATCCAATGCCTATTATTATATATTATATAGTCTAAATTAATATTTCCAAAAATTAATAATTGGATTCATCGATCTTTTGGTTAATTTAATTTCTTTGAGAGATTTCATGCTGAAGTGATTCATTTTGAGTATCCTATACTTAAAGCTATTACATTGTTCCCAAAAATCTTGTGTGCATTCTTTTTCTTTCTATCTTTCTTTTGCAAATTCTGGGCTTTAGTCTTGACTCTTCAATTTAGTCTAGTCATATGGTGTTTATATATAGTTTTATTTCCTTTCTTTTGATTCAACCCTTAGGACTGTCTATATGTTACTTACAATATAGTAGAAATACCATTGTCTTTTTTTTTAATTAAAGAAAGAAATACCATTGTCTTTAGGCTCACTGCTTAAGCTTTGTGCTTAACATCAAATATGTGATGCTTTCTATTATTTGGATTGATTCTTGGAAATGTCAGCGTGATACTAATAGTTGTTGTTTTTTGTTTCTTCATAGCTCATGATATTTTATTGACATGGTATATCTTAAAGTTGTCAACCCTGAATCCTCAAATGTCTCATTATAAACTCTAATCCTAAACAAATTATACTACTTTTATATCCTATATCCAAGACCAAGATGCTTAGTATACCATGTACCGGACCATCATAATGTCATATAGGCATAAAAGATGCTTAGTATACCATGTACTGGACCATCATAATGTCATATAGGCATAATAGTTTCATATAGGCATAATAGTTTTACTTTACTTTCTTTCTTTCACTTATATTGTGTATTAATGAGAAATCAATTTTCAATTTATCATGAAGTCTAGAAATCTAATTATGTCAGTTTAACATTTAGCAACTACACATGCTTTTGGAGACATAAGTGACAATTTGGATGAGCTTGTGTTTGACAACAACTACATATTTAAAGGATCCCTTGGGGCTTTGGTCTCTTTTCTGTTCGCACTAAAACATCTAGTTAATTTATTTCACTATGGTTAACATAAAAGCTATTAGAAGATTGGATGGTGGTTTGGGCTCAAACTGAATAAGCTCTGCAGACCTTGAACTCAGCAATTTCCATGTGTTTGGCTCTCCTAATTCTTTGTCTTTCTGAACTCTGATACTTCCTATAAACTTAACTTTATATATGTTTTGTGTGCCTTACTTTAATTCTCAAAAATTGATAATTTATTTTCTTCATCATGGAACAATGCGAGTGAAGCATTTATCACATAAACATCATATTAAAAAAATAAGTCTAACCAGTATTCAAATTGTGTTGGATATTGGGATTATGGGGTTTTCTTTTTCATGGCTTCTACTGCAAGGTTAGGTTTTACTTTCTCTTTTGCTCCTTCATTTTCCATATATTTTGGAGCTTCTGCCATTTCTTATCTTCTTCTTCTTCTTCTGTTGGCTTATTGTGCAATTCTGGAGTAAAGGTTGTGAGTGAGGTTATCAAGTTCTAGAACCTACGTAAGCTCGGAAGAGTGGTAGCAAGATCGGGTTCGTAGGATCGAATCGAAGTTCGTAAGATCTTGTATATATATATATATATATATATATATATATAAGTGCTAACATTGCAAAAATATAAAAAATTCTTCTATAAAACATATCATATATGGCATGCATTGCAAAAATAATAAAAATTTACCACGAATTAGATATCTAAAAGTCATAAAGATAAAAAAAATTCAGAGGGCAAAGGTTCTCGGTTAGACACAACATTACAACAATCAAAATTCACATTTCAAAGCTTTTACATGACAGTAAATTAGTAATCAATAATCACAGTTCAGTGATTTACAAAGATAAAAAAACAGAGGTTTTCAATTTCTCAAGCCATGTACTGATGTAGATGTATAGAATAGGCGCTTGAAGAAGAATATACTACAGAATATAAAGGTTTGAAGAACAGTGATAGAGATGAAGTTTGATGAACAGGATATTAAAGTCAAACTTTGAAGAACAAAAGCACTCAATCTCTCATGAAAAAGAAAAAAATAAAGGTATTTTGCAATTAAACACAAGAAAAACATTTAAAAAAATTGATGTTGGCAGGACAGCATAGGTTCTTACGAACCTATGAACTTATGGGCTAGTTCTAGAACCTGTTTCGAGCTTGATCAAACTAAAACCTACTTATGAACCAGCAATATTTTGTTATTAGGTTCTAGAATCTATACGAACTTATGAGCCAGGTTTTAGAACTTGATAACCATGGTTGTGAGCATTGATGTACACGAAGCCAGGGGTCTGAATCAGATGGGGTATGGTTATCTAGATGTTAGGTACAAGTCTTTGTAACTTATGGTGTTTTACTTTGATCATATTTAAGGAACAGTTTGAATTTTGTTGTAAAATGTTTGCTGAGAAAATAAAGCTAATCCATCTGGGAAAAATTCATATATAGGAAGTGTCATTTTGATAAAAATGATAATAAGATGTTACTAATTTGATTGTTTGCTCTTATTTGTTTGGTGCATTGATCCAATCAGTGTCCATTAATATGATGCTTTTCTTAATTCTTCAATAATCTATTCCTATCTATTATTGATCCATCTTCAAATCTTGGAAGCAATCTATCATGGCTTTTCTTTCTTAGCCTTTGTAAATGGATGACTATAAGTACAATTGTGAGTTGTGACCATTGAGTATGTTCACTGTCATACATGTTAGTTTGTCTTTGCTTATGACATCATGACATAGAAATGATGAACTTTTTCTTGACAATACTAAAGCTAAATTTGTAATGCAATATGGTTAGAGAACAATGACATTGAGTAACTAAGTTTTCACTAACAATTGGTTGAAGGCTTTTACTATTTGCTGCAGTTCTGTATGGTGATTTTTACTATGATGCTTGGGCTTGTTTCAGATGCCATATCAGAGAAGGTGGATTCACTCAGAAAAGTGAAGAATGAAGTGATTGAAATGAACCACATACTCAGAAAAGTCATGTTGTATGTCTTGTTGAGGGACCTAGTTTGTTATAACTTGTCTTACATTGTTTCATCTGTGTTGATCATTTATTTTTAAAATTTGGATTCCTTGCATTTATACATTACATGAATAATTTGGAATATCTTTTCTTTTTTTAGTTCTGTGCATCTAAGTGCATTTGTAATTTTTTGCCAAAATGGAAGATGCTAAATAGTGTTACATGTAATTTTCTGTCATAATTATTGCCGAGGAACTACTTATATGGTAAATATTATATATATATATATATATATATATATATATATATATATATATATATATATAAACAATATTGTTTCTACATAGGTTCTTTGTATTATTTACTGGCAAATAATTGTGTAATTTTTTTAAAAAAAATTATTTTATTAGTTGTTGCAATTTTTTTTTTAAATTGAATAAATTTGCGACGGAATTTTTAAGCACAAATTTCGTCGCAAGATCTATCGCAAATTAGTGACGGAACAAGTTTTTGTTGCAAATTTACATTTTATTTGTGACGGATTATAAATTTTGTGACCGAATTTTTATTACAAATTTTGTCGTAAAATTTGTGACAGGTATGTAATCCGTTTTATTGATTATTGACTATATAATATTTATATGAGAAGTTATATAATATGAGTATTTATATGAGTTTACAGTTTTAAAATCATATGGTTTTAAGGTTAGTGATTCTCAACATATATATATATATATATATATATATATATATATCTTCATTTGATTTTAATTTTTTATATTTTGTTTTGTTTATTATTTTTATGTGATAAATAGAAATATTTAATAAGTTAAAATTAAGAATTAGAATTTTTAAATTTAAATAATCATTACAATCATTATATAAAAATTTATTAATATGTAAGATTAATTTTTGTATAAATTATTAAATTAAAAGGTTAATACAAATATTTTATATTATAAAATGAACTAAAGAAAAAGGATTTTAATAGTAATCTAAATATAAGTTATTTTAAAATTGCGTATCATCAATACTTTCATGAAATATATATATATATATATATATATATATATATATATATATATATATATATATATATATATATATTAAGTATATTTAAATATAGTTAATTATCTCTAAAAATAGTTTAAATTATTTAAATTAATTTAAAATATAATTAAATTAAAAAGTTAATATAAATTGTTGGATTAAAAAATGAACTTATGAAAAAATAACTAAATTAGTAATTCAAATATAAACTATTTCAAAATTAGTGATCATCAAGACTTTTGTAAATGTTTTAGGGTAGTAGTAGGCTAATGGAAAGATTACAAGAAGTTAAGAAAGATACACAATTGTTGTGTGAAATTTTTCTAATTAAAAAAATTAAAAGTACCAAAAATAAAAATTAGATATTACATTTGTTCATTAAATAATAGGCAATAGATATGCTTGATTCAATTATGTATATACTATTAAATTCTAAAATATAAAACCTTATTAGAATAAAATTGTAAACCTGTAAAACTTTAGTCTGGTCTCTAAGTTAGTGATCTGACTGCTTAGTTATCTCATTTTCAAATAATTTTAATTTTAATGTTGCTAATATGAAAGATTTCAAATTATAATATTTGTCTTCCTTTATTAATTTTGAGTATATTTCAAATAGTACACTGCTAAACTAATAATATCATGAAAGTATTCATAATAAGTAACTTTAAATAACAATTAAAATCTCTTTTTTTATGTTTACTTTATTATTTAAAATATTTATGTCATTTTTTATTTAATACTTTATACATTAATTAATCTTACATATCAATAAATTATTATATAACAAATATAATTATTATTTAAATTAAAAAAATCTAATTTTCTAATTTTCATTATTTATATATATATATATATATATGTGGGGGCTCACAGTTATATTGTCGAGCCCCCCACATGTTATATATAATTTCTTATATAGTATGATATATTTTTTTACTTAAATTTTAAATTATTTATAAATAATTTTAAATATTTTAATTAAAAAATTAACAAGATATTTAAGAGATAAGTTTATGTGTATATATATATATACAAGGACCCTTCGAACACCCATATATATATACATATGGGACTTGAGAGGGGCTTGTTGAGCTTGTTGAACCCCATATGTATATATATGTGTGTGTCTATGATTGTGGTGAGAATTTAAAAATATATTAGTTATTGACTATCAGTCACATTTTAGTAGGACGATTGACTCTCAATAACTATTTCAGTAGGAAAGAGGTAAGTTAACATTTCAGTCGGTAAAACATGAAAAGTCAAATAAAATATTGTTCAATCAAATTCAATAAGAAATTTTCAATCGAAATTTTATTTCATTCCTGTAGTGATAATAATAGTAAAAAAAAATTCCTCAAGTTTTCTGTCTCAACTGTATATAGATTTGAGTAAAAGCTAGATTTTGTATGAAACTTAACTAAAATTACGGCCTTATTCCATTTTTCTTCATTTTGTTTCTGATGAAGTTCTAGGTATGTTTTACATAAAGGTTGTAGTTGAATTTTTGATTTGTTTTGGGTAATTTGAGGTTAGTTTTTAGCAATGCTTCTTTAAAATCTTACGCATAATTTTCTATGATCCTATTTTGATATGAATTTTTTCGTACATTTTATTGCCTTGTGGCTTTGTTTAAAGGCCTGGACCTTGCATCATTTTCCACCATATACCTTTGTTGTCTGCTGAATTTTTTTGTTATGCAATTATGGTTTTGTGCTGATTTTTGTTATGTAAAATTCCAATTGTTAGCATGATGGAATTGGAACTTGTTTGCTTTTGCTATTGACATTTCTGGTTATATATGTTTTCCATCCTTGAAAATGTGCAAATGATAGGGTTCCAACTGAATTCTTTTTTTTTTCTTTTTTTTTAACTTTTGAATGAGTGTTAAATTGGTGTCTCAAATTATAATATTTATGTTCTAGAATAATTTATTGATTTATTTTGTGCACGTCAAAATTGATTATCACTAAACATCATGACACTCAATTATGGTTCCCATCGAACTGGCTCATGACTTTCTTGATTTCGTTATAAACTTTTATTTTTTCAATAGTTAGTAATATCTAATTGTTGAGTTGGGAACTATCGGTATAGAGTTGAAATGAATTCTTGGAAATGAAATTCAAATTGAATTGAACATAATAAACTTTCCAATTTATAAAAAGAAAAGGATAAAATTTGTTCACTGTTTGATGATTTCTCTATATCAATATATAAGATATACCTTAAATGAAAAATGTATCTTTCATAGACATTTTAAAATCCCAAAGTTTCATGTGTTATTATATAAGCTTTTGATTATATATTCTAATTGGGCATCATTGGAAAAATTTAAACCTGAATATGTACGATGTGTTTATGTACAAAGCAAAAAGGCAAGAAAGAGAGATCAAGTAAATTACTATTGAATAACTTTTGATCAATAGACGAACTTTTTACAGAATTCCATCTCATGTATAAAAAATTAAATTAATTCAACATTATTTGGTTTTTGATCAATAAATTACAAAAACTAATGCATAATAAAGAAATGTGTCAGTGTTTCAATTATCATACTAATATGAATTAATAAAAAATACACACACAAATGCTCACACACATATAAAATTGTTTTCTTTTTTTTTTTGTAAAAGTTTCAAAAGTAGGACACCCATAGTATGCATGTTAATTTTTTTTTTTTGGATAATAGCTAATAAGGATCAAACCAGATCATATTAAGAAAAATTTATAAGACTGCATTGGCCAGATGCAACAAAGGCATCCAAAAAACTAAAATAGAAAAACGAAAGAAAGAATAATCCCTCAAAAGACTCTGAAATCTAATAAGGGATTTAGAAAAAAAAAATACACAATGACTTACCAATCAAAGAAGACAAACCAAAATATACGGTTGAAACTTTTGAAATTATTTCATCTATCCATCCTCGAATCATTCGACAGATGTTTGCACAATTTGACTAATAATGAGTTTCGATTTATCCAAAATCACAGGTAGATCTAAAACTCTTATAAAGGATTGAATCTCAAACAGTATAAACCAAAAAAATAGCAAACAAAACAAAAAATTTACAAAAAGTCTAGATATGAATACATATCTAAAACAAAAACATTGAAAACAAATAAAGAAATTACAAAAAGACTAGATTTGAACATAGATCTGAAAACAAAAACACTAAAAACAAATAAAGAATCTACAAAGAGACTGGATCTAAAAACAGATCTAAAAACAAAAACTCTTATCACGAAGAGACAATAACTTCTACGTTGAAAAGATGAGAGCTCCTACAGAGGAAAGACTAAACTTCCAAAAAAGAGAAGAAGAAATCTAAAGAAGAAGAAGAAGAAGAAAGAGAAAGAAGAGAGAAGGAGGAGAAAATTCACTCTCCTCCTCTAGCGCTTTAATCATGACTTGCAATTAATTAGTGAATTAATAAAAAAATATGCACACAATTGCGTGCCTTGTTTAATATTAATATAATAGAAATTCCCAAATTGACATGTTTGAATGTAAAGAATAAGGAACATTTTTTTTGTCCAAAACAGAAAGAAGACTTCAACAAACAAAATTTAAATAACTTAAAACAACAAAAATGATTTAAATATAAATATACTGAAATAAATAATGATGAATAGTAGGAAATTGCTTTAACTTTATTGACACCTCAAAATTATATATATTTGGGCATTATTCAAATGCAGAAACCAACCAAAAAAAAGAGTGAAGAATATTCAAACTTTTAATTAACTTTATGTTTTTACACAAGCTCTCTCTAAGACTTTTGTAAAAAATTGACCCTAATTTTATTTAAAGGAACTAATACATCTTTCATGACAAATCGTTCTTCAGACAAGTCTGCATAACAACTTAAAGCTAAACTTAATATGGAAGAGATTGCAGATATTATCATACCACTATACTCTTCATCCTCTTGCACCAAAGTAGAATCCACAAGTTCAATCACCTTATTAGGCATGGACTCACTAACCCAGTTTTTTAAGCTTAATCCTAAATCAAACATATCATGTGTTGGCTTCTTCCCTGTGAATGTTTCCATGAGCACAATACCATAGCTATATACATCTCCTTTTATGGACACAGTTCCTTTGGATCCATACTCTGCATACCAATTTGTATAAAAGGAAATGATTAAATTGTTTGATCATATTAGGTGTCTAATGATAAGGGAAAAAACTATATATATATATATATATATATATATATAATATACAATTTTAAGCATTTTGCATCATTGACTAATTGTGGTAGTATCTGTAGGTAGAAAAATTGACAAAGAAATGTACATTCATAAAAAGTTATAAGTGCAAATCATCCATCACCTGGTGCAATGTAGCCAAGTGTAGCAAATGTCTTTGTATGCGTTTCAAATTGCCTTTCATTTAAGAGTTTGGTAATACCAAAGTCACTAAGGTGAGCGACCATTTCTTCATCCATCAAAATATTACTCGGTTTTATATCACAATGAACAACAGGTCTTGGAGAACCATGATGAAGATATTCCAATGCAGATGCCACATCTATCATTATATTCAATCTTTGTAAGAAATCAAGAGAAAGGTTATCAGAATGTAACCATTCTTCGAGACTTCCATTTGGCATGAATTGCATTATTAAAGATTTGAAATCTATATTTGAACAACAACTTATAATTTGGATGAGATTTCGATGACGCAAATTGCGCATTGCTTCACATTCTGTATCAAAACTCCTTGAAGCTGATTCTTTGTCCAAGTCAAATACTTTAACCGCAACCATCATCCCATCTGAAAATACTCCTTTAAACACTGAACCGAAACTTCCTCTGCCAAGGAAATTACTTTCATCAAATCTATTTGTTGCTTCTAGAAGTTTATAGTATGATATCCTTCCAGTAGTTCTAAAGGAGGATAACTCCATATGGATTGGATCACTGGCCCCTTTTCTTTTATATAGTATAACTATTATGCAAAAAACAACAAGAACAGTTACCAATGTAGGAGATAAGTATTTTAGCAGGAGTATCCCCTTAGGTGACTTGTGCTTCATGCTTTTTTGACATGGGGGAACTTGTAGTTGTGGCTTTCCACAAAGAGCTTTGTTCATGAGGAATGATTTTGCAGTGAGATTCACAAAAGGCCCACCACTAGGAATCTCTCCTTGCAATCCATTGTAAGAAAAATTTACAAATTTGAGATAATGAAGTGATTCTAGGGATTTGGGAATCTCACCAGTCAAATTATTTTGGGACAAGTCCAAGTATTCTAGGCTCACCATATTCCCAATTGATTTGGGAACATCTCCTTGCAATTTGTTATGTGCTAAGGAAAGATATTCTAGAGTTTGCAAGCCACTTACAGATGCAGGAATATTTCCAGAAATTTGATTTCTTGATAGATCCAACTTTACAATAGCTCTGAAATTTCTTATCTCAATATGTCCATTTAACATATTGGAAGATAAGTTTACTTCCAAAATGTCATTCAAATTCCAAAAAGAAGAAGGTATTTTAGAAATCAAATAATTGGAGTCCAAATGAATGTCTTTCAAAAAGGTAAGATTTCCCAAGCATGTCGGCAATTCCCCTGAAAGCTTGTTTCTACTTAGATATATATAGCTCAATTTTTTAACCTTGCAGAGGCTATCCACCATAGAGCCTTGCAATTCATTGCCCTCCAAGCTCAAATATTGGAGATCTTGTAACTTGTTTATTGTAGAAGGTATTGATCCCTTCAAATTGTTGTTGCTCAAAGTAAGTCTAAACAAATTACTAAGATTCCCAATTTCTAATGGTATATTACCATTAATCCCACAAGAATATGCCCAAAATTGTTCCAAAGAACTTGATAGATTTCCAATGGATTTGAGAAGTTTTGTATTCAAAGGATTCGCTGATAAAATCAATTCTTTAAGATGCTTACAATTTGTCAAGGAAGTGAAAAAGTTAATTTCAACGGTTAAATTATTCTCATGAAACCATAGGATTTTAAGATCTCTTAAATTCCCAAGTGTATTAGGCATTACTTCACTGAATTTGTTATCCTCCAAGGATATAATTTCAAGCATAGAAGCATTGGAGATAGTATTTGAAATTCTTCCAGAAAATTCATTTTCCCCCAAGTATAGTTCATTTAGTTTGGGAAGGCCACATCCAAAATTCGATGGAAGGCTGCCAGAGAGAGAATTGTTTGAGAGATTTAAGTATTCCAAAGTTGAGATGTTGAAAATATTCACAGGGACCCATCCACTTAGCTTATTATATCCCAAATCTACTTTTTTGAGTTCATTAAGATTACCAATCTCCTTGGGTATAGAACCTAGAAATAAAAACACAAAAATAAAATAAATTAAACTATGGACATCTTACACATTGTTATAAATAATTTAATTTTTAAAAAGTAATTAATTTAATAAATTGTCAGGATATTGGTGGAATACTGGAATATTCAAAATGTTATAATTATATAGTCAATAATTAATAATTTTTCAATAGTATACATACATATGTAACTAATAAACATATACAGGTTATAATTATATAGTCAATAATTAATAATTTTTCAATAGTATACATACATATGTAACTAATAAACATATACACACATATATAAATAATTGCTTGGAGAATAGAGTCAATTCTTATAAATTTGGAAGCCCATGGCATATTTCTGAGGGGATGCTCCCCAACAAATTATTTTTAACCAAATAAATGTATTGCAACTCCGATATATATGTTGAAGATAGTTGATGGAATATATCCTATAATGTCGACAAAAATTAAGATCGCATTTAATAATGGAAAAAAAAATATCATGCAGAAGCAATATCCAATTTGTTTTGATAAATTGATTTACTTTTAACAAATTTAGTTGCCTATATTTCATAAAGAATGTCAATTATAATTTTTTTTTTGTTCATTTATTATAACTCTGTATATATATATATATATATATATATATATATATAATGCAGTTTATAATTTTATAATATCAATAGCAATAGAGAGAGAAATTAAATTTGACCCCTTAAATCTATCGACCTATTATAATAAAAAATCATTGAAACATCATTCATATTTTTTGCTACGGTGAAGGAAACATCATCTCGTTCCCATTATTATCTGCGATTGAAATTTGGATTTTTTTCAACAGTGGAGATGTAAATGAAAGACGAAACAAATTTACATCAAAGTTACGTTTCTTTTATCTGAAAATAATATTTTTAAAAGACATTTAAAATTCTTTTTAATTAGATGACAAGTTTTTGTGCAATACTTGATTCTTTTTATAAGAAATAATTCATTTTTCAATTAGATTATATAAACAATTGTTCAAAAATGCATACTAGCATTATTAATTATGCAAAGAAAATAGCTAATGAAGAAAAAACACATGATTTAACCCTTTCAATCATAGATGACAAATCGGTTGGACTGGTGATCTCGGTAAGGGATTTGGTGGTCGGTAAGGGATTTGGTCTGATTGAACAAAAAAATCAATATTTCATTGAATCGGTACGAAATCAGTTCAATCAATTCTGAATCGGGCGAACTGAACGAACCGGGCGGGTGGCCTGAGACCTCCAAAACTTTAAAAAATAAAAAAACTAAGTTAGATTTCGAAAGCCAGAGGTTGGCAACTAAAGCCTCTTTAGCTGCCTGCTGTGCTGCCATTGAAGTCGCAGTTGTTGTGCTGCCGTTGAATCTTCATGCCCAGATTTTGAAAAATAGGGAAGGCGACTGAAATGCCGTAGCGAATCCCATCAAAACCGAACTATCTGGGCAAACAAGAAGATCTCGTTCAACGGTGTTGAGTCAGACCAGAGGAGGAGGAGAGGATAGGCGTTGATTTTTTGTCTGGAGAAGGTTGGATTTCGAGAGGGGTTCAGATGAGAGAAGAAGAAGAAGATGAGACAAGGTGAGAGAAGGTGGGAACCGGGAAGCATGCGTGAAGAGTGAGAAGAAGAAGATGAGACAAGGTGAGAGAAGGTGAGAACTGAGAAGCGTGCGTAAGGAGTGAATGTCCTCAAAGTAACATTTAATGAATATTGTTCTTTAAAATTTAAAGTAATTAATTATTAGTTCAACAGTAACTTTGACAGTATGTATGGCACAACTTTTTTTAATATAAATATATAAAGTATTAAAAATTTTATATTATTATAAAATTAATATATATATATATATATTATTTTTAATTATATATATATATTTTTTAAATATTTATTAAGTATTACAAGTTCAATCACGGTTCAACTGCAATTGAATCATTAAACATTAAATAGGTGCCCTCACTAGTTTAATGACCAATTTGATTTCTAAAACATTGCTTTCAATAATATGGAGGGGTGGACTAAATAAATTTTTACTTTTCCATTATACCAATAATTGCACACACATATATATCAAAAAGTGTATATACATATATACATGTTAATATTTTTAAGACCAAACATACCATAAAACCTAGAATTATTTTAATATAAATAATTATTATGGAATATCAATTAATTATTTTATTTGACTTTGATTGGGTACCAAATTATTACTGCAATTATATTATGTAAACTATAATTGTACAGTTTAATAATATCAATCTAGAAAATGATAACCCTTTGTTATTTATTAGTTAAGTAATGCATCTTGTCCATTAAAATAAATAAATATATATATATATATATATATATATATATATATATATAGTAGAAAAGCATCTTGCTACAGATATCTAAGAATATATATAGCTTCGGTAACTTTTTTTTTTCTTGAATAAAATATTACAAAACAGTGTAGAGTTGTCAAAGTGGCCAACTAGGCCCATTCGAATTAGCCCGCTGGTGGGTTGAGAAAAAGTGGATAGGGCCAGGTCAGTCCACTTTTAAAAACAAACTGTATATTGAGAGCTTGGCCCACTTTTGAAATACTGACGAACTAAACGGACCAACCCGCCAGCTCACCTTTTTTTAAATATTGTTTTGTTTTCTTTTGTTCTTTTTTTTATCAATCCAAACAAATGAAATCATTTAAGCACAATACAGCTAATTTAAAAAAATTAAAAGTCTTACAATACAAAATAATTTATTAATATTCTCTAAAATATAATATTAAAAAAAATTGAAGGCTCATGCATCACTAATCGTTCAATACTCATCTTTTAATTAATATTATTATACAAATACATACAAATTTATGTAATGACATCATATATATATATATATATATATATATATATATATATATGCATGATAGTAAAGTAGGAAAACATATATATACATAAAAAAAGGGTTAGGCGGGTTGTGCCTAAAAAAGTCGGTAAAAAATGGGCCTGAATTTCATAAACCCAGAACGAGCTCCCGTTTTGACAGCTCTAAAACAGTGTTACAATTGATAAAGTTACTTTGAAAAAAATATATATGAAGTTACAAATATACATTATTTAATCAGGGGCAAAGAACAAACTGATATTATTTTTAATTCAAATATATATTAAAACATAGAAACAATTTATTTTATTTTTGATTTAGCTTTTCAATTAAAAAAAAGCTTGTTTTTGCTAAAACTATGTAAAATAGAACGTAAGTATATGCATAACTAAATTTTATAAAATTACAATTATCATAAGGAGATAAAAAAATTAAAGATAACATAACAATAACTGTATTAAAATATAAACCATTTAATTAGTGATAAGATTAAACTATTATTATTTGTTAATTCAAATTTATACTATAATATCGGTTTCATCATAAGACTATTATCTAAATTTTTAAACATAAAAATATTAATAGAGAGAGATTTTGATATGGCTAATAGAACATACCTGTCAAAAGGTTATTATATAAATATAACAGTTTGAGCTCTTTGCATTGCTGCCAATCATATGGGATGGGACCAAATAATTGATTGGAGAAAAGAGCCAATTCTTGTAAATTTGGAAGCCCATGACATATATCTGAGGGGATGATTCCTGACAAATTATTTTCACCCAATTCAATTTGTTGCAACTCTGATATATTGAAGATAGTTGACGGTATAAGGCCAGACAATTGATTATGTGCCAAGAATATATCTTTTAGTTTTGGAATATTACCCATCTCCCTTGGAATATGTCCTGCATTGTCAATAAATATTAAGCTCACATTTAACCGTCAGTCAACAATATTTCAATTTTTTAAATAAATTGATTTAATTACTTTTCAAATTTCAGTGGCATATATTTCATAAAAAATGTCAATTTCTTTTCGTTCTTCTGATAGTAAATTACTACATTTAACCCCTTTAACTATTAACCTATTACAATAAACCCTCTACCATTTAAATTAAGAAATTTTAACAAAAAATCATTAAAACGTCCTTTTTACAACATAAAATCATTTAGTTTGGAAAACATGCAAAAGATTTTCAAATATCATCAATCATTATGAATTTTTTTTTTTGGTTCTTTTATCATAATTTACTGCATAAAAAATGTGTTTTATAATTTGATGATATCAATATTTATAGAAAGTGAAATTACATTTCCTTAAACTATTAACGTATCACAATAATTTCTCTACAATTAAAATTGAGAAATTTTGACAACATAAAATCATTGAAATTCCTATTTAACAACATAAATTGCTCTAAAGTGAGCGAGAACTCAAGCAGCTATGCCTGCTTGGAGAAAATTTTTGCAGATTTGATTTATATTCCAAAGTGAATATTTCAATTTCATCTCTTTTGTTATTAAGGTTGATTTGTATTTATTTCAGACTCATATAGTGCAATTTCTTAATCCTTAATTCCTTGTAGTGTTGTTCCTCGCATAATATATATATATATATATATATATATATATATAACACATCATATAGTATGACTTAAATTTTTGGTATTGTTTTGTTCTTTTTCCGAACTATTCAATAAAGAAGATATAAATAAAAGAGGAAAGGAATTTACATCAAAACTATGTTTCTTTAGTTAATTAATAGATATTTTTTAAAATAAATTTATTGAAAAAAGTTCTAATTCTACCATGAGTTTTTCTACAATAAGAATAGCCTCATGACAATGATTATTTTTAAAACGTTAGCAAACCCATTCTCGTTGTATTTTTGTTAATTTGTATTTTTAAAATTTAAATCGATAAAAAATACAAAACATGAGAAATATTTAATCCTAATAACTTTGGTACACAAAACACTCATGCAAAATGAATTATGAAAAACATAATATAAAAAGATAGAATAGAAATATTTAAAGAAATGTATCATTGTTATAAATAGACCAAAAATTGATGTCACATGATTTTAAAGACATACCTGTTAAGAAGTTGAAGGAGAAACTAATCAATTCAAGTGAAGATAAGTTAGAAATAGTTGGAGGTATACTTCTTAAAAGCTTGTTTGCTGCAATGCGTAAAATTTTTAAGCGTTGAAGTCCTCCAATTTTTAGTGGAATGGATCCCTTGATAGAATTATAATTCCAATCTAAGGTCTCTAATTTTGACAAATTAGACACACTTGGAGGAATGAAACCCTCAAAGCTATTACTGTGAAAAATTAAGTGTCGAAGTGTGAACAAGCCTCCTATCCATGATGGAATTTCTCCACTGAATTGATTATAGCTCAAATTGAGTACTTCCAATTTCTGTAATTGGAGTAACTCTTTTGACAAGTGACCATAAAAATAGTTACCATGAAGATCAAGTTTAACTAAAGAAGATAGATTTCCGAGTTGTGGGGGTAAGGTACCCTCAAGACCCATGTCACCAAGATTCAAAAGCCTTACTTTTTGATGGAGAGGATCACAAGTAACTCCAACCCAATTACAAAAGGAAGAAGAGATGGACCAATTAGCCAACAAATTGCTAGGGTCTCTGATAATAGAAGATTTGAAAGCAAGCAGTACAGACTCATCTATACTAAAATTGGTCTTACACAAAACAGTGCTGGCCATTAGGAAAAGTAGTGAGAACACAAGGGAGGATAAATGAAAATAGAGGTTTGCCATGCTTAGCAGATTCAAGGCTTCTTAGATTGAAAAGAAATGAGGAGAAGGCTATATATGTATATATTATATATATTTTGTCATTATAAACCAAGCTGTATGAAATATATTTTTTTTATAGAATATATCAATATGACTTGACTTGACTTGTAAAGTTGTAGACACGTGACTTCTATTGCACCCACCCACAAGTACTTAATTAAGCTATCTACATCTATTTGGAAACATGATATTTGTTTGTAAAATAGAGTTATTTTATGTAAATTACTGCTTGATTTATACATAATTCTCAATTAAACTATTAAAAGGTTAAGTATTTTAATTTAGTCTCTAAAAATGATTGTATCAATATGGTCCCTTTGTTTATTATTTTACAGCTTTTAGTTATAAGAATTTTGAGATTTAATAATAGTAGAAATTTTGCAATTTAACATTAAAAAGGACTAAAATCAAATATAATTTTTCAAAGATTATTGAGACACTCTTTCATTTAAAGACAAAATTATAATAATTGTAATATTTTGATGAGAAAATCAGCCTTGTTGATATCAAAGCAAGAATATATATATATATATATATATATATATAAGGAACACAACGTTTGATAAAGTGCGAAAAATTAGAGCTTGTTTGGTTTGGGCATTTCCTGTTTTCATTTTCACTGAAAACAGAAAATGGACTTGAAAATGCGTTTGGTTGAGTTAACTGAAAACGTTTTCTTGAAAATATTTCTTAAAATAAGCCTAAATCTGAAAACACCAAAAAGATGTTTTCAGTGTTTCAGGAAATACATTTCAGGAAATGAAGATTGAAAATGAAAACAGGAAATGAAGATTGAAAATGAAAACAGGAAATGTTTTCACAAACCAAACGCACCCTTAGTGTCCAAAAGGCCTTCTCTCTCCTTTATGTATCGATCAAACAATTTTCTAAAAGAGGATTTGATAAAAAAAAACTTCTCGTTTTTAAAGCAGAGCTTTTTGAAGTCTTTGATATAAAGGTGGGTAATAAAATTAATGCTCAAATTACTCCATTCAAAAGTATATATATATACATATATAGCTTTTTAAGTCACTCCATAGAATGATAGACTAATATGATCTTTTGAATGTAGAGTGTAGAGATCTTTCCAAATTAAGGTCTCTTGAAATCAAACTATTGTTATTTTTTTTAAGATTCCAACTGCTTCTATTATTATCACCAACTAATGTTGAATTAAAGTAGAATATACTTGATCATATACTTGATTCATATTTCTAATACAGTATTAAACATAGAATTACTTTCAATGTCTTCGAAATAAAGGTAAGGAAATTCAGGCTCGTAAATATTTCATTTACATTTATATATGATCACTATAGCTTAATGTTTTAAATCATTTGAAAATTTTGAAGGAAAATGATTTCTTGTATTATCAAACTATTTTTTGACTCATATTTAAATATTTAAACGAACATAATTTGTTTCCTCGGTCCAACCAAAATAATTTGTCCTTTTAAAACTGCAACATGAAAACGGGAGTCCACCAAGTTTGGGCTCTATATAAATATAAATGAAATTTGACATGTTTTTCAAATAATTAAGACTGCTCAATACATATTATGGAGTATAAGTATCATTTTTTTAAGGGGATTCCACCAAATTTGAGCTTAAATTGACTTTTTTTTTTTCAAATAACTAGGATGGCTCTATACATATTGTGAACCAAGTTTACTTTTAGTATATATTTCAATTTTTTTAACGGAATTACACCAAGTTTGGGCTCTATATAAATATAAATGAAAATTAACATCTTTTTCAAATAACTAGGATAACCACCGTTCTTTTCAACAATTATTGTTAATTTTAAATTTGAAATTAAAAAAAAATGAGTAAATTACCGTTTGACTCTTATAAAATTTTTAATTACGTAATAGCCTTTCAACCATCACAAGATGGCCTCAATATATTAAAATTTTATCATTTAGATCCTTTAATGTTATATTATGTGAATTTAATAATTAATGTTATTAAACAAAATTATATGGGGCACATATTAGAAAATAATCTAGCAGGCTTAATATGTATTGTGAAGTATAAATTTTAATTTTTTAACGAGATTCCGCAAATTTTGGGCTCTATATGAAAATAAATGAAAATTGACATCTTTTTCAAACAACTAGGATTGCACTATACATATTGTGGACCAAGTTTACTTTTAGTATAAATTTCAATTTTTTTAACAGAATTCCACCAAGTTTGGGCTCTATATAAATATAAATGAGAATTGACATCTTTTTTAAATAACTAGGACGGCTCAATACATATTGTGGAGTTTAAATTTCAATTTTTTAACAGGATTCCACCAAGTTTGGGCTCTATATAAACATAAATGAAAATTGACATCTTTTTTAAATAACTAGGACGGCTCAATACATATTGTAGAGTATAAATTTCAATTTTTTAACAGGCTTCCACCAAGTTTGGGCTCTATATAAATATAAATGAAAATTGACATCTTTTTCAAATAATTAGGACGGCTCAATACATATTGTGGAGTTTAAATTTCAATTTTTTAACGGGATTCCACCAAGTTTGGGCTCTATATAAATATAAAAGAAAATTGACATCTTTTTCAAATAATTAGGACGGCTTTATACATATTCTGGACCAAGTTTACTTTTAGTATAAATTTCAAATTTTTTAAGGGGATTCCACCAAGTTTGGGCTCTATATAAATATAAATGAGAATTGATATCTTTTTCAAATAGCTAGGATGGCTCAATCATATTGTGGAGTATAAATTTCAATTTTTTAACGGGATTCCAGCAAATTTGGACTCTATATAAATATAAATGAAAATTGACATATTTTTCAAATAACTAAGACGACTCTATACATATTGGGACCAAGTTTACCTTTATTATAAATTTCAATTTTTTTTTTAACTAGATTCCACCAAGTTTGAGCTTTACATAAATATAAATGAAAATTGACATCTTTTTCAAATAACTAGAACGACTCTATACATATTGTGAACCAAGTTAGAGGAAATCATCTACTTGTCACCCATCAGTTATTGGATGAAGTAGGCCCCACACAGAAAAGTGAGACCCATCCCTTATCCAACAGCTCACAATGCTTGTCTCCCTTGCAACAAGCAGAGGAGCTCTGCTTGGACTAAGTTTACTTTTATTATAAATTTCAAATTTTTTAATGGGACTCTATTAAGTTTGGGCTCAATATAAATATAAATGAAAATTGGCATCTTTTTCACATAACTAGAACGACTCTATACATATTGTGGACCAAGTTTACTTTTAGTATAAATTTCAATATTTTTAACTGGATTCCACCAAGTTTGGGCTCTATATAAATATAAATGAAAATTGATATCTTTTTCAAATAACTGAGACGGCTCTATACATATTGTGGAGTATAAATTTCAATTTTTTTAATGGGGTTCCACCGAGTTTGGGCTCTATATAAATATAAATGAAAATTGACATCTTTTTCAAATAACTAGGACAGCTTTATACATATTGTGGACCAAGTCTACTTTCAGTATAAATTTCAATTTTTTTAACGGGATTCCACCAAATTTGGGCTCTATATAAATATAAATGAAAATTGACATCTATTTCAAATAATTCGAATAAAATTGACACAAAATAAATTTTGTTAAAAAATTAAAATTTATACTAAATGTAAAGTACGAAAAGAGAATTTTACCTTTCTTTACTGATATATTAATGCCTGGCCCTCATGTCTTTCCGAGTCAACTCATACACATTGTGTAGAAAAAAAAGTGTTACAATAATATGGAGTCTTCAATGGAGGATGAATAGGCCGCACAACTTTTTCTTATTATCTCTCAATAATTTGAAGTGTAAGAGGGGGCAATCAAAAAGACTAATGTAATTGAAGGTAATTAGATTAATGGTGACTTTGATTAAAATCTTTTTAATGTACACTAAATTTAAATTTAATGTTGTTTCAAACTCTTTTTTTTTAATGCATCAAAATAAATATTGACAAAAGTGAAAGGTGAGTCCCTCCATAAGTGGAGCTCAGGTATTATAATATTTAAAAAAAAAGGGCCAAAGTTGCAATTTAACTAAAATTGCAACTAAAATTTTATAATTTACTCCAAAGTCAATTTTGTCAAAGTTAGGCACCTCCTCTTTTGAAATCTAAAGGGGCTGCGCAAGGAAAAATTGGCAAAGGGGTTGGTGAAACGCAGAAGGTTGGTGGAGTCATTCCCTCCCTTCATAAATCATCCTTCAAGCATCCAAAAAAGCCTCACATTTGAGAGAAAAGAGTAAGAAGAAAAATAGAGAGAGTGCCTCAGAAAGTTTCTGAGAGGAAAAATAGTGAGTCCAATTTGTGAGGGTTATTGTTCGCAAATTGAAGAAATACTGTTCATATATACGAGGTACTGTTCATACGTATGTAGGTACTGTTCATACGTTTGGAAGTACTGTTTATACGTACGGAAGTACTATTCACTGCCAGAAAAGTTTTGGGATCAATTAAAACTTTGACTACTGACCTCAATAGAGACAAGAAACATCAAAATGATCAGCCTAAATGGCACAAATTATCACATGTGGAGAAGCAAGATGAAAGATCTCCTATTTATGATGAAAATGCATCTACCAGTGTTTACATCAGATAAACCTGAAGGCAAGACGGATGAGGAATGGGGGTTTGAGCATGAGCAGGTGTGCGATTTCATCCGACAATATGTCGAAGACAACGTGTATAACCACATCTGCAATGAGACTCATGCCCGAACGCTATGGAATAAGCTTGAACAGCTTTATGCGTCAAAAACTGGTAATAATAAATTATTTTATTTGACCAAATTGACGCAGTTGAAATACAGGGAAGGGACTTCTGTAGCAGATCATCTAAATGAGATGCAAGGGATCGTAGATCAATTGTCCAGAATGGACATAAATCTGGACGATGAAATATTTGCTCTGCTGGTATTGGGCTCTCTACCAGAGTCGTAGGAGACTCTGAAGATTTCCATCACCAACACTGCACCCGATGGTGTAGTTAATATGAAGTCTGTTAAAAGCAGTATCTTAAATGAAGAAATGAGAAGAAGATCACAAAGCTCATCTTCTTCATCACAACCAGATGTTCTGGTTTCAGACTCCAAGGGGAGGAACCAGTCTAGGGATCAAAAACCTAGAGGAAGGAGTAGAGGCAAATCCAACAGATATGCCAATGTTGAATGCCATTACTGTAAAAAGAAGGGTCACATCAAGATACACTGCCGCAAGTTCAAGAAGGATCAGGAAAAGAACAAAGGCAGAGGACAGAAGAAAAACGACAGTAGTGATGATGAGCAAGCAAATGTTGCTAAAGAGTTCAACATTGTCTATGATGATGATGATGTAGTCAATCTGACAACCCATGAGACAAGCTACATCTCGGAAGGAATTTTTCTCATCTTACACACCGGGCAATTTTGGTGTTGTAAGAATGGGAAATAATAATCTTTCAATAATTGCAGGTAAGGGAGATGTTTGTTTAAAGACGAAGAATGGTACGCGATTAGTCCTGAAGGATGTAAGGCATATTCCAGATATACGCCTAAATCTGATCTCAAAGAGCAAGCTAGATGATGAATGTTTCTGCAATACCTTCTTTAATGGCCAATGGAAGCTCACCAAAGGATCGTTGGTGGTGGCCAGAGGGAACAAAGACTCTAAACTGTACATTATGCAAGCAAAGCTCTCCAAGGATGTTGTAAACACAACGGAGAATGATAGTACAGTTGAGCTATGGCACAAACGTCTCGGTCACATGAGCGAGAAGAGCATGATCCATTTAACTAGGAAGAATGCTCTACCTGGTTTGGATCAAGTTCACTTGAAGAAATGTGATGATTGTCTGGTAGGAAAGCAAAATAGAGCTACGTTTAAAAGCCACCCTCCTTCAAGAATGGCGAATGTACTGGATTTGGTACACTCAGATTTATGTGAACCAATGTTAAAGTCACTTGGTGGTGCACAATACTTTGTGACTTTCATTGATGACCATTCAAGGAAGATATGAGTATACACTTTAAAGACAAAAGATCAAGTGCTGAGTGTCTTTAAAGAATTTCATGCCTCAGTTGAAAGAGAAACTGGGAAGAAGCTAAAATGCATCCGGACAGACAATGGTGGAGAATACATTGGGCCTTTTGATGCCTACTATAAAGAGCATAGTATTTGGCATCAGACAACGCCTCCAACAACACCGCAGTTGAATGGCCTGGCTGAGAGGATGAACAGAACTTTGATGGAGAGAGTCAGATGTTTACTCTCTCATGCAAAGTTACCAAAGAAATTTTGGGGTGAGGCTTTATTAGCAGCAGTACATGTGCTGAATCGCTCACCTTATGTCCCTTTAAAGCTAGATGTTCCAGAAAAAGTATGGTCAGGAAAAGATGTTTCCTACAACCATCTGCGAGTGTTTGGGTGCAAAGCCTTTGTCTATATTCCAAAGGATGAAAGGTCCAAACTTGAGGCTAAGACACGGCAATGTGTGTTCATTGGATATGGTCAAGATCAGTTTGGCTACAGATTTTATGATCCAGTAGAGAAGAAACTAGTCAGGAGTTGTGATGCTGTGTTCATTGAAGATCAGACCATTGAAGATATTTCTAAAGCCAATGGTGATTCAACTGGTTCGGAAGTTATTCCTCCAACACTGGTGCCAAGACAAGTTGGAGATAAAATACAGAATGATCAGCCTGAAATAGGTGATCCAGATGCTCCCGTTGAGATTCCATCAGAAGATTCTGATGATGATGATGGTGTTCATGATCAACCACCAGTTCCAATGGGTTCTCCAGAATTGAGAAGATCTACTAGAGTTCGACAACCCTCTACTAGATACCCTGCAAATCAATATGTGTTATTAACTGACGGGGGAGAACCAGAAATTCTTCGAAGAAGCAATGGATGATGAACACAAGAAGAAGTGGATTAAGGCCATGCAAGATGAGATGAAATCATTGCATGAGCATAAGACTTTTGAACTGGTGAAGCTGCCAAAAGGCAAGAAGGCTTTGAAGAATAAATGGGTGTTCAGAATTAAGCATGAAGAGAACAGTTCCCATCCAAGATTCAAAGCCAGATTGGTTGTCAAGGGATTCAGCCAAAGAAAAGGGATTGACTTTGATGAGATATTTTCACCAGTGGTGAAAATGACATCCATTCGAACAGTGCTAGGGTTAGCAGCAAGTCTTGACCTTGAGGTTGAGCAAATGGATGTCAAAACTGCATTCCTTCATGGTGATTTGGAGGAAGAAATATACATGGAGCAGCCAGAGGGTTTCAAGCAAAAAGGAAAAGAGGACTATGTTTGCAAGCTGAAGAAAAGCCTGTACGGCTTGAAGCAAGCACCAAGACAGTGGTATAAGAAGTTTGAGTCTGTCATGGGGGAGCATGGTTACAAGAAGACTACTTCAGATCACTGTGTGTTCGTGCAGAAATTCTCTGATGATGATTTCATTATTTTATTGCTCTATGTGGATGACATGTTGATTGTTGGCCAAAATATTTCTAGAATTGATGACTTGAAGAAGCAGTTGTGCAAGTCTTTTGCTATGAAAGACTTAGGGCCAGCAAAACACATTCTTGGCATGAAGATAACTAGAGACAGAAGCGTCAAGAAATTATGGTTGTCACAAGAGAAGTATATTGAGAAAGTACTTCAAAGGTTCAACATGGACAAAGCTAAAGCGGTTAGTTGTCCTCTTGCTAATCACTTTAAGCTAAGTTCTAAGCAGTGCCCTTCCACAGATGAAGAAAAGGAAGAGATGGACAAGGTTCCATATGCTTCAGCAGTTGGAAGTTTAATGTATGCCATGGTGTGCACACGGCCGGATATTGCTCATGTAGTTGGAGTAGTGAGTAGATTCCTTTCAAAACCTGGAAAGGAACATTGGGCTGCAGTAAAGTGGATATTCAGGTATCTTCGGGGTACTTCCAAAATATGCTTATGTTTTAGAGATACCAAACCTGTGTTAGTTGGATACACAGATGCAGATATGGTCGACGACATAGATTCGAGAAAATCTACTTCGGGCTACCTGATCATTTTTGCAGGGGGAGCTGTGGCATGGCAGTCAAAGTTACAGAAGTGTGTTGCACTGTCCACCACTGAAGCAGAATTCATCGCAGCGACTGAAGCCAGTAAGGAGTTGCTATGGATAAAAAGGTTCTTAAATGAACTTACTTTCCACCAAGAAAAATATGAGCTATTTTATGACAATCAAAGTGCAATTCACCTTGGAAAGAATGCCTCCTTTCACTCAAGATCGAAACACATTGATATGAGATATCACTGGATAAGAGGTGCATTGGAGAAGAAGCTACTACAGGTTGAAAAGATCCATACAGATGAAAATGGATCTGATATGTTGACTAAGACTCTTCCAAGAAGCAAGTTTGAATACTGTCAATCAGCTGTAGGATTGGTGGAACCCCCCACTTAGGTCGGGAGGGGGAGAATTGAAAGGTGGGTCCCTCCATAAGTGGGGCCCAGGTATTATAATATTTAAAAAAAAAGGGCCAAAGTTACAATTTAACTAAAATTGCAACCAAAATTTTGTAATTTACTCCAAAGTCAATTTTGTCAAAGTTAGGCACCTCCTCTTTTGAAATCTGAAGGGGCTGCGCAAGGAAAAATTGGCAGAGGGGTTGGTGAAACGCAGAAGGTTGGTGGAGGAATGACTCTATAAATAGAGTCATTCCCTCCCTTCATAAATCATCCTTCAAGCATCCAGAAAAGCCTCACCTTTGAGAGAAAAGAGTGAGAAGAAAAATAGAGAGAGTGTCTCAGAAAGTTTCTGAGAGGAAAAATAGTGAGTCCAATTTGTGAGGGTTATTGTTCACAAATTGAAGAAATATTGTTGTAGTATTTTTTGTGAGTGAGAGGTCCACCTAAGGGTGAAGTTTGTATTCCCATTATTGCTATAGTGGAAGATTTAAGCGGCCTACGGGTCCCGTGGTTTTTACCTAATTTGGGTTTTCCACGCTAAAATCTTTGGCGTTATTTTTGTCTATTATATTTTGGGAATTATCCTGGGTCTGTGGAATTATTTTGATTCTGCGCACACCGTCATTTTTCCCAACAAAAAGTTAGATTTAATAAAAAGAGTTTGTTTTCATAAAATGACGAATTATGATTAAATTTTCTACTGAAAGAGTTACTCATATTTTAGTGTCTAATAGTACTTCGAATAAAATTATTTTAGTAGAAAAAGCCTATGAGAGAAAAGAAGAAACAAAATATATACCAAAATAAATGTAACATGCACAGTTCTTTATTTTATAGCCCCAATATATCGCATTGATCACTTATCTGATTGCAAAAAATTAGAAAAAAAGAATGTGTGGAGTGTATTTTTCATGTGTTGCAGTTTTAAAAGGGCAAATTAATTTGGTTGGACCGAGGAAACACAATAATTTTGTTTAAATATTTAAGTATGAGTCAAAGAATAATTTAATAATAAAAGAAATCATTTTCCTTCAAAGATAATATATAAATTTAAATGAAATATTTATATTAAATTTTCAATATTAGCTGGTGATAATAATAGAAGCTGTTGGAATCTTAAAAAAATAACAAAAGTTTGATTTTAAGGTACGTCAATTTGGAAAGATCTCTACACTTTACATTCAATATGTTCAAAATTATTTATCACCATTACTTTTATTAAATTATTAGGGTTGTAGTGACCAAATAAAAAAAATTTCAAAAAAACATACCATATTATGTGAAATCTTTTATATTAAAAGTATTAAAATTATTAAAAAGTAAAATTAATTATATTTTAAATTAATTTAAATAATTTTAAAGATAATTAGTTATATATATCTTTACTTCATCTTGTTATTTTTCTATTGGCCCACTATCACCCTAATTAGTTATAATTTGAGGAAAGTATTGATCATGAGTAACTTTGAAATAATTTGTATTTAGATTACTATTAAATTTTTTTTTCTTAAGTTCACTTTATAATCTTGTATTTAGTGGGCCAACAGAAAGATAATGAAAAGAAGTTAAAAATGGCACATCTTGTTATATAAAATCTTTCTAATTTAAAGTATTAAAATTATCAAAAAGTAAAATTAATTATATTTTTCATTACTAAAAATAATTTTAAAATTTGTTTTCAAATAATTATTTTAAGAAGAAAATTTTTGACAAAATATTTATTAGAAAAAATTCTATATATATATATATATATATATATATATATATATTTAATTTTATTTAATATAATATGTATTTTATATATATTATTATATATATATATATATATACACACAAGTTGTTCGAGAATTTCTCGAACTACACATATATATATATCGTAATATATATAATATATTATATTATATACAATATAATATATGTTAAATATATATATATATATATATATATATATATATATATATATATATATATATATATATATATATGTACACACACACACACACACACAAAAGTTGCTCAAGTATTTTGAGTAATTGTGTTTGTATATATAAGTAGTTCGAGATAATCCATATGTTGCTCGAGAATATTCCTTTCGAGCACTGATATTCAAGAATTTTTTTTAGCCATTAATTTTTTTTATATTTTATATTATTAATTTTTTTACAAAAAATATATATGTTAATATAAAATATTTTTTAAAAAATAGTGCCTCTCCACCAACAGTGCTCTAGAGGGACACTCTTGAGTCACATGTTTGGCTTGAGAAGGATAATCTTGAGTAACATATGTTACCGATTGACTCCTAGTCCATTCTTTATGTGTGATGCAAATTTAATGATGTACATATAATAAGATGTTCAAATATTATAATGTATTATCAATGTTATTTTAGTGTTATTTCCAGATATTATAATGGAAGATCAATTTTATTCAGAGTTCTAAAATATTATAATGTAGGATCCTCAAATATTATAATGTAAGATCTATGTTATTTTAATATTATTTCCAAATATTATGATGTAAGATCAATAAATGTTTTACTCTATAATTTCCATTAATGAACACATTAATGGCTATGAAATACTATTTCATTCCCAAGAAAATGTTCTCAGAAGAAGGTGCAGCTCATTCTCACTTGAAATTTAAGAAGAGGTTACTTGGAAGTTTTAACAGAAGCTAACTATTGAAAAGACAAAAAGCTATCCCAAACTTTATCTTTCGAGATAAAACAAAAACAAATCACTATATAATCCCATTATAAAGTAATGTAAGGACTATAAATTTCATCTATCGTAAATCATTATATTTTTGGACCTTGAGTAACCTAATTACACTTTTTTTTTTTTAACTATAATACCTTGTACTAACGTAAAAATATGTATTCTAAATTCCCTGCAAGAACATGAAATAAATTGCCAATGTCAAAACAGGGGCATCCCTGACTATTCCTCTACCTAGAATTCTCAGTTCATCAGTAACTCAATTTTTCAAACAATCATTCATCTCTCAAATTACTGAACAGATCTTTCGAAATGATTAGTACCCAGAGTCACCTTTAATTTGCTTCAAGGTTTGCTCCTCTAGAATGTAGACTTTTTCAAGAGTTCTACCAATCTTCTTCTCCCAAAGAGAAATCAAATCGTTAAATGAGTAGGTGTTGCCTGGGAGTCTGATGAAGAGAGTTTTGTCCAACGTTTTTGGATCATCTACTGTTTTGATTTTAGAAGTACCAATATCCGCTTCGTTGTTAAAAACAACTATAAGATCAAGCAAAAGTTACATAAGTAAGATGACTCTCTCACACACATAGAGAAACACACACACACACACACCCACACATGCATACATACATGCATACAGTGCCTTTTTTTGCTTTAACCTTTGGGGATCCATCTCCTAAGATAACAACTTTATCTCTTGGAGGAACCATGGCTCCAGGCTGTAAAAAACTGGGAAGGAAGTAATCTGCGAAGAAGTTGTTTGACAAATAGGTATAGGGGATTCCGCAGCCTCAATGACTCGGCAAATATTGGCCTTAGTATCATATGTATGTTTAGCAGGCTCAATTGCATGAACCCGTTGCACATCAGTTCCAAACTTTGAAGGAAGAAATCTCTGCAACAACACAATTGTATTTAAGAATGAGCTCATAACATTCAATTTTCAATTTTCCAACTTTCAAAAAGAAATGTGAAACTATACTTTTGGTCCCTATGGTTTGACTAAATTTGCAATTTGGTCCTTACTTTAATTTGTTACAATTTGATCCCTATACTTTGCAAATATATTTAAAAAAAAAATCCCTGCCGTCACCATCTGTTAATATTCTGTTAAGATTAGTATTATGTGGCATTGTTGAAGATGAGATGGCATACTCTAAACACTGACAAAGCCATGTCTTAGGTCTCATCAACAGGAAAGCCTATGCTTCCTTTGTCACTGTTGAAGAAGGTATAGCTCTGAGAACTTGGATTCTGGCAAGTGCGGCAGTTTCTCTGGTTGCTGCCATTGCTAAAAAATGAGGTAGCTAGGTTCCTATGCTTTCTTCAAATCTCTTGCTTTTTCCCTAGAGCTGTTAAAAGACAAAATGTTGGAGATCTTTTTGGTTTTCAAGGTCAAAATGTTATGTTTTCAATTGGCTTTCTGTAGTAGAAAAATGAGGTTGAAAAGTAAATTTGGTCAAACTATAGGGACCAAAAGCAAGCTTCAAGGCAATGGAATGCGGAGTTGACAGCATAAATTGTTTCCTATGGTTTTAAACAGAGTGCACATGATCACTGTCTGTTTATTCTTTCTGAAAAAGATTGTTTTTTGGTACTGTCAATTGATGACATTTTGCTAACAGGCACTTCAGATGTACAAATGAAGAGAGTCAAGGAGTTCTTGGATAAGAAATTTACCATCAAAGTTTTATTTCATGCCAAGTACTTCTTGGGATTGGAAATCGCAAGATCTGCAGCAGGCATGTTTGTTAACCAGCGAAAAGTTTTGGATATGCTAACAGATGCTAGTGTTCTTGACAGCAAGGCGGCAATCACTCCTTTGCCAGAAGGATTAAAGTTTTGCATCAATCAAAGTAAGTTGTTTGAAGACCCAAGAGATACAGAAGAACAATAGTGAGATTTGAGCACCCCAGGTCACTTGGGTGCATCAGGCTGCCTAGCAGTCCTGGTTGCCTTCATCACCTAGTGTATTTTAACTATCACAATTTTGATATTTACATATTTTCACAACTATCTAATCTATTGGTGTGATTGCTGGAATTATAACATCCAAGTTAATAAATGGCAGAATATATCCTCTCTTATATTATGAAATTTGAAGCTCACTTGTGTTTTTTCTCCACACTCTTGCCTTGGACGAGTGGATTGAATCAAATTGATTTATTGTTATAATCAATTGTCTCTTCCAGGACAGGGTGCGAAAAGCAACTGGGATGCAAATTGATGCATTAGAAGATGGGTACATTGATCATGAGTTGTTCTTTCTTTCTTCTATCAAGGTATGCTTTAAACCTGTTGATGTAAATCAACTGATTTTTCATTCCAAACACTTTTTCCCCTTTTTCAGCACTGCAGAAAGTACATATTGTAGGTTTAAATAAAATATATTCTTAAGAACTGACATTTTCAACAGGGAGAGTTTGATTATAGTGTTAGACAACTCATGAACACTCACACAGTCACACTTAGCCACTATCTTCTCGACCATAAAGTCTGAAAGGTACCTGCTCATCAAGCAGAATATTAGATTTAGAGCAAGTTACATACTACCTATGAAGCAAGAATGCAGGATTACATATTATTCTGGATTGTTCTTGTGATGCAGAGAAATGAGTCCCTGACTTTTGGCTAACTGTAATGAATACTAATGAAATGCTAGCTGAGGAGGTCATGGAATATGTGTCTTTGAACTCCTATGATTTTCAGAGGAAAATGTTATCTTGGTTCTTTATATAAAGATTATGTTTGATTTAATTTATTCCTTTTCATTGCTATCTATATCGCAATATCTTCCATCGCCAAGTCTTTCGTTGCCAAAAATCATTTTGATAAGTTGAGAGACAAAAATGATACAAACACAATCTCTCATGAATAAAATTGATCTATTTGATCTTTAAGGAATCTGATTGAGACAATAGTAATCTTTCATGGACTGAATCAATAATGTACTCTATTATTTATTTACCTAGCAACGTTAGCTTATAGGTTAGGTTTAATGTAAAATGTTGAATAGAGATCGGATGAAAAACCAACGTTACAAGTATTTTAATGATTGAGGAGTTAAACTGAAAGAAACCAATATGTAGTTGTTCACAACAGACAAGGAAATTTGAAAGTTGGGTCTTTCATGTATCATTTCTGTTAATTTAGTCCCTTAATCACTAAACTATATGAAATGTTAGCCTTTCATTTGATCTCCATCTCAAACATAGCATTTTAAGATAACTGAGTGAGATAAAGGGGCTCTCAAGTATCCACAGGATATAAAATGCTGTAGACTTGACAATCCCAAGGGTTTCAAGCTGGAATTCTATATTGCTACAAATCCTCGTTTCAAGAACTCTGTAATAACAAAAACATATTTCCTTGATGAAGACGATCATGATGATGCTTTACTAGAGAAAGCAATTGGGTATTTACATCTATTCTTTTGCCATGTTTTGTTTGTGTCACTGTCTTCACTTTCTGCGTATATATCTACTTATGTTGTTTTTACTTTGTAGAACGGAAATTCAATGGAATCCAGGAAAATGATTGACACAGAAGGTTCTTAGGGTAAAGCCCAAGTATGGATCAAAGAATGTTAAACCCATCACAAAAACAGAAAATTCTAATAGTTTCTTCAACTTCCTCAACCTTCCACAGATTCCAGAGGATGATGATAGTCTTGATGAGGACGATGTAAATCTCTAGCTTATATTTAGGTTAAAGATTTATATTGGTCCTCATTTACTGCTACTTATTGGTCCCTATTAGTACATATTCTATTGACACAAGTAGCGAGTCTGATACTTTTCGAGATCGAATTGTGTATTTTTATGATTCAGGGATCAAATAGTTGATGCATGTATCTTTTAAGGATTAAATGATTTATTTCTAGGATTTGGGAACCAAATAGTTGAAGCATGTATCTTTCAAGATCAAAAATTAAATTTCCCCTCAATTTTAAATTTGTTTTCTTTATATTGTGTTGTTATCTGTGTTTGACAATAACTACAGCTTATGGTTGTTTCCTCATTATCTTACATTGTTTTCAGTTCAAGTATTTTTTGTCAATGGTATCTTTCTTTTGGTGTCTCTTTTTGGTTATTCAATACCTTGTGTTTGATTTTGTTCTCTATTTTCCCAATAAATGGTTTATCAACTGCCTCAATATTTATTGGTTCTCCATTAGTCTTGTGGCTCTGCTGTTGAATTGGATAATTCTCTGGTCTTTGCTTTGGTTGAAAGTGGAAATATATCCTTGACACTTGGTACATATAAAAAAAGGTATGTTTGGTAGCAGATTTTGTCAGGATTTCAATTTTGATAGCAGATTTTTCCCCTTCAATTTGTTTGCTTCTTTTTGGTGCAACAAAAGTATAATAAATAATGCTATTTGTCTTTTGCCCATGACTTCATTGGTAGTATTGATTTAGTCAAGTTTGTTGAATTTAAAAAGTGTGATTTTGGGACAAGGAAATCTACCTGTTTTTTTATTATAGAACTAAAAGCTGCGTTATATAGTTATACTTGCCAATGCTCCTTAACATGTTCTTATTATGATTTGATCTGTTTATTGAAGACTATTGAAGTGTAAGAGCTTATATGACATGTTATTGTGGGATATAAAGGTTTACTTAATCTGGTTTAAATGAGAGAACCATTTATGTGTTTTGAGCATGGCTAAAAAAAACTTAAAGGACTATTAAATTTTTGTTTGGGTCTATTTTCTTAATTATTTTTTTTTATAAGAAAAGTTTAAAAGATAGAGACTGAAACTACTTAAAGGAGGTTTCTATTTGAAAAAAAAAAAAAGTACTTAAAGGAGGTTTCTATTGAAAAAACAAAGTATTTAAAGGAGGATAAAAAGTCCTACATAAATAAAGTGATGTTATATGTATATGGGTATTTAGGATTGGACTTATGTCACGTTCTTTTAGTTACTGTGTGTGATGTACTGCTGTTAATATTTGGTCAACTCTGTTAGGAAAGATCTGATTTAAGGGTCAGTTCTTCCTTCCCATGATTTCCTAAATCCTTAGGAATGAGCCTTGATTCTTTGTATCTCTAGGAATCAATTTGTATAAATATATCTCTGAATCCTTAACAAGCCATTCTGTCTCTTGATTGATAATCTATGTTTTCTCGTGTTGATTGATAATCTATGTTTTCTCGTGTTGTTTTGTAACTTTCAGTGACTGCAAAACAAGAGTTGTGGTACCGTAGCATTAATATACTCCTTATACTTTGTTATAATAAAATATATTTCTGATGCCTAGCCCAATGTTTGAGTTCAAACACATTTGTCCAATAAAAATTTCGGGGTTCTCATATCATTGATTGTTGAAGAACTTTTGTGAGTGATATTTTCCCATTACTTCATTGCTTGTATGATGTCATTCTCAGTCTTTCTCTCTCTTTTAAACAGTGTACTTTTATTTTTGAGGAAATATAGCTTTTGTCTATTAAAGATACATGCCTTAACTATTTGTTCCTTGAATCTTAGATTTCTTATAAATAAATGTGGCATCCAACTAAGATTTATAGGACTTTTATTTATCTATAAAATGATATATTGAACCTGAGTAACCATAGTTGAATATTCAATATATTTACTTTGTAAATTGTTTACAAGTTACAAGTTGCATTTGATGGGTAATGCATAAGTTTAAGAAGCATTTGTTGTTTTATATTGCATAGCTTTCAAGATGTTTTTTATGTTGGTTATTAGAATTATTTTCTTGATTTTCCTCTTTCTACTTTATTAAGGAACCACTTGCTGGTCGCTTGGAGGTTGAATTTTGGAAAGAAATTTAAAATTTTTATTTAAAAAAATTAACTAAATTGTACTAATTAACTTTGACTAAAATTAAAATTTATATATAAAATAAATTTATCTCTTCATATTCTGACAAGTACTCATTAAGTGTTTGGTTATTTTGCTAAAAAAGTGCTATTATGTTATAAAGCAGTTTAACATAAATAAATCGCTCCTTTATTATGTTAATATTTGTCTATAAAATAAATCCATCTCTTCATATTACTTATTATAATGTAAATTTCACATTCATATGATTTTTTTTCAATTTAATCATATATTCAATTTAGTACCACCTTAATTAATCATAATATATCGTAGTCTATATTGTTAATCCCGTAATACTGCTATCTAACTTATATGTGATTTATTATTTTATTGCAGGGCAAAATCAAGTATTGAAAACAACCCTATAAAGAAACATATAAAAATAAGTTAATATATATATATTATGTATACTTGAATTCTTTTTTGAGTTTAATATTAATTACCTTGAAAAATAATGTAATTTATACATGTGGTAACCAAATTAATTCATCATATATTTGGGACTCTTGTAAGGTTCTCACATTAACTGAAAATATGCATTTCAACAATCATCTATCTACTGTTCAGTTTACAAAAATTGAACTATTTGCGAATTGGACTATCAGTGTTAGTGAGAGTAATACTAATCCAGTCTAAAAAATATAAGGTAAAAAGGGTTTGAAGATCCTTATTAATCCAGTAATACTAATTAAGTATGTTATGCATTAATTTTCTTTTTTTTTTCTTGCCTTGCTTCTAGTGGAATTGCGTCACTCCTTCTTCCAGGAGTTAAGATTGCTCACTCTCGATTTTATGTCCTGTAGAAATAAATGAATACTCCACATATAATATTAAACAAAATAGTGAAATTGCTAATCTAATTTCTATGACAAGGGTAATCATATGGGATGAAGCTCCAATGATAAATTTGTTTTTAAGCTGTTGACAGAACATTTAGAGATATCTTGCGGTCTTCAGTTCAAAACAGTGAAAGCAAACTTTTTGGAGGTAAAGTTATAGTATTTGGTGGAAATTTTAGACAAATACTACATGTTATTCCTAGAGGAACAAGGCAAGACATTGTGCTATCTATGTTAAATTCTTCTTATCTATGGGATTATTATACTGTCATGACATTGAAGCATAATATGCGTCTACAGACTGGCAATGATGGTATGATGAACAAAGAAATCAATGAATTCTCAAAATGGATATTGAGTATAGGTGAAAGTGAAATAGATGAAGAAAATAATGGTCATTCTACCATACAAATTCCAAAAGAATTTCTCCTGAAGGATGTTACAGATTCGATTCAATCGATTATCTAGCGTACTTATCCATGTATTGAGCAAAACTTGGGGAATTTATCATATTTCAAAGAAAAAGCAATTCACACTCCTATATTTTGACAATGTTGATGCAATCAATGATCATACGTTATCTTTAATGCCAGGTGATGTAAAGAGTTATTATAGTTCTGATTCTGTTTGCAAGGCTGATGTTAATATAGACAACATTGATGATCTCAACACCTCTGAATTCCTCAACAGCATCAAATTGTCTAGATTGTCAAATCATTAATTGAAGTTGAAAGTTGAGTTCCAATCATTCTTCTAAGGAATATTGATAAATCCATTGGCCTATTCAATAGCACAAGACTTTTAACAAGTTACTTGAGTGATCATGTCATAGAAGGAAGACTTATTTCAGGTGACAATGTTGGAGATAAAGTGCTTATTCCTCGATTTGCAATGACACCTTCTGACTTTATATTACCTTTTAAATTTCGAAGAAGACAATTTCCAATAGCTATTTATTCTGCAATGACGATCAACAAGAGTCAAGATCAATCTCTCTCTGACATTGGATTATATCTACCTGCTCCTGTATTTAGTCATGACCAATTATATGTTGCAATTTCAAGAATAAGATCAAAAAGGGCTTTGAAAATCCCTGCTCTTAATGATGAAGGTAAATCAACATACTCTACTATGAATGTGGTGTACAAAGAAGTATTTAACAATGTTAAATAAAATATTTCATTTGTTTCATAATTTTCTACATATAGATAAAAATTATTGTTATAATATATTATATTCTTTAAAGATAAAACATATATTCAAAATCGTGCAACGCACGAGCGCATAACTAGTTATATTATATATCCTAGATTAAAATTTTTTTATGTTGCAGTAAACCAAAATTGAAAAGATGTACCTCAACATTTCCTGCTTCCTTAATGGCATTAACGATCTTATCTTAATCACCTACCATATAGTGACCTATAGTAGAGATCACCACATCTATTTGCTTTATCGCCTTAACCAAACTCTGGTGATCATAGAGATCTCCCTGTGTATAAGAACATCACGTTTAATCACCAAACCATAATAGAAAACCATTTCCTAAAATTGTGAACAAGGAAATTAACAAACTGAAAATTGTGGCCAAAAGATACTACCATGAAATTTAAGCTTCATATAATCTCTTTACAGAAATATTCCTACCTAAGCTATAGCCCTAAACCTTATTGGTTACAGTAAGGAGTAAGGATCTATTGAAATTTCAATAGAAATAAAGGGAATCTCACAATGCACTTTCTCAAGTGCAATCTTCAATCGATTAAAATGACATCTACAAATAATAATCACAAAGAGACATTGACACACGTCATTCTCTCCACTTTTTTCCATTTCAATCTCATCAAACAAAGTAGAACTGTAAAGAAATTATTGAGGATTTTAAGCACTCATGTGTTGTGCCATCACATACCTCAAATAAATAATCATCATTTATTGGAATTAATTATTTTCAGCATTAGGGAAAATACGATAATTTCATAAAAATAGTCATCCTTGTCAGTTACATAAACCGTTACAGCCAGCATGTTTTCAATTGTAAAAAAATTATTCCACCATCTTTGCTACATAGAGGAGAATTATTAGGAGAGAATGAGAGGATGTACTCAAAAAAATATATCAAGAAAATAAATTCAGAACTTATCTCTTATCTTACTTCTTCTTCTTCTTCTCCTTCTCTGATCTCATTCTCACTCTATCCTCAGATCTCGATTCTTCCCTTCTCGGATCCGAAAAGCCCTTTTCACAGTAATGTTACAGAGCATATGTCTTGTCTACAGCACACGTGTTCTATATATAAAACTAGAGAAGAGACACGGCCGACTATAAAAACAAAATTTTATAAAATATATTTACAATCTAATAGATCCTTCTCTATTTTTCCGATCTCCTTCTTCCTTTATTTCTTCTCTTCGGAACAGTCACTATTATCTCACTGGAAATTTTCTCCGGTCATCATCTCCGACCAAGTCCTACGGTTTCACGGATGAAACCAACCGGAAGCTTCGTCGGAATCCCAAGGGGTCCTCCGTTGTAGCATCAGAAATAGGGAGGAGAATTTTCGAATATATAGTATACAGCTTTCCTGTATCCTTAGTCAAAAGAATCACATGGCATTAATGGAAAAGTAAAAATGAATTGCAATCTTGGCCATCCATCATTTGAAGGGCTAGGATTTGTTCTAACAAAGTAGAGCTAAACTTGAGTATTGAGTTCACTTCTTTGTTCCCAATAATTCGAATTTATTTACTGATTGCTCTCAAGTGTCTTATTGTTGCCGTCATATTCAGATTTGGTGTTTTGTGAAAATTTAAATTGGGCCCACAATCAAATGGGCCATCACAATTCCGGCCCTGGCGCTGGCTTCAGCGATGAACTTTTCAATGTATCCTATGCCTCCAATGAAGAGAATCTTGGTGATCGCGGCCATTGAAAAAATTTTCCGACGAGATTTTCAGATGAGGAAGAGAAGAACACTATACGGACTTAGTTTGTTATTACATTTTTACTGAAAATAAAATATAAGTAAAATGAAATTTTTTAAAGAATCAATTATATAATAATAGATTGTAAAAAATATAATTAATTTTGAAGGCTATATAGTTTTTTTCTTTTTAACTAAACCTGATAGGCCTGTATTTGATTGGTCTATAATTTATTGACTTTACTTATTTAATTTTCATTTCAAAAAATTAATTAAGGGCAAATTACAAAAATCTTTCTTCAAATTTTATTAATTGCACTTAGAACCTTTTTATTTTTGAAGATTACACTTAAATTCCTTGATATTTTGATACATGTTATTACTTATTAGAAACTTCTCTTTCAGTTTATTTACTGTCAAACTAATTATTTTTTTTACAACAAGAGACTATAATTTTATTTTTAATTTGTAAAGACGATTAAATTAATGTTAAGTTCTGAAATAAAACAGTAACTTTGTTTTGAATATAACAATAAAAAATTGGACGATAATTTTATTACTCGAAGAAACACATACTACACAAAAAGTTAATTTTAAAGATTAAAAATAAATTAGAATAAAATTGAGTGTAATATTTAAAACTAGGGGAGCACTATATGTAATTTAACCAAACTTTAAGAAATGTTAATGTAGTTTACTCAAAAAAAGGTTTAAGAAAAAAAGTAAAATAGATCACTCACTTGGTGGAAACCTTTAATTTTTCACTATAAGGTTCAATTATATATTCTCATAGTGTTGTGATTTTTGTAAATGTTAGACTGTCACTTTTTTTAATATAATTTTATGTTTTAATGAATTAGTATTTGAAAGAGTTCAAAGTGCTATATCATGAATAATCAATTCATGTACTTCAAAATTGAAATGAATTTAACATCTTTTGTAAATAAATAAGACAAAATTTAAACTTATTCCAAATGTGAATGAAGAAATTGAAACTTATTCCAAACTTGATGAACGGAATTGAAACTTAAAATTACATGCCTATAACATCTGATAAGCTAAATGTTTGTATTTTTTGTTAATAATTTAAATGGTGTTAGTAATTGAGACAAAATAGACACTCTTTATAAACAATTTAGACAAAATTAATACAAAACAAATATGTGGAATGAAATTGAAATTTATAATTGAAAATTAATAACAAACTAAAAAAAAAGTTTTATCTTACATTTTTGCTCCAAAAAAAGGGGCGGGGGGGTATATAGGGTTAACCAACGTTGGTATGGTATGTTTTAAAAGATAATTGTTCTGAAAATAGGGGGGAAATGATGGTAATACTGTAAATATACAGCTTTATTAATAGTGTTCATATACTTTTCAACAAAAAAGAAAATAGTGTTCACATAGACATTAGGGAAATCAATTCAAAATTGGTAACTTCATGGGCTATGGATGTAAGGAAAGTAACATAGATAGATATCTCCATAAATAGTTCCTAAAAGAAGCTAACTGCTGGGGGCACCATTCACTGGAACTACAAGGTGCTTTATTTGAGCAGAGATTTACCTTCAAACGTATTAGCTAAGTTTAAATCTCACACAAACTGGTTAAGGTATTCATCAACAGTGGTGTATTTGACATCAGGATAGGCTGCTGAAGCCTCCACACCAAAAGATGGCTCGATTTCAAAGTTAGTGTGATCTCCTTTCACAAACACTGAGTGTCCAATTGACAGAAACAAATTGGCGGGAGGTGGGGAATCTGCAAGAACAAGAAATATATTGCCAGTGTCAAAACAGGCACATTCTGGACAACTCAGAAGTCTGTTCTATGGTCAGGATTCTATGTTCATCAATAATTCAATGTGTTAGACAATCATTCATCTCTCAAATTACAAAGACAGAAATTTTTATACTTGAATAGGTATTTAGAAATAATTAGCACTGAGTCACCTTGAATTTGCTTCAAGAGTTGCTCCTCTAGAACGTAAACTCTTTCGACAGTTTTACCAATCTTTCTTTCCCAGAGAGAAACCAGATCGTTAAATGAATAAGTGTTGCCTGGGGGTCTGATGTAGAGAATTTTGTTCAAGGTTCTTGGATCATCCACTGCTTTTATTGTATAGGCGCCAATATCCTCTTCCTTATTAAAAACAACTGTTGAGATCACGTAAATGTTAATAGGTAAATATGACTGACATACATACATATATATATATATATATATGAGATTGTATCTAGTAAAAACTAAAAAGAGTGATTTAACGTGAGAGATGAGAGAAAAAAATAATCTTTGTTAGATCACAAATTAATGGTTCAAATTAATATAGAATTTATTAATACAAATCAATAATATTTTCTTTGGTTTTCACATGAATAGATTCCACATCCATTTAAACCATTGATTTGTAATCCAGAGAAGATTATTTCCTCTTCTCATCTTTCATATTAAACCACTCCTCTCACTTGATACATCTTCTGTACGTATGTGCGTGTGTGTGTGTGCGCGCGTGCGTGCCCGTGTTTGTGTTTGTGTTAGTACTACTGTTTGATGCACAATTGCATTACTTTTAGCTTTTACCTTTGGGGTTTCCATCCCCTAAGATAACAACTTTATCTCTTGGGGGAGCTGTAGCTCCAGGCTGTGAAAAATTGGGGAGGAAGTAACCAGCAAACATATTGGTAGACACATAGGTATGGGGGATTCCTGCAGCCTCAGTGATTCGGCGAATTTTGGCCTTGGTAGCAAATGCAGATTTAGCAGGCTCTACCGCATGAACCCGATCCACATCATTTCCAAACTCTGAAGGAAAGAATCTCTAAAACAAGATGATTGATATTAAGAATAAGCTCATAACATTCATATTTTCCAACCTAGACATTTCAATCAGTTATATCACACAGCACACATCATCAAATGATTTTTGCTAAAAGAAGGAACTACCATGGAAAAATTGTGACTGACCAATTACAATACCTTTTTTCTTATTCACACAAAAATTGTGACTACGTAACTTATCATTTGAGAGGGTAGGGATATTAAAGATGAAACTGCTGAGATAAAGCACTTATGTTGACAAATTATTGTACCTTAACATTTCCTGCTTCACTAATGGCAGAAACGATCTTATCTTGATCAGCTAACTGCATGTGACCTACAGTAGAGATTACCACGTCCACTTGCTTTATCGCCTTAACCAAACTCTGGTGATCATAGAGATCTCCCTGCGCATAAGATGAACATCACATTTAATCATCAAACCATAATAGTGCTGGGTGTGTATATTTCAAACAAGGAAGAAATCTAAGTCTCACAGGTGGAAGGTCTGATGTTTACATATTAACTTGTTGTACTAGGCTTGTAAAGAGCTAAGAGAGACTGTTAGGCTAGTACAGTACAAATTTACGAATTGTTCCTTGTGCGTGATAAAATTCGGTGCGCTTTATCTTTACCAAAATTACGCCAACAAATAGAAAACTATTTCCTAATTTATAAACAAGGAAACAAACTGAAAATCGTGGCCAAAAGATACTACCATGAAATTTAAGGTTCAAACAATCTCTTAAAAGAAATATCCCTACCAAAAAAAGTTTCCAGTCCAGAATATACGAAGCACCAAACCTTAACGGTTACAATAAGAACCTACAGAAATTGGAAAAAAATGAAACTCACAATGCACTTTGTCAAACGAAATCTGCGATCCATTAAAATGGCATCTAAAGTAATAACCACACAGAAACACTGACATGTCGTTTTCTCCGCTGCTTTCCATTTCAACTTGATCAAACAGAGCAAAACTGTACAGAAATTTTAATTTCAACTTTATCAAATGATGAAATGATTGAAGATTTACTTACGTGTACAAAATGGACGCCCAAGGCCTTGAACTTGTCGAGGATGGGTGATTTTGAGGGGTTAGAGAGAGTGGATTCCCGGACAAGAACGAAGGTCGGGTAGCCGGCCTTGGCGCAGGCTTCGACGATGAACTTTCCGATGTATCCGGTGCCTCCGATGAAGAGAATCTTGGAGGTCGCGGCCATCGGAAAATTTCTCCAGCGAGATTTTCAGATGAGGAAGAGAGAAGAAGGTTTACTTGTAAGAACTAAACGGAAGGGTGCGATTGCGGAACAGGATATACTATGGTTGGTCTTTATTGTTTAATTTATACATCAAAAAAATATTAAAAATAAAATAAAATATTAATATGATTTTTAAAAAATTATAATTAATTTAATTTAATTTAAAAAATCAAACTTTTCAATTGAATTCTTAAAAAAATATATTCATCTAAATTTTGTTTCTTCGTATATTTTGAGAATGATAAATTAAAAGTTTAAAAATAATGAAAATTTCTATCTTATTAATAATATATATAACAGAAATAAATATATATTTAACTATTGCTGAAAGTTTTTTTTTAAAAAAAATCTTTCTAACAATTAACAAACATTGGAGTAGTTAATAACCATTGTTAGGTGTAAATTTTTTTTTCCATGTTTAAATTAATCCTATATTTCTAGTTTTTTAAGAGACCTTTGGCGTTAATTCATGTTATATTTTTTAAAAAATATATAATTATTTTAAGTTATTTTATAAATATATTTAACTAATTTATTAAAATATATATTAGACCATACAATTAATATATTTGACTTATATTTATCTCTATTTTTTCTTAAAATACCATTATTAATAATTGCATTGTATAAAATTTATCACAAACCAATTTGTATACAAATGACAAAACTTTTAGATTAAATTAAACTGTTCAAAATTACGCGGCTATCTCTTCTACTTTTAAAGTATATATTTCTTCTCTTTAATTATAAAATACACTATATTTTGATGTAATTTTATATTTTGTCCAAAGAGATTCATTGTAATATTTTTGTTGACGATCAATAAATTAATTTTACTAAAATATCTTCTATTAACATAAAAATATAAAATTTCACATATTGTCATATCCTTAACGGCTTTTTTTTTTTTTGATACTCTTGAAAGAGCCTAACCACTAGAAGGCAGCCACCTAACCAAACCAACTGAGCCTAAGTCTCTCTTCAGAAAAGCTTCCAAATCCACCGGCGGCTTGTCCAGAACCTGAAGACTGGAGGAGGCACCGTGCGCCGTCGCCGCCAGCCGATGAGCAACGCCGTTTCCCTTCCTGAAGCCGAAACACATATTCACTTCCCAATCCATAATAAGATTTCACAAATATTTCATTTTTTTGTACAAAATAATTTTCTCAAACTTTATATTAAATCATTTTTAAATATAACTTTGAAAATAAATCTCATAAACGTGTTTTTTTTTCTATTAAGCTTTAAAATTATTTTCAGCACAAATTATCTAAATAATTTATTTTTAAAAAAATTAGTTTAAAAACAATTTTACAAAACTCATTTTTAAAATAAAAAGACAAAAACCCAACATATATGCCTTCGGATTGTCTCATGTAGGCTTCTTAACATTTTTCTAACATGAATTTTCAGCTGTTAAATCTCAGTGATTCAACGCGTACCATTTGCCTTCTGCTGTAGCTGCTTCTCCTTTTTTTCCCTTCTGACTCTTGGCTTAAATTTCTTTAGGACTCACACTTTAAAAACATTATTTTAAATTAGTCCCTACTATTTTCAAAATTTCATATTTACTGAGCTTTTGAAATCATTTTTTATTTTAGTCCCAATAGACTTCGAGAATTTCAAATGGCCTAATTTCAAATTTTGATTCTGACTTGAACCCAAAACCATTTTGAAAATACTAAAATGGTCTCTTAAGAAATAAGCCCAAAAATTTTTAGATTTTCAAGTTAGTTCCTTTTCACAAAATTTTAAAATGAACCCCTTTTCAAGGTTAGCCCCAAAAATTTTTGAGAATTCCAAATTGGTCCTTTTTCAAAATTTATCTAAAACTTGAAAATTCTAAAAACTGAGGCATATTTCTTAAGGGACTATTTTAATATTTTCAAAATGGTTTGAGGTTAAAGTGAGAATGAAAATTTGAAATTAGGCCATTTGAAATTTCCAGTAAATATGAAATTTTGAAAATGGTAGGGACTAATTTAAAATAACATTTCTAAAGTGTGTCCTAAAGAGATTTAAGCCAAATGCCATAAAGGACAAAAAGATGCTGGAGGCGTAAGGCACATAGTGCGTGAGTTGGATAATTGAGTTCAGGCCGTTAGAAAGGACTGTTAGAAATTCACTTTAAAACAACGTTGTGAGGCCTACATTTCGGGCGCACGTGAATCCCGTGCTAGGACAAGTAATATAAATATATATAATTGATTTAATCAAAATAAATTAATTTTCACTTGATTTATTAGTTTAAAATTTATTTTCATTTCAGTCCCTATTTGTCAAGTCCATAAATTTAATTTAATTAAAATTTTGTTTCAATTTCGTCATTTACCAAAACATTTACTATTTATTCTCTTAGGTCCTTGATCAAACTTTTTTTTTATACTTTACTTGATTTGAACTTATATTTTACTTCATCTAGGTCCCTAGATTAACAATATATGTTGTTTTGAAATTAAATCAATTCCAATAAATTTTTTATTTTTTTTCAGTTTAGTCCCTACAGTTTACTATCATAGTTTTTCTCATAATTTTGATTTCCAAACCAGCTCAGAATTTCATATTAGATGTTTTTAAGATATACTTGATCATTTCCACCCATAAAATAAACAAAAGATAGACTTTTTAAGAATGAAAGATTTAGTTTCAAAACTTACCCGAAGTTTACGTTTTAAGTGTTTTCTATTGGTTTTTCTTTTGGTAGCCAAAGACTTCCTCTATTTTCAAGTGCAGAAACAGAGCAAGTTGTTGCACATAATGGAGAAGAAAGGAAGACTATTGAAAACAAAAGAAAATGCTCAAGTTGAAATCTCCTGATGAATTTCCACCGACAAGGTAAAGAAGAGTAAAGAAAGTGGAAGGTAGCTTAGAACAAACATCAATCCAATTGGTGCGTGAGAAGACTTTGGCACTCTATAAATGGAATCATGTAATTGCAATTGATGCATTGAATAAGAATCATTGACAGAAGGCCAATAACTCTCCATAGTCTTTCTCTCTTGTGTGTATTTAGAAGCTCAGTGAATTAAACGTGGGTTAAGTAAACTAAGTTTGATTGAATATGATTGAAAAAAACTTAGGTTTGAATAACCGTAATTTATGTTTAGAAGACATTTGAGCAAACATAGTTTGGAGGAAACAAATGTGATTTGGTGTAGAACATGATGTTTAGATGTCGGTGTACAAACTTAGTTTGAGATGTGTAATTACTAGAAATAGTATAAATTTTATATTTTATTTTTTGATGTACCATTATTATTATTGTCATTTATTTAAAGCTAACTTAGTAAATTATATCAATATTTTAAGTGCACTAATTTTTAGTAAATGAATTATAGACTAATTTTTTCTAATAATTGACTAATTTAATGTGCTAATAAATTGCTAATAAATTAGTGAATTATAGTTAAACTACTAATAAATTGTTAGATGAAAATTGAATTATTGACTAATTTTTTATTAATAAATAATTAATAATTTTAATTTCTAATTGAAATTTTAATTAATCACTAATTACTTATTTTAAAGTAAATGAGATACTAGTGATGACTAATATGCAAATCATACAAAAAAAAAACTTAATTGCATGAAAAGAAATCAAAAGTTCATTTTCAAAATAAAGGAAATAATCACATTAATTAGTATTACTATACATAATAGATTATATAAATATAAATCTATATAGATATTCACATAATAGTTTAAATAACTAATTTAATTAAATTAAATTAGTTTTCATTAATTAGTATTACTATACATAATAGATTATATAAATATAAATCTATATAAATATTCACATAATAGTTTAAATAACTAATTTAATTAAAATAAATTAGTTTTCACTTGGTATATAAGTTTAAAATTAAAATTTAGTTCATTCCACCTTTATTCAGTCTATATTTTTAATTCAAACCAAATTTTGTTTTAATTTTATTATTTACGTCAAACGTTTCTATTTATTCACTTAAGTTTTTAGTTAAAGTTTTCCTTTTATATTTTGCTTGATTTAAGATCAGATCTAACTTCATATAGGTCCCTAGTTTCAGAACATATTTTGTTTTAAATTTAAATCGACCCCTGTGAACTTTTTAGTTTATTCACTTAGATCCTTGATCAAAATGTTCTTTGTTTTTCGCTTGATTTAAGATCATGTCTAACTTCATAGGTCTCTAGTTTCAGAATATATTTTATTTTGAATTCAAATTGACCCCTGTAAACTTTTATTTTATTCACTTAGGTCCTTGATCAAAATTTTTCTTTTGTTTTTCGCTTGATTTAAGATCATATTTCATTTCATCTAAGTCCCTAGATTAATGATATATGCTGTTTCAAAATTAAATCAACCCTAGTGAACTTTTCAATTTTTGTAGTTTAGTCCCTACAGTTTACTGTCATAGATTTTTTTTACTGATTTTTCTCTTCTTTTCTCCTTGGTTTGGCATCCGAATCAGCCCAGAATTTGTTTTAATTGGATTGAAGATTCATTATATCATTTTAGCCCAGAATCATGAAAGAAAATGAATCAAAAATCAAGTTTTAAAATTAAAAACTCAATTTGTTTTCTGGTTTTCTGGAATCAGTCGAGCCTTCAGTGTGGCTCTCTCGTCTGTCTCTCTATCACCTCCCTCATGCCTTTCTATCTTTCTTCCATCTCTCTCTCACATCTTTCGAATCTCCCTCTCTTTCTTTCTTTAGTTCTACCAAGTTCTTGCCCATCAACAATCTTGCCAACTCTCTTCAACCTCCCCTGCTTTTTCATTTTTAAACAGGGGAGAGGCGCACACACAAGGGGACATACAGAAGATAGAGAGAAGGGTTTTCAGGAAAATATATATTGAGGGGCAGAATAGTATACTGAAAAAAAAAATCTACCCTAGCCACGTTACATTCATCGGAAAAGCAACAAAATGCCGCTACAAAATCTACCGAGATTTCAGAGCTCCCAAACTAGGTTTACATTTAACGTGGTTGGTGTGTAATTTTTCCCAAACATCCTGGATTAAGGCAAACCATGGTTGGAGGCATAGTAAACTTAGGATCTGCAAACTCAACACGCAAACAAACAGGCTCTTCGTCCTTTCCATCATCTTCTCTCTATCCTTTTTCACTTTCATTTCCATCATCAAATTACTTTCCTATCATCTCCCACTTATTATTACTATTTACTTATTTTATTCTTTTAAAAAATTTCCTCTTTTTAAGTCTTCCTAATTTAATTCATTTAATTCATAAGAAAATGTTAAATTTTTGGGATGTTACAAAACAAGGTGTACTGTTTGGTTCAACGAATGGGACGAGAAGGAAGGACTTTAATAGAGGAAAATGGAAGGGAGAGAAGAGAAGGGAAAATAAAATTTTTTTTGTTTGATTTAGTTTGAGGAGAGAGAAACAGAGAGAAAATAAATATTCTTTTGTTTGGTTTGTAAGGGGAGGAAAGGAAAAATAAAAAAAAATGACTATTATGACCCTTTTATTGTATAATCAATAGAACATGATAAATTTGTTATTACTTATATTCAAATAAATTAGCTCATTTATTATTGTGAAATAATATAATATTTTAGCAACTTCAATTTAATTTATCTAAAATGTATCTCAAATATATAATGTGTTTTAAAAATTATAAGATTTTAATTTTATTCTTTTTTTTTTGAAGAGAACCACTATTATTTTATTTAAACCAAACAAGTTAAATTCTAAATATATTCACATGCTAGATTTAGGACCAGACTAAGGAAATGCCCATTCCACCAAGTAAGATCTTGGTAACAACAAGTTTTTTCCATACCATGAGCAATTCTATTACAGGACCTATTCGAAAAGGTAAGGGAAAAATTATCCAAAGAAACAGCAAGGTCTTTGACATCTTCCAGAAATTTCAAAGAGAGGCGATATCAGGTTTGATTCATTGAACTCACCTACAACTTGGAGACAATTAGTTTCTAGAATTTTATTGTTAGAAAAAAAATAATTAAGTAAAATTTAACCAACTTCTTAATTTATTCAATTTATTTTTAATATGATTATTTTTTTGTTGTCCTTTATTATTTAGTTATATATATAATATATTATTTCTGTATAATAATAATAATAAACTTTTATATAGTCCAAATATGTTAATAATATATTATTTAAGAAGCAAAATAAAGTAAGTCAAAGGACAATTTTGATATTAAAAAAATTATTGAGGATATTTATGTCTTTTATATTGTTATAATTTTTCTTCTCTCCAAATTTGCTCACTTTCAAAGGGAAAGAAAATGAGAGGGACTGTCAAAATGGTTAAGCCCGTTAGACCGGCTCAGCCCAGCCTTGTAGATGGGGCAGGATAGGCCAATATTTTTGTAACTCATATTTAATAAGGACTTTAAGCCCAACATATTTAAGCCCATAAGGTTTAGGTGGGCTAGGACGGGTTGGTCCCATGAGCTTTTTTTTGTTTAAAAATATTAGTATTTTGGGTTTGTAATTTTTTTTTTGTTACTTAAATCATGAGTTATCAAGGTTGTCCAAGTATATAAAATTAATCCATAAAGTAATATATATATGACTCAACCTAATGTCATAATACAAAAGAGATACTTCTAAAATTAAAAATATAATCCCATAATAGCTATATTTTTTTTTTCGTTTTGAATATTTGACAATAGTCTATATTTCTTTCTCATTGAACTTCATTTAACAAATATGTCACATATAATATGTTTTTTTTAATTTTGTCATGTATTATATTTAAATTTATAATATATATTTAAATTATAGTAAAAATTAATTATTTTTTAAATAAAAAAATATAGGCCGACCTAACTCAGTTCATGACCTTTGAAGGACTAGGTTAGGCTATAATTTTCAACATAATTATTATCAAAAACCTGACCCAACCCATATGGACTTAGATTGACCCAATCCAATCTCACTCCATTAACATTTATAGGAGGACGGAAGAAATTTTTCACCTACAACCAAACAATATCACAAGGTCAAGTAAGAATACTCTAATGTGAGTAGTGAAAACGTTAGGCTGACGTAAATGTATAACCGTTAGATTTTTGTGAACCAATGCCCAAGATTTTACCATCGATTGCCATATAACATGCGTCACAAATTAAAAATCATCAAATTTTAAAATTTTTAAAACTCAACTCAGTCAGTAAATTAATTAACATACTCGTTTACCATCTTTTCAAACTAAATAAATTATAATATAACAAAGAGAAATTATGTGGAAGAAAAAAAAGTAATTACCTTATACCATTTTCTTTATTTTTCGAAAGTATAAAAATACAATTTAATTTTATATTAAAAATTACTGAAAAATAAACTTAAAAAAGTAATTATTAATTATTGAAAGTAAAATGTAATTACTTTCAAAAAATTAAATTATATTTTTTATACTTTCAGAAAATTAAGAAAATGGTATAACGTAATTACTTTTTTCTCCCACATAATCTCTCTTTGTTATATTATAATTTATTTAGTTTACTTAGATATACTTTAGAACCAATTATTAAAATTAAGTTTTGATAACATGGGTAAACGAGTATGTTAATTAATTTACTGTCTGAATTGAATTTTTAAAAATTTCAAAAATTTGACGATTTATAATTTGTGACTTACTCAAAAAATAAGGACAAAACTAGTTACTATTGAAGAGAGAGAGAGAGAGAGGGCTGAACTGAAATTAGAGAACGCATATGGTGTACTGCACATTATATAACAATCGATGGTAGAATCACGAGTGTTGGTTCACAAAAATCTAACAGTCACACGTTTCTGTTAGCCTAACGTTTTCGAGTTTTCCAGCCATATATTATTGTTGTGTAAAAAAATTAGCAAGATACTATTTTTTTCAAAAATATTTAACCTAATACTACTAAATCTGTCCCATTGTCGTTTTTTATTCTTTTTTTTTTAAGTTTAAAAGGAATTCGGCCACACAGCAGCCGAGTTCCTAACACCGAAAAAAAATTGTTAGGAACTCAGCCAAACAATGGCCGAGTTTGTAACATCCCGACTTTTTATTTTCTTTAAAAATAATAATACTTCTCTAAATCGGTTTATTAGATAATTTTTAAATAATTTCTTTTCAAATAATTATGGATGTCACTATTTACGAATTTACTATTCATGTAAATAGTAATCTCACAGAAAAATTGACATGATTCTCTTTAATTATATCTGAGTTTGAATATATACAATAATAATAATAATAATAATAATAGTAATAATAATAATAATAATAATTTACATAATTTTTTATATTCTCTTTACATCTTTGAATTATGAACTACCACAAAATATATTTCTACACTTCAATCTCATCATTAATATCATCAAGTCTTCCCCTTTTTTCCTGAAATGATCAATTTTCTAAAAATGAGATATAAAATATCTCAGTAGCTAGTCACTTTATTAAAAACATGGAAATATATGAACAAATCATTTCAGCCATAAAAGAATAACATCACACTGATAATAATTAAATTTCTCTTATTCACTATATAAAACAAGATTTATAAATAAAATTCTGTAAAAACTGATTGTGCACATAGATATCATAAATCATAAATAATCATACTTTTATGGAAGACTAACTACCTTATGAAGAATTATCCTTAAATATGTATCTAAATCCCTTCTTCCTATGATATTTCTCATTGTCTTCTCTCTTCTTCTTCTTTCTTTTCTATTTCGTCTCTTCCTCTCTCTTTTCTCTTTCTCTCTCTCTTCTCTTTTTTTCTCTCTTGTTTTCTCTTTCTTTCTTCCTTCCCCACCGTGCACACACACACACATATATATATATTTTATCCTCCTCATTACCTCACATATTTTTTTTTATCTCTCCCTCTTTTTCTCCTCCGTTCACACATACACACACTCCCACAAATTACTTTTGGTTAAAAATAATAAAAAGACCTCAAATCTTTTTATTTTATTCAATTATGTCCCTAATTAATGATAAAATTCTCTTTATGTCTCTTAAAATTTTTTTAATAACTATTTTATCTTTATTTACTTACTCATTTATTTATTTAGCCCCATTTTCTAAGATAATTAAATTTTGGATATCACATTCTCCCTCCCTTAAAATGAATTTTGTCCCTAAAATTCAATTTAATACATATATACACATATGTAAATTGCAACTACGACTTGCACGAAAATATTACAAGTACAAACACCACATTTACTACATAGTCAATCTATCATTCTTTTTACACAACTGTACTATTATATTTGTTTGAATTTGTGTATGATTTATTGGGTGATTAAACCCTCAATCACTTTACATTTGTACAGTAGATTTATGTATGATTTCTTGGATGATCAATCCCTCAATCACTTTGCATTTGTACCGTAGATTTGCGTATGATTTCTTGGATGGTCAATCCCTCAATCACTTTGCATTATGTGCCGTAGATACTTGCACCGAATGACCTGAGAATTTAACCCTCAAACTCTTTGTGCATAGGTTTTCATAGTTATACATTGAGTAGTATGAGATTTTAACCCTTTCAAACTCATGTATTAGATCCCGTAGATCTTTGCAGGTTTTTCATAGTTATACACTGAGTAGTATGGGACGTTAACTCTTTCAAACTCATGTATTCAATCCTGTAAATCTTTGTTCATCAATAAAATAGTGAGAATTTATCACATAGTACAATTACCATGAAATAAATTAATTTATACATACTTTTATTTCTTTGAATTTCTATAGAAAAATATATCAATTATCATATATTGTCATCTGAAAAATTGATTGCTCAATATCTAAATAATATTGTAAATGAGACTTATATTGTACTTTGACTAATAACATCAAATTAGCTTAGCAAGGTTATTCACTTACCTTGACTTTTGCTCAATTTTACCTTGAATCATCCTTGAAAATGTGTAAGATAATGGAAAATGCATCACCAAAAGCATCCAAGGTAATCTCTTTTTTTTAGTATTATTTTATTTTCTTGTAGAATTTAATTTCTCTTATGAAACATATCTTCACTTGTTTCATAATACATCATAATCATACATAATTTCTTCTAACTCAAATTCTCTCTACAGAATTAAGAGTTATTACATAAACATATATATGTTTATACTAATAACATATATAATCATAAATATGGCATGGAATAAGAATTCCATATCATTTTTGTAGAATTCTATCTTCAAGAATACTTTCAGAGAGAAAACAAACACATAAATAATTCATATGATCATAAGAAATACAAGCTTTATTTATAATTCAAGGTACACTTTACTAGGTACTTAATTTTATAGAGATAAATATCTCTAATATGTTTATCTAGATTATCACACTCAAAGTGAATTCTAATTTAACTTTGGCATACCTTTCCTTTTTATAAATTTAAGCTATAATGATTTCTTATATGTAAAATATACTGGCCAGACATACATTACAAATAAGACTCCATTATTTTTGTTATTCATCAAAAGATACTTGGTATGCCTTTATTCATATTTAATCAATTCTCTATATGGCTTACTTTTACTCAAATATTTTTCTAAATCTCACTTAATCATAACAAACATTCACAGCAACTCAAACACAAACATTATAAAAATAATACTTTTAACAAATCAAATAATTACATGTAAGTATTTTCCTTTCCATAAGATAGCAAGACCTTCCTCTGATATTATTTTGTAACATCCCGACATTTTATTTCTTTTAAAAATAATAATACTTCTCTAAATCGGTTTACTAGATAATTTTTGAATAATTTTTTTTCAAATAATTATGGATGTCACTATTTACAAATTTTACTATTCATGTAAATAGTAACCTCGCAGAAAAATTGACAGGATTCTCTCTAACTATATCTGAGTTTGAATATATACAAAAAAATAATTATTATTTACATAATTTTTGATATTCTCTTTATATCTTTGAATCATGAACTACCACAAAATATATTTCTACACTTCAATCTCATCATTAATATCATCAAGCTTCCATTTTTCCTGAAATGATCAATTTTCTAAAGGTGAGATATAAAATATTTCAGTAGCTAGTCACTTTATTAAAAATATGTAAATATATAAACAGATCATTTTAGCCATAAAAGTATAACATCACATTCATAATAATTAAATTTCTCTTATTCACTATGTAGAACAAGATTTATAAATAAAATTCTATAAAAACTGATTGTGTACATAGATATCATAAATCATAAATAATCATATTTTTATGGAAGACTAACTTCCTTATGAAGAATGATCCATAAATATGGATCTAAATCCCTTCTTCCTCTGATATTTCTCATTGCCTTTTCTCTTCTTCTTCTTTCTTTTCTATTTCGTCTCCTCCTCTCTCTTTTCTCTTTCTCTCTCTTCTCTTTCTTTCTCTCTTGTTTTCTCTTTCTTTCTTCCTTCCCCACCGTGCATTCACATAACACACACACACACACACACACACACACACACACACACACACACACACACACACACACACACACACACACACATATATGTTTTATTTTTCTCATTACCCCATATGTTTTTTTTATTTTTTCCTCTATTTCTCCTCCGTCCACATATACACACACCTCACACACATCACTTTCTCACTTTTTCTTTTGGTTAAAAATAATAAAAAGACCTCAAATTTTTTTATTCTATTCAATTAGGTCCCTAATTAATGATAAAATTCTCTTTATGTCTCTAAAAAATTTCTTAATAATTATTTTATCCTTATTTACTTGCTCATTTATTTATTTAGCCTCATTTTCTAAGGTAATTAAATTTGAGATATCACAAAGTTCCTGTATTTTTTTTTATAAACCAAAGAGACTCGGCTACATGCTAGCCGAGTCTCTTGAGAAAATGGAGTCTTGGCCATGGGATGGCCGAGACTCATTAAAAAAAAAAAATTCGACCAGTGTATATATAAAAAAAGAAAAAATCTTGTATTTTTTAGTATAATAAATAATGTCATTATGTATAATTTATATAGGTAGTTAGATTAATTTATAAGGTTTTAAATGAACAAATATTTCTTATTACATATTTAAAAAATATAAACAATATAATTATATTTAGTTACATAATATAAGTAATAATATGAACAATTTTTATATTTAATATATAATTAGTAATATTATTTATACACTGTATAATTTGATAAATTAGTATAATAAACAATAATTTTTAATTAAAATCATAATCATTATTAATTAAAAAAGAAATGTCGAAGTATTCTTGATAGTTTGATAAATATTATTATAGTTTAATAATCCTGTATTAAGAGCTAAATTGGCTAAAGGAATGGGTCATAAAATAAATATAATAAATAATTAATACGAATTGTAGAACTTAAAAATTTCTATATAATTGTGCATCCAAGTATAAATTTATAATTATTTAACAATAATTATTAAATGCATAAAATAATATCAACTATACTAGTTAGTTTAAATTTTAAATATCATTGTCAATCAATAAATATACAAATCAATTAATACTAAAAGTGTTATAATATATAATTTATGTGGCATATAACTTAATTGAAATGGCTACCGATCCCACAACATGGTCGCGTAATCACTCGTTGCGATTGTCAATGACGTAGTTCTTCCTCTTGCTCTTCTTTTATTTCGTCTTCTTCTTCTTCTTCATCTTCACCCCCATCATTATCTTCTCCTATTGTTTCGGGAACATTAGTGATAGAATTCAAACCTAATACAGGAGATTCAACTGGGGGTATCATATGAGGTGGTGTCATAAATTTCATTCCAAATGCAACATTATCCATTGAAGGCCCAGCAAATAATGATGAAAAGTCATATTGTTGCTGCATTGACATCAGACTGAAGTAGTCACCCTCTGTCGAGTGTGTTGGCACATAAAGAGAAGAATAAGAGCCGCCAACGTCTGTGTGTGAGGGACCGGCCCTATAACATCCAAAGCCAGGTTGGGTGTGATAGTCAGCTGAAGTAGCACCTTGTTATGGCAACAAAGCACCCAGTGCGTAGCATGGATTATAAGGAATATGTTCTCTAGCCGCTACCAACCCATGAGATCTCTTTCCTGGCACCTCTTCTGAAATGATGGCCTCCGATAAGTACTGAGCATGTGGAGTTGGATGAGAAATGGTGTGGTCCCTAAGTTCGTTCATTGCGGTAATAATGTTTGTCATCCCTAGTTCAAATTGTTGGAAGACATCTTCAGATCTAGGGTCTGCATGAACAAGATCGCGCATATACTCTGCCGCATCAACCTATCAATTAGAAGAAAAAATAAGAATTAAAATAAAAGAATAAAATGCAAAAAAAAAATGTAAATGATACTAAACAAAAAATCTACCACATAACCCTGGGCATCATTGGCTGGATTAATCCACATTCTTGTATGTGTCCAATATCATTTCATGTATTGGGAGCTATGATCCAGTGGATATGATGGGGGCTGCCGTGCGACCAACTGATCTCGCCATTGGTTCCAGTCGTCAACCATAGGCCAAAGAATTAATGACCAGTCAGTATCAGTTTTGCCACGCATTTGCAACGTGTGCCATCGACCAAGCTAGACCAGTGGGTCAGGAATCATTTGGTCCTTTCTAAATTGGTGAAGCACTCAGTCTACTCGGTGCCACTCAAGTATATGATAACAAATGAGTGGAACACATACATGCCGTACATCAGAGTCAGTGCAACAATAATCTGGAATCATTCCAGACACAGAGGTATGGGCACCAAATAAACCGAAAAAAAAAAAGAAAACAATTTAGTGAAGTACATATATATTATCATTGTGTTTATAACGTATGTTTATTAAATATGATACCTCGTGAGGTACCAACCTATCCAACAGAACTCGGTAGGACTTCAGGGCATCGATTGTGCCATTAGCTAGATCTCGAGCACCTTTCCAGCTGCAATGATTTTATAAATACACGAGTTAGATCATTGAATACTAAATAATAAATAATAAACTTATAATAGAAGTAGTAATTGCATACCGATGACCCAAAGATGGAAGCGTAGGATACCGATCTAGATCTCGATCTGGGGTGGGGTGTTTCTGAGGTGTTAACATGAGGAATCGGTCCCATGCCCACAAGTGTATTAGAGTATGGCACCCACCGATTTCTTTTTGGTTGGGGTCAGTGGCCGAGCAAAGTTCCCTGTAAAGGTGGGCCAATACCGCTGATCCCCAACTATGGCGGCCACAATCCTCGAAGTCACGAAAGAACTGCAGATATGTGAGGTACATCTTGTTGCCTGATTTATCAGGTATCAGGTACCCTTCAATCAACTGTAAAATGTATGCACGTGCAAAACGTTACACCTCCACGGGTGTTGCACCCTCAGGCAAGTGAGGGAAGGTATCCCTAAGCCAATTTATCATAATTCACCCACCATCTATTATGTTACGGGGCGAGATAACCCCCAAAAGCTCCTCACATAAGGCTGGCCAATCAGCAGATACTCTCCCAGTTATCGGCCTACCAGCACATGAGAGACCTAACTGTATGGCCACATCCTGTAGTGTGATGGTGCACTCACCCAATAAAACATGAAAAGTATATGTCTCCGGCCTCCACTGCTTAACTAGTGTCGAAATAAGAGCAGGATTGTGTTCAAATATACTCAATCGAGCGACGCTGTAGAAGCCAACATCACGTAGGTAAGGAATGATCACTGCATGTGGGTCACTCGTTAGGATACATCATCGAAAGCGTAAAAGACGACCACTCTGCAAGTTAAATAATCAGTGAACAAAATTTGTTTTCAGTTTAAACAATTATATAGTGTTCTTATCAAAAACATACCTTCTTTACCCAAACATCTTGAGATATGTGTTGATCCTGTAGGTACAAAAGTGATTCGTTGTCGGGGCCAGGGTTAACCACGCGTCTAACATCGACCATTGTAAACAAACAACCTATGGGTAAATAAATTAAATCTAGATTAATCGATCTGATGCCATTATATGAAGTACATATAATCACACTTAGGATAATACAGCCTAAATAAAAAAATAATCATTTCAAAAATTATCCAAAATTACACGAATATGTTCTGAATTCAACTATATACAATTATATCAAATACAAAAAATAAACTAGGGACGACATTGTGGACAGTTTGCTCGGTTGTGACCCTGTTGCCGACATATACTACATCTAGATGGTTAGCGACGTTGTCTGTAATCCATCTCCATCCGTAGGCGTGTTGATCTTGGCCTCCCTTTGGCTCTGATAAGGGTTGGATCTAGTAGTAACCGTGGACTTTGGACCAATGGCCAATGTTATAAGCCACCGATAGGTTGCCACAGTGAGCTGTAAGCCATTAATATTGTATCAGTCCAATATACACGGTCGACAAACTCGTTAGGATTAATGTTTGCCTTCGCACACACTACTAACGCATGTGGGCATGGAAAATGCCAAACTTGGAACTGTCCACAATCACAGTGACAACCATTAATCAGGTTTAGCCTGCAAATACGCCTTTCTTGATGGGTGGAAGGGTTGTCTGCCTCTTCCGCTTCAAAAACTCTGGTTACTCGATTAAATATGCGTACAATACATGAACATTATTTTACTCTATTCTTTGTCATCCTTGCACGCATGATCTCTGAGTGTATCTCATTGACGGTAGTAGGTGACTTTAGACTCTCCCAATACTGGTCAAAGTAAGTGGCTAACTTGTACAATGTGGTCGTCACTAACCTTAGAACAGGGAAATGCCTAATGGCATTGAAGATATGGTTCATGGACTCGACTAGGTTTGTTGTCATCTGACCCCATCGACAACCAATAGTATCATATGATCGCACCCATTGCTTGGGCTTTAGTCCTCGTAGTCAAATCTCTACCTGCCTATTTTTATTTGAAGGCGATGCAAGCATTTCATTCACCATCCGATCCACCACTCGTGTATCATATGAATATCCTAATTTAAATAATATAATGATTAGTCCACGAAATATTTATAAATTCAAATATTACTTAAATCTCAATAAAAACATATCGACATGCCTGAGCCTTTTAGACAAGAACTTTGACCCCCAATGTAGTGCGAGCATTACTGACCAAGTGCAGTAGACAATACATATGGGGCCAACTATGTTAGGGCGCACTAGTTACAAGCCCATGATGCATATCAAAAATTAAAGTTATGTCCCAGTTGCCCACAACCCGTTCCTTGAGAAGCTGAAGGAACCACGACCAAGATTCATCCATTTCTTGTTCCACCAGCACAAATACAATAGGCAACACTTTATTGTTGTCGTCCTGGGATGAAGCGATCATTAAGGTTCCTTTATACTTTCCGTACAAAAATGTACCGTCCACCAGTAAAATTGGCTTTAAGTGAGCCAATGCATCTATACATGGTTTGAAGGGCCAAAATACCTGGACAAACTTCTCCTGTGGGTTACCATTATCATCATCAGGTAATGGATCTTTCTTCCACTCCACCACAGAACCTGGCATCGCCTGCTGGACCGTAGTCATAAACCGAGGCAACAACGCATATGATTCCTCCCAGTCCCCATATACCTCGGCAATGGCCTTCTATTTTGCATGTCATGCTTTCCAGTAAGAAATTTTATAGCCAAATTGGACTTGCATATATGCAATTACTTAACTGACCGAGATGTTCGCATTAGCTTGCACTAAGGGTTTAACATGATAGGCTATAACATATGCATCCAACTTCCGGTGATCTTGGACTAGAGATGCTTTGGCACATGTATGGGGACCTGGATACTTTGTAATCCGCCAACAATCACTGGACTTTACTGGGATAGCTCTAAGTCTCCACCCGCAACCTTTTTCCTTGTTAGTACACTTGTATACTTCAGCATCTTTTCTTTGATGGACTACTCTATAGGTGTGGTGGTTCAAGATAGACCATTCTTTTACATCAATTTGGAATCACGTTTTATCACTGAACAACTTCCCAACATAAAGGTCACCATCATTCATTATTAAACTCCTAGGTTCTTCATCGCTCATTAACTCCTCATCTGGAAGGCTTGTTAAAAAACTATGTGCAGGGTGTCGATACTCATTGATAGAAGGGACTATGACTCCTTCGCCCTGCACTTCGTTATCATCTTCATCGCCGTCATCAGCATCATCACTATCACTATCGGCTAAATTACAAAAACACTCCTCCTCGTCAATAAAGTCATTCATGCATGGTGGGAGAAACAAAGGAATATCATCCAGTTGCAGCACCGGTTCATCATCATCTGCCAATAATCGACTACTAAATATTCCTTGACTGGGGGGCTGGGATGAAATATCACAAGGAACAATGGCTTGTGATGTACCAACTGAGGTATTAAGATCCATCTGACGAATTGAAGTTTGATTAGCAGTTCGAGATACTCAGCTTGAGACCTTAACACTTTGTTCATTATTGTTGTAACTGTATTGTCAGAACTGACACTTATTTTTCTATACTCTTCTTGAAAGAAATCCCTAATGAATATTTTATCCACTGATTCACTTGGGGGGAGATCTAAATTCTCGTAAATATTACTTTTCAATTCGTCTAAGGTGATATTTAAATCATCAAGTGTCATCATCCCGTAAACATCATATATAAATGTAGTCTTTGATCACGCTTAACATTCTTTCCATTGACATAAATATACATGTTTATTCCTAAACTCATCTTGACTGCCTATAAAATAAGTAAGAAACAACAAATATTTATTCCAAAAATCTATTTTTTCTAATTTAGTAGACAAATCTTGTTCATTATATCTTAATATATCCTAATATAAATATACAATATTAAACACTAAAAATAAATAACTATATTCTTTTCAAATATATTATATGAAATAAAAAAATGAAAATTTATAATTAATTTGTAAAATAAAACATCTACACAAACTATAATTTTGTAATTGTAAAAATATATTTCCAGAGTATATTTCTTCCACATTTAAAATAAGAAAATCTAATTTATAATTATTTTCTTAAATCTGTTAGAAAATTTTTTAGAAAAAAGTATTTTTTTTGTATAATATATATTTCTTTTTAAATCTTATAGTGCAAATTATATATTTTTACATTCTATATAGTTATTTTTTACATTTTTTAGGAGAAAATATATTTTCCTATTTTTTATAATTATTTTTAAATCTTTTATAAAAATTATTTTTTACACTATATAAATCTTTTAGTAACACAAACTAAATTAATTTTTTTAAATCTTTTAGTAAAAAAAAATAGCTTTTTACCTTAAAATATATCTTTAAATTTTATACTGATACAATTTTTTTTAAAAAAAAATAGCTTCTTACCTTCTAAAATAACACAACTTAATTTACACTTTTCAATTTACAATTTTTTTTCATAACTAGTATTTTCCTTCAACTACAACTTTTTTTTCAAAGTACAATTATTTCTTAAATCTTTTATGAGTAAATATATTTTTATATTATATTTAATTATTTTTAACTTTTTTGTAAAAAAATATTTTTTTAATATTATATATTTAATTTTCAAATGTGATACTAAAAAATATATATTTTTACATTCTATATGATTTTTTTTAATTCTTTTAGGAGAGCATAATTTTTTTTTGTTATTTCTAATTTACATATTTTTAATATTTAATTTTTAAATCTTTACATAATAATATTTAATTTTCAAATCTTTCAGTAAAAAAATATATTTTTATATCATATAAATATATATTAAGACAACCTAAATTAATTTTTTGTTTAAATCTTTCAGTAAAAAATATTTTTTTATACTATATATATATATATATATATATATATATATATTCATTTTTTTAAATCTTTCATTATTTTGAAACAATAGCATTTGCCTAATTATTTTATAAAGAAATGCAGTATCTCACCAAGAAAAGTCTCAAATGGGTTTCAATTTATTTAATAATTCTTTTAGGATATCATTTTTTTTTGTTATTCATAGTTTTTTTAATCCTTTTAAATCTTTTCTTGAAAAAAAAATTTACATACTTTTTAGAATTATTTTTTCAGTCTTTTAGAAAAATATATATTTTTATATCATATAAATATTTTAGTTAGACAAGCTAATTTAATTTCTTTAAATATTTCAATAAAAATTATATTTTTATATTATATATATATATATATATATATATATATATATTCTTTTTTTAAATATTTTATAAAAGAAATGTAGTATCTCATAAAAAAAAGTCTTAAATGAATGTCTGAATTTATTTTTACTAATATTATCATTTCCGTATTTTAGTTATCTAATCACAAAAATAAATTAAAAATCTATCTATGTGTAAACATAAAAATTAGAACATCATATAATTCCTTATCACAAAAATTTAAACATATTATTCTACCTAAAAATAGTACTAATCTACATTTTAAAATTTATACATACAAATTTAAATATAATGTAATAAAAAAAATTAAAATATTCATCTAACCTCAACTATATTCTAAACTTCTCCTTCTTCTTCCTACTATATCTCCAACGTGTCTATCTCTTGCAAACTATTGCTCTTTCTCACTCAACCTCAACGTCTCTTTCTCTCTCTCGGTTCCACCAGGAGTGTGTGTGTATCTTCAATGGTCCCCCTCCTCTTATAGTAGACACATAGACACATACCATATTTACTCTCCCAACCACTCCCTCCCTGCCTCCTCCTCTGTGACTATCCTGTTGCGTCGTTTGTCATATTTGGTTCAACTTTTCAGAACTCGGCTGGCCGAATTCTATTTTTTTTTAAAAAAAAAAGAGTCTCGGTCTTTAATTTTTTTTTAAATAAAAAAGATGTGAGTGGCCAGCTACTGGCCAAGTTCCTCACATCTTATTTTTATTTTTTAAATTCGGTGTCAGGAACCTTTTAAACTTCAAAAAAAAAATATAAGAAACGATGATAGGACAGATTTAATAGTATTAGGCTAAATATTTTTAAAAAAATAGTATCTTACTAATTTTTTTACATAATAATAGTATATGGCTGAATGTTGGAGAATCCATACTCTTCAAGGTTTTGAAAAGAATAATACTCGACAAAATTTCATCCAACAATTTAGATCATTTAACGATTCGATTAATTTTATATTTTTTAAAAAATGATATTATTAATTTTTAATGAATTCAATCTTATATTAATAATTCTAATTTTATATCTTTTTTCATTTTTTGTACACTTATTGCTAAGCGCCAGTGTCTTGATTCGCCGCAAACATGTATTATGAGGAGACAAGGAAGCTTCTTCTTCCTTGTTGTCGTCGGTTTTTTTTTTTCCTTTGACAAAAGCACTTTTTAAAATCTTTAACATTTATACTAAATTTTAATTTTATTTTTAATATTTTTTTACATTCATTATATTATAAATATTTTATTTTTATTTTTTTGTTAACATCATTTATTCTACCAGTTAAAAATGTTAAATGAATGATCAATAAATAAAGTAACTTTGAAACAAAATTAAAACTTATAAAACTCAAATATATCCTTTTTATTTCTTTAATATTTTTTTATATCAATTATATCTTATATATTTTATTTTTGTTTCATATCTACTTTTTTTACTAATTATCCAATCAATATTTTTCATCAGTAAAATAAATATTAATAAAAATAATAAATTTAAAACAAAAATAGAAACATGTAAAATATAACTAAAATTTAAAACAAAGTTGTTAAAAATAAAATTAAAATTTAGTATAAATATTAAAAACGTTAAAAATACTTTTTTTTGTTTTTTTTGTTTTTTTCCTTTTGTTTTTCCCTATTGTTCTTTGAAAGAAAAACTACAAGAAGAAATCAAAATGTTTATCTTTCCTTGTTTAAGTTAAGAAATTTCGGGTAAAGAAGCAGGAAAATAAATTTAAATTTGGTAACTTTATAGGCTCGATGTAATAAAAGTAACAGATATCTCCATAAATAGTTCATAGAAGAGGCAAACTGCTAAGGAAGCACCCATTCACTGCAACTACGTATGGTGCTTTATTTAAACAGCAAATTGTACCAACAACCCCATCAGCCGGGTTTAAATCTCAAACAAACTGGTCAAGGTATTCATCAACAGTGGTGTATTTGACATCAGGATAGGCTGCTGAAGCCTCCACACCAAAAGACGGCTCAATTTCAAAGTTAGTGTGATCTCCTTTCACAAACACTGAGTGTCCAATTGACAGAACCACATTGGTGGGAGGTGGGGAATCTGCAAGAACAAGAAATAAATTGCCAATGTCAAAACAGCCACATCCCTGAGAATTCAAAACTTTGTTGTCCTATGCTCAGGAGTCTTATGTTCATCAATAACCCAATTTGTCAAACAATCATTCTGTTGTAAAATTTGTGTATAATGCTTGTGTATTTCAAAAAAGTAAGATTTAATCTTACATCAACTATGACATAAAGAGATGATGCCTTATGTGTGTAAATATTATAATGAATTCATAAAAAGATAAGAGAAGAAGTGGGCTTGCGCTCACACTACCAAGCAATTCCCTAGCCCCCCAACAAACATGCACGCAAGACATATTAGGTGAGCCTAATTTTACTTGTTTACTTTTTTAAAATAATTTTAATTATTTTTTGTGCCACATTTTTATCTCATTTTTTTACGGTTTCTAACAAGACTCAGCGTTAGTTGTCAAATTTCATGACACATTCATCTCTCAAATTAATAAGAGAAGTTTTTTCAGAAATAATTAATACTCAATCACCTTGAATTTGCTTCAAGACTTGCTCATCTGGAACGTAGACTCTTTCAACAGTTTTACCAATCTTCTTCTCCCAAAGAGAAACCAAATCGTTGAAAGAGTAGGTGTTGCCTGGGGGTCTAATGTAGAGAATTTTGTTCAAAGTCCTTGGATCATCCACCGCTTTGATTGTATAGGTACCAATATCTTCTTCCTTGTTAAACACAGCTGTTGAGATCAAGTAAATGTTAATATTAAATAGGTAAATATAAGTGGCACACATGTATATATATATATATATATATATATATATATAGAGAGAGAGAGAGAGAGAGAGAGAGAGAGAGAGAGTAAATATACAAATCAGTCCGAAAGATACACATTTTCTTGTTTGGTCCTTGAAATTTAAATATTGAACAAATTAATTCCTATAAGTTACAAACTAAGTACAAATTAATTCTTTTGTAAAACTGAATTGTATATTTACTTATAATTGAGGAATTCACTCAATAACCATGTATAACAAATCCATAACATTCAAAGACTAAGTTGTGTTGAGTTAAATTTTCAAAGATTAAACAATTAATCCACGTATATTTCAAGGGCTAAATTATTAATACATTCAAAGACTAAGTTGTGTTGAATTAAATTTTCAAAAATTAAACAATCAATCCACGTATATTTCAAGGGCTAAATTATTAACTCTCTCTCTCTCTCTCTCTATATATATATATATATATATATATATATTTATATTTGTACTACTGTATTTTAGCTTTTACCTTTGGGGTTTCCATCCCCTAAGATAACTATTTTATCTCTTGGGGGAGCTGTGGCCCCAGGCTGTGACAAATTGGGGAGGAAGTAACCAGCAAAGAAATTGCTAGACACAAAGGTATAGGGAATTCCTGCAGCCTCAGTAATTCGGCGAATTTTGGCCTTAGCAGCAAATGCAGATTTAGCAGGCTCTACTGCATGAGTCCGATCCACATCATTTCCAAACTCTGAAGGAAAGAATCTCTGCAACAAGACAATTGTAGCTGAGAATAAGCTCATAAAATTCATTTTTCCAACCTAGACATTTCAATCATTTATATCACACAACACAGATCATCAAGAAACTCTGATGGAAAAAATTGTGAGTTTCCATACTTTTTTCTCATTCACACAAAAATTGCAAATTATAGTTGAGAATAAGCTCATAAAATTCATTTTTCCAACCTAGACATTTCAATCAGTTATATCACACAACACAGATCACCAAGAAACTCTGATGGAAAAAACTGTGACTTTTTTCTCATTCACACAAAAACTCTTTGTGACTCATCATTCGAGAAGGTAGGGAGATTAAAGATGAAAATGCTTAGATAAAGCACTTATGCAGACAAATTATTTCTAATCGTAGATCAAAATTTTTTATGTTGCAGGAAACCAAAATTGAAAAGATGTACCTTAATATTTCCTGCTTCAGTAATGGCAGAAACGATCTTAGCTTGATCAGCTATCTGCAAGTGACCTACAGTAGAGATCACCACGTCCACTTGCTTTATCGTTTTTACCAAACTCTGGTGATCATAGAGATCTCCCTGCGTATAAGATGAACATCACATTTAATCACCAACCCATAATAGTCTTGAGTATGTGTAATCCAAAAAAGGAAGAGTTCTCACATTGTTTGGAGGTGGAAGGCCTCTATGTTTATATGTTAACTTATTACGCTAGGAGAGAGTCTTAAGCTAGCACAGTATAAATTTACGATTTGTTGATGTGCGTTATAAAATCGTGTGGATTGGATTTCTTTTAAGTAATTGATCAATTTTTTAGCAGAATAACGTCAACGAATAGAAAACTCACTCCTAATACGTAAACAAGGAAACAAATTGGAAATCGAGGCCAAAACATTATACCATGAAATTTAAGCTGCATATAATCTCTTTCCAGAAATATACCTACCTAAAATATACTTCCAATCCAGAAAACTAATTCCTAATATGAAAACAAGGAAACAAACTGAAAATCGTGGCCCAGAGATACTACCATGAAATTTAAGCTGCATATAATCTCTTTTCAGAAGTATTCCTACCTAAAATATACTTCCAATCCGGAATATACGAAGCCCCAAACCTTCACGGTTACAGTAAGGATCCACGGAATTTTCAACAGAAATTAATCAGATAAAACTCACGATGCACTTTTTCAAACGCAATCGGCAACCGATAAAATAATGGCATCTACAGTGATAGTCACACAGAAACACTGATAAAGAAATGGCATCTGCAGTCTCCTCTGCTTTACATTTGAACTCTATCAAACAGATCAAAACTGTAAAAAATTGATTGAGGATTTACGTACGTGTACGATATGGACGCCTAAGGCCTTGAACTTGTCGATGACGGTTGATTTTGCGGGATTAGAGAGAGTGGACTCTCGGACAAGAACGAAGGTCGGGTAACCGGCCTTTGCGCTGGCTTCGACGATGAACTTGCCGATGTATCCAGTGCCTCCGATGAAGAGAATCTTGGTGGTGGCGGCCATTGGAAAACTGCCCCGGCGAGATTTTCAGATGACGAAGAGAGAAGAAGACTGATTAGTAAGAACTACCCAGAGAGTGTGGTGGCACACTGAGACTGGTGCTAGTCCTTATAAAGAAAAGAAAAGAAAGAGAGCTGCGTATGGTTAGTCTTTATTGTCTTTTCCTATTTAATTTTTATTTCACAAAAATAAAATAAAATAGAAATAATGTAAAATACTAATTTATTCTTTAAAATATTATAATTATTTTAAATTAATTCTTATCAATTTTTTTATTTAATTCTTAGTGCTCTATTTATCTTAATTTTATTTATCTGTATATTTTGAAAACAATAAATTTGAGATTTGAACTGACACTTTTTTAATTTGACAATAAAAAAATAAATTAAAATTATTATAATTCTTCAAAAATTAATCCACATATTAAAATATTATAATTATCTAAATTTAATCCTTATAATATTAAGAATAATATTCTAGCCATTGAAATTAAAATTTTAAAATTATTATTATTAATATTTAATAATTATAATAATTATAATTATAATAATAATTATTATTATTATTTAAAATTAAAAATTTTAATGTATTTAGAGACATGAAGGGTGGTCCTCTTTTTTTTTTTTAGTATAAACTTAGGTATTTTCAAATTACATTATACTTGAAAGTTGAAACTAATTCCAGTCAAATCGAGGGTGCGAAAATTAAAGTTTTCTCACTAAATGTCATTCTCAAAATTCATGCTTAGCGAGGGGTGGTCGTTTAGATTATTCATTATAAACGATATGTACCTGATTAGTATAACGTCCAGATTCATCTTTCGTCCTGGCAAGTCTACCGCTGGTAAAGTCAGAAAACGTATTGCGTAAGCTGAAGACTAAAGTTACCCATTGTGATCATTCTATAGTAACAATTATTAAAAAATTGTTGAATTTTAACTAATTTAATTTAAATTGAATTGATTTTTCGCCTCAATTGAATATCAAATAGTTTGATCCTTAAAATGCATTTGATTGAATAGATAACTCACCCCAACCAACAGCTTTGTAAATGAGATAGGGTTGATTAATAATTTAATAGTTTATTTAAAAAAATAATTTTTAAGTTTTATTTAGATAAATAATTTAATTAAGTACTATATAATAAATGTTTATTATATAAATGCTTATACAATAAGCGCTTATCATATAAATATTTATATATAAGTTATTTTTATAATTGAAGAGTTTATGAGAGTAAATTTCACATAAATGTTTTCAGCTTATTTTTATGATTTATTTTAGAGAGCTTATGAAAATAAGTTGAAAACAGCTTATGAGCATGTCATAAACTATTTTTATAAACTCTCTCAAACACGTGCATAAGCACTTATACTATAAGATAAGTTAAATAAGTTCAAAATAAGTTCTTTCAAATAGGTCTTAGTCCAACTCATTAAAGTCATTGGGAGCTTAGCAATGGTGGGCGTTAAGCTCTGAATTTTTTGTTAAAATTAAAGTTTTAAGTATAATATTTTAAAAATTTATATTTCGGCCTTAAATTTTGAATTTGTTTGTTTTGACTCTTGAATTTTTTGCTACAATTACAGTTTTATGCATAATATTTTAAAAATTCCATTTTCACCCTAAATTTTAAACTTTCTTTTCACTCTAGCCCCTAAACTTTTGGATAAAATTATAGTTTTAAGAAAAATATTTTTGAAATTTATATTTTGGCCCTTAATCTTCCTTTTCAATTTAGCCCTTATAATATTTTGAAGATTACATTTGCACTCCTTGACCTAGGATCCTAGCTCTGCCACTGAAGTTTAGGTGTATTGGAATAGGTTGACTCTTGTAAGCTTTTTATTTTTATTTTTTTTATATTTTAACCTTTGGTCTATTTTTTATTTAAAAGTTTAATTTTATTTTTTGAAGTTTTATAGTTTTAATATCTCATATATATTATTCAAAATAATTAAAATTATATTTTTTAAAAAAAGAATAACCTATTTTCAGATTTAATATTTTTTTAGAAGTTTAATTTATTTTTTTAAACTTTGAGTATCTAATATCTAATTTTTAATATAATAATAACTAAAAATATATTTTTTTTAAAATAAAATAAATTGACTCATAAAATTATTACATAACTCGATTGCGATGTGTTATATTTTAATCATAAAGTATACAAAATTCGTATTTATACTAATCAGCCTACAAGACTTAGACTAAATACGTGGCCGCCAAATTTGACGACATGGGTTATCGAGAGTTCTAGATCCTAAGAATGGTAGGTGGGAGACTCTTTCAAAAGAATATATAGTTTCCAAAAAAAATTAATGGATGAGTATATTAAATTATTATTAATGTTAGTTATACATACTGATTTTTACGAAAATTCAAAGTCTCGTCTATCAACTCTATTGATGTCCTTATATAATTATTCATAATTAGTTTAGTTTATAAATTTTTATAGAGCAATTTATATTAAAAAATTATTCATAAGTAAGCATATTTTTTATAAAACATCTACATATAAGTTAGAGTAAATTACTAATTTGGTCATAAAAATTTATAAATATTTTAATTTAGTCTTTAAAAAATTAAATATCTCAATTTAGTTTCTATTTTTTTTTCAATTTAGTCCTTCTATTTATTAAATTGACTTTTGACAATAAAAAAACTTAAAATTTAACAATAATAGATTATGTGTTTTAGACTTTTAGCAAATGAAAATATTCAAATTAAGGCATATTTCTTTTGATAACTAAATTAAAATACTTGATTTTTCAATGATTAAATTTAAACAAATATAATTTTTCCAAATCTAATAAATTACCATAATGTTTTTCAACATCAAAAGGAAATCACAAATAAGTAATATGAACTATAAAGCAAAAAGTGGTAATTAAAGATGATTTGGTGAAGTGGGTAGCTGGTGGAACCCCAAAGTTCCAGACTTTTTTGGTTATGAAACAAAGAGGGATGAAGAATGACAGTTAGAGCATGCTCATCAAAAATCTAACAAGTCATTACTACTTTATTGGTACAAACCAAAGTTACAATTCAATATATATTAACTGAAAGTAGTTTGATATATATATTTTTAAGTGAAATTTCGAGTTTTGTTTTTTTACAAATAGAGAAAAGTAGTATTTGATAAGTTTTATGTATCTGTGAACCAACTTGATTTGAATTAAATTTAGGTAAATAATTTTTCAAATACTAGTATTTTTTAAAAAAAAAATTAGAGTAGATTATTAATTTAGTTTCTAAAATATTATAATTTTCTTAATTTAATTCTTAATAGATTAAGTGTCTTAATTTAATTTCAAAAAAATTATATATGTTTCAATTTGGTTCATGTTTTTATTAAAGTAACTTTTAGCGATAAAAAATTGAAATTTCACAATAATAAATTTTATGATTTAATAATAAAAATAATTAAATTGAGATAAATATAATTATTATAACATTTTATTCGATACACAATGTTAAAAAACTATTACAAGTACAATAATTTTTGTCGTTGCTTTTACTATTAAGCAACAATTTTGTGAAGCAAATACAACAGTTGTTTGTAAAATAATTATGTAATTGTTTTTCAAACTTTGGCAATGCTTTTCAACCTATTATAGACTTTAACATTTTTAAATTGTTACAATAAGAATTGAAATTTTTTTAACAAATTACAAACTTATAATTGATCTTTATTTTTTATTATTTCACAATTTCACAAACTCTATTTTGCATTCTTCATTTCGGATAGAAGAATTTGATTTGCTTTATCTTGTTAAGTTAGTTATGTACAAAAGAATTCCACACACTTTATTTCGAATAACATAAATTTATATTTAGTCTTTGTTTATCATTACTTCACATATTTACACACTCGCTCCAAACAAAAAGATTTGATTCATCACTTGATCTTGTTTTCATTGCATTCTTGCAATGTTAATGATTTTTTGCACTTTTCTACATATACTCTGTTTTGTATTAAAGAATCTCTAAGAAAAGAGAGGAGTTGAAGGTGGGAATGTGATGAAGAAGCATACGTTAGAATATGTTTGAATGCAATTCTTTTTCTTTTTCTTTTTATACATGCATGAGCAGTGGCAGAGCCACATTCACTTCAGGGGGTGCAGTTGCACCCCCTGAAATTTATAAATTTTTATGTAAAAAATTTTTTTTTTTTTGCATTTTGCCCTTGCTCCTTATTTTTTTTGAACCTTTTAATATTTTTTTGAACTCCAGTGACTCATTTTTTCTCTACTGCTCATAGTCACAAGACCCCCACTCTCCAAAGTCACAAAATTTTTTCTTGATAATAGTTAATTTATCATTCTATTATTAGGGACCTCTTTGTAAAAATTTGAAATTTAGAGTTTTTGTACATAAGTCTAATTCTATTAAATTGATTAATTGATTATGTAATTAGAATCATGAATAACATATTTGTGAAGTCAATTTCATAATTTTTTTTTATGATGGTTAATTTTTCATTTTATTGTTAGGGACCTCTTTGTAAAAGTTTGAAATTTGAGATTTTTTGTATATAGGTCTAATTCTATCAAATTGATTGATTGATTATACAATGATGATCATGAGTAACATATTTGTGAAGTCAATTTCATAAAATTTTTTCTTGATGATGGTTAATTTATCATTCCATTATTAGGGACCTCTTTGTAAAAGTTTAAAATTTGGAGTTTTTGTACATAGGTCTAATTCTATCAAATTGGTTGATTGATTATACAATTATGATCATGAGTAACATATTTGTGAAATCAGTTTCATGAAATTTTTTTCTTGATGATAGTTAATTTATCATTCCATTATTAGAGACCTTTTTGTAAAAACTTGAAATTTGTAGTTTTTGTACGTAAGTCTAATTCTATCAAATTGGTTGATTGATTATACAATTAGAATTTAGAAGAAGAACGATTTTTTGTAATGAAAATATTTAAGAGGAAATTACCATCAAATGAACAACAAATTGAAATTAATTTAAAAGAATTGCCATCATATCTAAAAAAAATGAATGAAAATTTTGCCCCCCTGACTGAGGGGTCCTAGATATGCCACTGTGCATGAGTTAGTAGCCATATCTTTGTAGAATAGAGATTTAGATATTTATTAAGTCAGCTATCATGTCAATAATTTTCATCCATTAAGTTAATGGTGTTTGTGAAAAGGACTAAAATAAAAAGTTTTTAAAGTTAAGGGACCAATATGGAACAAAGTAAAATTAAGGGACCAATATGAAATAAGGGTCAAAGTTAAGGGACCAAAATGATTTTTTTTTGCCTAATTGTCACGACCCGTTTTCTGGGCACATGACCGGCACAATGATGAATATCCCATCACTGTAAGCCTTTCGATAAATTCTACCCATGAGTTTAGTCATTATCAAAATAACCATTCCTGAAGAAAATATATCAAATTTTCTTATTTGAAATTCATAGAGATAATTTGCACATAATAATAGATTCTCAATATAAAATACATTATTATGCTGACATACAAACCAAATGCCAAACCCCTGACCTAGATGTCCTAGACGATTACAGAGCAACATAATCTATAACAAAAGAGGGGTCTACCCGACAACGGGAAGGTCCAAAGTGATCTACTCCTCTAGCAGATATTCTTCGGTGGCAACCTGATCTGAACAAAAAGGTTGTACAAACAATGTGAGCTTTTAAACTCAATGAAATTCAAATATCCGAAGGCTCATACTAATCATGCAAGTATATCCGAAGGCTCATACTCAACCAATAGACAGAAGATAAAAATTCATCCAATTCAACAAACGTTACTAGTACTGGTCAATGACAATATATCCCGGAGAGCGCACACAGGCCGGCTCACCAATTATGTATATTTCCGCCATGACGCACAACCTCATCCTCTTAGCTAGGGCGCCTCACGGATTTATCACCAATCCGGGCTATATCCCTACTGAGGGAATCGTTGTCTCCACACTCATTGGTCAAGACACCCTGTCAACCGGGTTTTCCGCCTTGCCGTGAGAGGGGGTACTGTCCCGCTCAATCACAATCAATAGCATTTCATATCATAATCAGAAGCTCAATATAATATTCATCCATATAACAGGTATAGTATATAACTATATTATAGATTTATAAACCACATATCAAGATAATAATTAATCCGTTTTTGAAAACATTTAAACTTCACAATCATCATAAGATACTTATTTCATTTTATCCATACTTATGGATTAATTATCTCATTTAGATTCGTCATTCTGAATCCAATTTCCCCCTATGAATCTTGGGAGTGTCCTACGACATACTTTTTATCACCAGTAATGCTAAAACTCTATTAAAACGGGGTCGTTTCACTCACCTGGATTCCGTACGAGTATTACTTCTCTAAGTTGTTACAGACAAGAGTGCTCAGGTGAATTTCGGTGTTCTGCTACGGAGATTTTCATGAAAGATTAGAGAAAATACGTTAGGATTGTTTTCGTACATATACTGTTCATATGTACGGTCACTATTCATATGTACGGTCACTATTCATATATACGAATAATATTCGTACATATGATCACTATTCATATGTATGGTTACTATTCATACATACGGATACTATTCATACCAGAAATAGAGAATACAATCTGTAAAAGAGTACACCAGGTAAGTTCCCAGGAAAGAGTGGAGGGTCACACTGGACACACTTAAAAATCAGGTCTTTCCTTAGCCAGAACTTTCCTAGACATGTATTCTTCACAGTTTACATTCTATTTCGGTAATCAGAGAATCAAAATAACATATAAACAGCTAAGGATAATTTTTCTGATGTGGAAGATCGGCCAAAGCCGCAACTACAGAGCATAGTTAAGAAAATAACTTCTAGAATTTGAAAGACATATAAAGGCATAGTATCCTTACCTAAGCAAAAAAGAAAGGCCCAAAATCTTAGAGGCCTAGCATTGAAGTAAGAGAAACTTAAAGAGAGAAGAAGAGAAGTTGAAGGTGTGAGTTTAGAAGTGAAATGGAAGCGCCTATTTATAGGAAAAGTCAAGGGTACTATTTGATACTATGCACTAATAAAATATTCAATTTACTATTCATGAAAATGACATTTCTAATAATGCAGTTACTGTGTAAATGGTGGCTTGTTTTATTACTATTGAAAACTTAAAGAGAAAACTATCCTTTCTCTTAAACCTTTAAGTTTCTTTTCAAATCAGTCCTTTCATTTTAGTCCCTGAGGGTATTTTCACCCATAAAACGTCATTTTCTCCTACGAACTTCTTTCTAGTTTTCTCTTATGACCAAACCACATCTAGTACTTGACATTTCGATTGTATAAATGAACAGTATCGTATACGTAAATAGTATTATACAGGTAAACAGTACCGTATATCGAATTAGTAACAGTAGTTTGTAAACAAATATTTATATTTTATTTTTCATGGGTATTACACTAATATTGTGTTTGTGATAATAAAAAATAGACAAAAGTACTTTTGACATCTCTAACATTTTTTTATGTCAATTATATCTTACATGGTTTATTTTTGTTTCAAATTTACTCTTTTTATTAATGTCATCTATTTTACTAACGGAAAATGCTGATTGGGTGGTTAGTAAAAATGGTAGATGTAAAATAAAAATGAAGCATGTAAGACTTAAACCTACCTTTTTTACTTCCCTAACTTTTTTTTTATCAGTTATGTCTTACATATTTTATTTTTGTTTCAAATCTATCATTTTCATTAACCGCTCAGTCAACATTTTCCGTCAATGTAATAGATAGCGTGAATAAAAATGGTAGATTTAAAAATGAAAATGAAACATGCAAGACATAACTGATGCAAAAAAAAAAAAAGAAATGTTAGGAACAAAATTGAAACTTAGTGTAAATGTCAGAAATGTAAAAAGTACTTTGCCTAATATATATATATATATAACATGTCTTAAAAAAATATTGACCTAAAATATACAAATATCACAATCAGTCACATTCCTTAAATTTGGTTGAGGTATTTAATAGCTAAGGCTCACCTATAGGAATGAGGATCCCTTCTAGTTGCTGGAGTGCTACCCGTTGGATCTATAGCTGGTCAAAAAAAAAATTTTCAAGAAGTCTTTGGGTCTGCTAGAGGAAAGGCTGGAGGGGTGCAGGCTAGAGTGAAGCGAAACCCCACCTCGAGGGGACTAGATTGCCTCTTGTGCGCAAGAGACACTCCAGTTTGATCCAACAAATCGTATATTCATCTATTTTTTATTTTTTTTCCTAAATTTTACAAATATCAATGAATTTAATGATAATTGTAAACATAATAATAAATATGAAAGGATAATTATAATTTTTTTAAATAATTAAAAAAAAAGTTGAATAAATAAAAATAGTTAAATCAAAATTTAACAGACGAGCTAATCCATTCACCACCTAGAGGACATTGGATCCCAAAAACACAAAAAAAGTACAAAAACCTATTAAAGCCTTACTACTTATGGCAATAGTTTTCGGGTTTTCGACCACATGTACTAGTCCTAAGTAGAGAATTTTGGTCTTCATTGATCAATTCAGGAGTTGTATTCTGCCCCACTTAGTATGTAAAAAAATTAGACGTAGTTTTTTTATACATTTGTTAATAAATTTTTTAATTAAAATATGATAAGTGTATGATTTTTTTTAGTTAGAACATAATCTTGTTATGCCCCCTAACATGTAGCAACTCATTTTGTATTGTTCTTTTTAGAACAATTATGTATTTTTAGATATATGTTTTTCGATTTCACTGATATATTTTATAGTTTTTTCTCTTGAATAAAAATAATTTTTTTCTGTCATAAATGTAGGTTATATTAATTGAATCATATTAAATTCATGTGTTTTTCATATTTTTCTTTTCTTTTGTTTTTTCTATTTTGTGCATTCCTTGCTTAATAGTTTTCTTGGAGATTAAGAAACGATAATAGTTAAACTTTTGAAGATGCTGATATAGAGAAGGGTTCACTCTTAAATCCGAACAAATCTGAAGTATAAAAATCTTTTAACTTATTGAATGAAAGGAGACTCTAGAAAAACAAAAATAGAAAAATAGATCAAACTAACTAATTTGATTTTGTGAATCAACTTGGACAAAATATTTCAATTTAAATAAACAATGATGACGACGACGATGATGATAATAATAATAACAATAATAATAATAATAATAATAATAATAATAAGTAACTCAATATTAATTAATCGCAATGAGAATGAGAAGCAGAGAAAGAGTGGTTTCAAAGGATATATGGTGAAGTGAATTTGTTACCTAAGAGTATATATGTTGTTGTTATTATCTTCAAGGAATTTAAATTGGACTATGATTTGAATTTCAAAGTAATGGATAAATTTATTTGGATGACAATAATCTGTTTCAGAAAGGATATTATTTCTCGCCAAATAAAATTGAAGATTACTATTTTCTTTTAAGTTTATCAAATATAATTACGTATAGAGTTCTTGTCAAATTAGTATGATCAAAAAATTAAATCATTGTCATTCTTGAAATTCAAACATTTATTATTACTACAAAAAACAAACTTTAGGTATAGAAACTCTAAATTATTGATTTAGTCTATGAAAAATTACAATTTTCTCAAGAATGTATAGAGAATCCATAAATTAACCTTAAAATGTTTTTTTATCATATAATTACAAACAAAAAATAGATTAAAAAATGAAATATATTATTTGTCATATATATATATATATAATGTTTGAATTCTTAAGCAAATTACATGCTTTAATTCTTAGAATGTTTATTGATAGAGATAAATAAATAGTAGATTAAAACATTTCAAAAACTAAATTATAACTTATTATTATTTTCAAAGTAAAGATAACATGCCTAACAATGCAAAGATATTGGTAGTATATCTTATAAAATAAAATATAAATATAATTTTAATATATTTGTTATAAAGTTTTTAATTAAAATATAAATAATGTTTATTTTTTTAAAAAAATTTCACAAAAATAAAATTAGAAAGTAGATAAAAATTGACGAGAACTAAATTACTAGGGATAGTATGAGAAGAGTTTGAATAGTTTAGCGATTATAAATTCAAATTTATACTCCATCATGTAAAAGACAAAAAAAATGCGAACTAATTTGATTTCATGAATAACATTCTTGATATTACAAAAAGGCAAAAATTTATAAGTAATTTATTATATTTTTATTATTAAGTTTTTTAATTAAATCATAACAATAGTTCTCCAATCAGAGCGAAACAAATAAGATTTGATTTATTTACTCACTTACTAAGTACTAAGTCCTAGTCTAATGATATTGAAAAATGTGAATATAATATCGTGATTATTTGATTTCATGAATAACATTCTTGATATTACAAAAAGGAAAAAATTTATAAGTAATTTATTATATTTTTATTATTAAGTTTTTTAATTAAATCATAACAATAGTTCTCTAATCAGAACGAAACAAATAAGATTTGATTTATTTACTCACGTACTAAGTCACTAAGTCCTAGTCTAATTATATTGAAAAAATGTGAATATAATATCGTGATCATAAATTCAAATCCTTGAAAATAAACAAGAACATAAATTTAACAAGAACTAATAAGCCACTAAGTATCGATCTAACACTGAAGAATGTGAAAAGTTTAGCAATCATAAATTTGATTTGGCATTCTGTCATTGGAAAAAAAAAAAAAGGTAAACATACTTTTTATATCCATAATATTTACACTAAATTTTAATTTTGTCTCTAATTTTTTTGTGTCAGTTATATATATCCTACATATTTTATTTTTATTTCAAATCTATCATTTTAATTTCTATTCTTCTGACAGAAAATGTTAAACTAAAATTGCTTAAAGTGTAAAAATGATAGATGTCAAATAAAAATAAAACATATAATATGTAATTTAAAAAAATTATAAATAAAATTAAAATTTAATGTAAACGTTAGAGTTATAAAAAATACTTTTATCAGGAAAATAGAACTAATTCAATTACGTGAATAATATTCAGAAAATATATTAAATTAATGGGAACTAATTAAGTCACTATGTACTAGTCTAATAATAGTGAAAAATGTGAATAGTTTCATCATGAATTCAAATCCTTATTTTATCATGCGAAAATAAACCAGAACTAATTCGATTTCATGAATAATCTTGATAATTAACAAGAACTAAGTCACAGTAGTAATCAAACAGTGAAGATTGTGAAGAATTCACAGTCTGTCATGAAAAAGAAAAAAACAACAACTAATTCGATTTCATGAATAATCTTGCTATCTCAAAAAGTATATAAAATTATCAAAAACTAAGAACATCTATAGTGGTAAACCTCAATTTGGTTCTTATTGTGAATCCCACTATACCACATCAGTTTAAATAACTCCCGGTGAACCTCTTAAGAACCTACAAATAGGTCCCACAATTAATTTTCCACTATTTCAATATTTATTATTCTCCATTAACTCCACTAACATTTATTGTAACTTAATTATTTTATATTATTTTTTGTATAAGAACTATTCTTCTGTGTGGCAGTTAAGCAACTTTCTACTCTAGTAGTGAACCTCTTAAGAACCTACAAATGGGTCCCACAATCAATTCTCTACTATTTCAACATTTATTATTCTCCACTAACTCCACTAACATTTATTGTAAGTTAATTATTTTATATTATTTTTTATATAAGAACCGTTCTTATGCATGGCAGCTAACGTGGTGAACTATAGTGGTAAACTGAAGTAAGAACCGGTTCTTAAATTTAAGAACCCCTTAAGAACAACCACTATAGATGCTTTAAGTATTAGTCTAACAGTAACATATATCAACAATTTCACGATCATAAATTCAAAGTTTCAAACCCCTACTCAGCCATATGAAAAAAAAAACTCTATTTCTGTAAACCCTAAATATCAGTATCACAAGCCGGAATCTGACATCGACAAAGAGGACAAGTATCATGCATGGCCAGCCATTTAAGTATGCAATTCTTATGAAACACATGAAAACATGGCTTCGGAAATCGAATTATTTCTTCTTCTTCTTCTTCTTCTTCATCATCATCTTCTTCTTCTTCGCTTGATGAAATCTCCTCCAAACATATCGCACACGTCACTGATTGATCTTCAACTCTCACCTTTTCTAGATTCTTCAATTCATCGTCTTCTTCTTCTTTATCTTCATGATCATCATCTCCTTCTTCTTCATGTTCATGTTCTTCCTCGAAATACTGGTCCTCTAATTCACTGTCTGATGCTTGTTGGATTTCTTATATAGACTACCATAAATCAATATTTTATTTGATTCATTTATTATATTATCGAAATTTAATAATTAATTATTTATGAGTTTATGAGAATGAAATTAGACCTTGTATGAGTTGACTAATGATGGAAATGTCAGCACATTAGATTTTTACAAGAAGAAGTCTCTACTCTTGCCTATATATGTGGTGTAACAGCCTCATTGAAAAAATATTCTTAGAAAGCATAATAGGTCAAAAGCGCAGTTTTACTCTCCTTTATTGCTTCCTCTTCTCTCTTCTTATGCCTGATTTTCAATTACATTCATGAGTTTCGCTGCTGCCCTAGGTATGCATATTTTTGTTATTATTCATATATGCTATATAATTATCCACAATACTTGTATATAGGAATTGTTTATAAATTCTTTCAATTAATATCAGAGCCTGGTTAGTATATTGTTCTATGGTTGTATGAAATTAAATTCATATGATGGTTATATGTTCGTTCATATTGATTAGGGAAAATTATTGTGATCAGGGTAAATTACCTTTGTTTTGAAAAATGTTTTTCATGGCTTATTCCCCTTCTTTTTGAAACCAAAACAACCACTTTTGGTGACTGGATATTTACTTTAATTCAGATTTGACGTATTTTAGTTTAAACAATTCTTTTTTGTCAAATCTAAATTAATTTGTACTAGGGTTCCTAAGGAAGTATTTCTATAGAATCTTAAATTTACAATCTTGATTAAGAGAATTATATAGATACAAATCATATGGATATTGAATAGGAGAATTTTCATCTCAATCATGAAAAATTCAATTTATTCAATCCCAATTGGTTCTATAAATTCGTTGCTATATGAGAATATGTGACATGAATACTTTTTTTGAATATCCACATGATTCTCCCACTTATTCTCAACTATATATCAATGACTCATGCGTTATTTTCTTACTGAATTTGTTTAAAAAAATCTTATTTTTTTTTTATCATATTTATGATTGCGAATGAATCAAGACGAACATAAAGATATTTAGATATTATATATATATGGTAGATTGATATGACCACAGGAATTTAAGGGAAATTCTAAACACCTCCAGATTGTGATGATATTTGTGCTGTTAAAAATTCAATCATGTACATTACGTAATTCTCAAATTCCATTACGAAATTATATATATATATATATATGATTAATTGTCAATTAAATTGTATCTGAGATTGAATCAGAATTAGGTGATTGGGATTCAAATTATGATATAATTTCAATGAATATAAGATTAACGTAGATTACTTTAATTTGAAATTTTGAGATTTGGAATTTGGGATTGTAGTCATCCATATATATATTTGGGATTTAATTTGTATATGTATATTTATCTCAGTTTTTTATGTATGCCTAAATAATTTTGATCATGAGTGTATTGATCAAAAAAAAAATTTTGAGTTTTTCTTGTGAATTTGAGACTAAATATGTCAAAAATCCTAATTGGATATTGTACTCTCTAAAATTTAGCCCGATTTTTTTTATATATAAATTGTGAACATTATGTTAAATATCTCTCACATTCTCCTGGTAGCACCGTTGTGTATTTTAATTATTTTAGAGACAATTTGTAATTTTCTTAACTACTTAAATTATATTGATTTATTGTATATTGTTTCTAAATGATCTGTCAAATTATTTTGATGTCCAAAGATGTTGTTTGGATAATTTTGTGAGGTTGTGAGGTCACCTATTATGGGTCCAATCTTTGGTGCTATTTTTTGCTATATATATATATGTTTATTTTTTCAAAATAATTATGGCTTAAAAAAAGGAGAAAATAGCAATTATGGTGATAATAAATAAGTTGTTCCGAAATACTATTAGTGTACACACCTTATTGGAGTGACATTAATGTGTGTTTCTTGTGATAAATAATTTTTTCCCTTTTAGGTGACACATTATTGTACTTGGGTTGATAAAATTGTTTATTGAATATCATAATTTAATTTTTTTTTTATTTTAATGCCCTATCGTTATTGAATTTTTGGATATGATATTTAAGTTATGAGAGCATGCTTGTGTCTTATAAGTAATGTCCATATTAGCATTATTATAATGATTAGAGGCTCTAATTTGTTATCAACCAATTAATTTTTGAGGAATTTTGTAGATCTCCCATTTTGTGTTTCCTCAGTTTTGATTTCAACGAGTTTCAATTCTATCATTACCTTGAATGAGACAACTATGAGGACTTTGTTGAATATAATTTGGTTTATGTTTTGAATATAATTTGGTTTATGTTTCTTCTAATTTTTGGTGGGTCTCTTGACTTAGAACTTCACCAAATGAATATTAAGACAACATTCTTAACTGATGATTTTTCAAATGATGTGTACATGGATCAACATGATTATTTTTTGGAAATGTAGTTAAAAGCATCTAATATGCAAATTAAAAAGATTCATATACGTTTTGAGATTGGCCTTGAGGCAATGGTAACTAAAATTTCACTATGTTGTCACTTTGATTAGCTTCAAGGAGAATATATGTCTTATCAGTATTTTTATATTATTTATTATATATTTTTTGAATATAATTACTAATGATTTTATATAACTGTAAACTCACCTATCGTAGGTACAATTATGCAAATTTTGTGAGTTGAATGATTAATTTTTTTAATCATTGTTTTATTACATTAATAATAATTATATCCTATCAGTGTGTTATCGTTAATGTAATTTGTGGTAAAATGCACTGTTCGTTTTATGCTTATATCAATTATTTTTCAAGTACCCTATCGGTATTAGAAATTTGGGTAATATAAGATTTATGCATTATAATTATTACATTTTTTATTTATTATGGTTCGGTACCCATAGGTAGAACCATGATAAGTAAGAAATTTTTTTCTGAAGGACATAATTGGCTGTGTATATGGAACTATTTAATTCTCTTATTGCATGATCACATCGTGCATATTAAATGTTTCCTTTTATTGTTATCATGATAGCCTCCATGCCTATGCTTGACTTATGTCAAGACTTTGAATGGAACTAATTTTGAAGATTGGAAATAATCTCTGAATCTCTATTTGGCTATCACTAATATAAACTTGGCTTTGAGAGGAAAAGAGTCTGGTACTCTTATGGCCTCGTCTACTGTTACTGGAAAGGCTTCTCGTGAAAAAATAGGAACACTCAAAAAGGGTGTATCTCATGGTGTTGAAATGCACTATGGAGAAGTAAATTAGACAGAGCATTACAAAGACCAAAAGGTCCCATATACTTCCATTGTTGATAGTTTAATGTATGCTCAAGTTTGTATTCGTCTCGATCTTGCTTTTGCTATTAATGCTTTAGGAATATACTTGAACAACTCAAATTTGGATCATTTGAAAGCCGTGAAAAGGTCATAAGATATTTGTAGGGAACCATGGATTATGTATTGATCTATAGAAAGTCTAATCAACTTTAGGTCATTAATTATTTTGATTCTTATTTAGTATGATTACCCTGACGACCGAAAGTCTACTTTCGACTCTAATTTTTATGATGACAGAAGTAGCTATCTTTTGGAAGAGTGTTAAATAGACTCTTATAGCTACTTCTATCATGTAGGCATATATGTCACTAGCTATAAGGCTACTTTTCAGACCATGCAGTTGAAAAATCTTATCTCTGGTTTCAATCTTGTGGAGAGTGTGGCCACACCTCTGTCGATCTACTACGATAACTTTGCTGCTATATCCTTCTCTTGAAATAATAAAATTTAGCATGAACGAAACATTTTGACATCAAGTATAAGTTCGTGAGAGAGAGGATTCATGAGTCACAGAGCAACATAAAGTACATATATAAGCACAGAGCTTATGGTTGCAGACCCACTGACTAAAGGCTTGACAGCTAGAACTTTTCAGGGTCATGTAACTCTCATGGGTGTGATTAAAGTTGATGATATTGGAGTTTGGTGGGAGCTCCGTTTATGTTTTATCTGTTTTTAACAATTATTGTTTTCTTTTGATATTTTTTGTCTCGAGACATTTATGGACTTCGCCAGTTTGATGGCCATATTATTTTGTTAAATGTCATACTTGATTCATATGTATTATGTTTATGTTATGACATTTTGATATGGTTTTATAAAGAGACATTTCAACCCAGTTTCATTTTGTATTATGGCATCTTGGGTGGATACTTGGACCATTTTTTAAGATTGCATATTAGTAATGCATGTTCTGTTACCAGTTTCATATATATTACTCAAGTCTTTTGATAAGGATTGAGTATCTTGACATGTTTGATGTCAATGTCCCTATCGGACATGATTTTTTACATTGTCGAGTATTTATTACCTTTTTTTGTTTGAATTGAAGATTGATGTTTTATAATAACAGCTCATAATGACAATACTGTTGAATTATTGAATCTGGAAAGTATTTATTTTTCTTCAAACATATGATTTATGTTGTCCAAGTGGGAGATTGTTGGATTTCCTATATGAACTACCGTAAATCAATATTTTATTTGATTCATTTATTATATTATCCATATTTAATAATTAATTATTTATGAGTTTATAAGAATGAAATTGAGCTTTGTGTGGGCTAACTAATAATGGGAATGTCATCCTATTATGGTTTCACAGAGAGATATCCCTACTCTCTACCTATATATGTGGTGTAACAGCTCCATTGAAAAAACACCATTAGAAAGCATAATCAGCCAAGAAGGCAATTTTACTCTCCTTTATTACTTTCTCTTCTTTCTTCTTATACCCAATTATCAATTACATTCATGAGTTTCGCTGTTGCCCTAGATACACATATTTTTATTATTATTTATATATGTTATAGAACTATCTACAATACTTATATATAAGAATTGTTTATAAATTCTTTCAATACTAAGCTCAGAGAATTGACCATGACTTCCATGCTCCTCCAATTAACGTAGAGTTTGACTAATTTCACGACGAGTATCCAGAGACCGACCATTGATTTCGACAATTGCATGTATGTGAATACCAAACCTCAGGTTCAACATGTTTGTTTTGAAGAGAAACGGAAAGAGAAAAGATAATTATAAGCATGGGAAAGAGTTATTATTATTATTATTTGTTATCAAGGAATTTCAATTGGAATTAGACTAGGGTTTTAAATTTCAAAGTAATTAATAGATTTTTTTTTGATTATGTTTTATGAGGTGCCCTTATCATTATTAGTGTATTAGATAACTGTTGCTATTATTATTTTTATTGGAGCAAATTATTAATCTGATAGAGTTTGATTTCAAAAATATTAAATGTCTAGATCTCATTGTTTTGTTACTTCTGATAATAATAAAAATTGAAGATTCAGTGATTTATTAATGAAAATAATTAAATTAAGATAGGTAAATTTTTTTAGAGACTAAATGAGATAGTTAATCTTTCAGGGATTAAATTAAAATAAAAAATTATATTTGTCTCATTTGCTTCCCTTTATTTATTAAAATGGCTTGCAAACAAAAAAAAATTGAGATTTTAACAATAGATTTGGTTACTACGAAAAAATTTAAATTTATGTTTTTAAAATTGATCTTATATATTATATATTATATTATATATATATATATAATATTTATTTTTTATTTTTTAAATTGAATTTATTTTTATTATATTTTTTAATTTTAAATAATCTTTTAATTTTTTTAATTATTCAAATTAATTTTATAATTAGATAGGTTAAAAAATAATTAAATTAAAACTATTTGTAGAAAACTTAAATTAGATACGAAAATAATAAATTATATAATTTTATTTTTAACTTTTATGTAATAAATTAATATTATATTTATATAATTTCATTTTTAATTTTTTAAAAATAATATATTAATTTAAAAAATAGACAGAACAAAAAAGATGTAAACTACAATAAATCAAATTAAATTACGATAAAATTCTATTATATTAATATATTTAGATATATAATACATATATAATATTTATATTTATATTATGTGTATATATATATATATATATATATATAATATTATAGGTATGTAATAAAATTAATATTATATTTATATAATTTGTATTTTTAATTTTTTATGATAAAATATATTAATTTTAAAAAATAAAACAGAATTACAAATATAAAATAAAATTAATTTAGTAAGAAAGATAATTTCATTAACAAAAATCAAAACATAAAAGATAAAAATGATCAGCGAAAGTCTAAAAGACAAGACATATTGAGCATATAATATGTGAAAGGTTAAAAAATATGTTTTTGCATAACAACACGCCTCTTTTGGCGTGCAATTATATTTCGTTTTCAGTTGTCAAAATTTTTAGCGCGATTTCAAAATATTTAGTCCTTTGAAATACGTTTATATAACATTTTCTCTCCACTGCACTTCTCTTATTTTTGTCTCTTCTTCTTCTTCTTCTTCTTCTTCTTCTTCTACTTTCTGATTCTGCTTTCTTTGCATTGCTAGTTCTCTCTTCTCTATTATGTGATTCTTTTTCTCTCCTGTTCAAAGCTTTTTCTATTCTTATCTTCTCTCCTCACAATGTCTCTTTTTTTTTCTCGTGTATTTTACTCATTTCTAAAATAGTGTGTAATAGCATTTTTTTAATATATTTTACAGGAGGTGCTAGGATGAATTTTGAAAATTAACTTAATATGTTTTAGAGGGGGACTACTTCATTTCTGGATGGATTTTAAAAATCAACTTGTGATATTTTTTTCCTTTATTTAAGTTTATTTTTTAATAATTTTATTCATTACTAATCAATTCTGCTGTTATCTTTACAGGACTGTATTTGTCACGTCTCAAAATCTGAGCACGTGACCGGCACGGAAAGTGAATTTCATTTCACCTCCGTAAGCCTATCTTTCTCTTACGCATCATACCATTCTTTTTCTGCAACCAAACTGAGTTCTCTATACACACTACAGTCATTCACATTACATCACTAAATGAACCTACCCGATTACAGAGATTTCTAGATTTATACAACTTAAATATTATACCTTTATCCTGAATAAATGAAAAGGTAATCATGGGCTAAGGATCCATAATTCTTTGTACAGATATTTACCTTCAGCTATCAACTCTGAAAAAAATGTTAATAAGAGGGGTATGAGCAAACCACGTGCCCAGTGAGCAGACAATACAACACTATGACAAAAAAAATATACTATGCATCATAATGATAACATGCAACAATCATATGTAATCGATCATAATTCAAATAATTCACAACAGCAAACAGTGAAATCAATTTCACACATTTCCCGTACCAACCGGGTCGTCTAGGGTACCTCTGGATCGTTGCTCGGGCCCTCGCCGCATCTACCCTTATCGTTCCATTTATATTCTCCACCCTTATAGCTTCACATAGATTTCTCCATGGGGTGCACCACCATTCCTTTCCATTCATTCCGATTACATACACAATCACAATCATAAATAACTCATAATCATTTACAAGTCTCATCACAACATAACTCATACTACTTTCCATACTTAATCACAAATTCATCAACGTGTATACAATCATTCACTGTTCACAGAATTTATCTTTTAAATCACATCTCAAACATAGAAGCTCATTTGTATTTACAAGTCCTCACAATGATATTCGTGTCTTCTTCACGCAACATTCATATAATGGTGTTTATGTATAGATATATCCATATCAATCTATTCGAGAACACAATTCTTTAATTCTAGAAAGTGCGCATGAATGTAACTTATGCAAGAAAATCTCAAATCATAATGAATATCAATATATAAGTTAACCATCACTGCCTTCACACTAAGATACACTACATGCTCTCACTATGATGCCAAGAACTTTAAAGAAAAGATTTAGTCATAGGAAGTATAAATCCCACTCACCTGGATTTCACGCTCTCGGCACTCCCACCTTGCGCTTTGACCATTCCTATTGTAACCAGATAAAACCATCAAGGTTACAAAATAGAGAAATTTCCTACCATTATTCCCGACCTTCACTTACTTCTCAAATTATAACTCCTAACTGGTAATGAATATCCAGATGAAACTTATACCATTGGAAACTAGACTTAAAGAGCTTTTCAACGATATTAAAAAAAAAAAAACTGATGCTACAGTAACGGTCAACGCAGCTACAGTAACGTTGACCGAGTCAACGCTACAGTAGCCGAGAAAATTTGGAAAAATTTTTCAGATGAACAGTAATTTCTGAGGAAAATTTTCGGATGTTCTTCGTGTTCTTCATTCAAAAATCCTAAAATCATATCTAAAACAACATTTCTTTTGATTTCTTCCATGGGTTTTCATACTTAATGTCTAAAGAGTGTTTTAACACCAAAACCCCCAATTTCTACCAACAATCCAAGCTCAAATCTCAAATTTTCATCAAGAACACTAATTTTTTTCAAATATCCAAATTCTACGAATTTCTCCTAGTTTTCTCCAAATTTCTTGTTCTAATAACATCATAAACCACATAGGAATGTTTTAGATTAACATCCACACTTAAATTCATCCATTAAAATATTCTACAAAAATTTTGCAAAATGATAACCAAGGATTTGGTCTTGTAATAAGAGGAAGAAGAAGAAGAACATCAACTTACCAATCATCCTAACTTTCATAGCTTCCTTCCCCATGCAAAAATTGCATAAATGGTTGATGAAGAAATTCGACGCATAACCGAGAGAGAGAAAGTGAGGAAGCATACGGGAGAAATGAGAGAAAGAAAAGAATAAGAGAGAAATGTATATGCGTGGGCCCCACTAATTTCTTTTTCGATAAAATCGCTCATAGCCACCTTAGCTTATAAGATTTGTTCACTTTAATCCCTCTCGATGTCTCAAATACCACTTTAACCTCGAATCCATCATCTTTTCAGTACCGAACTCATAATTCATTCTTATAAGCTTTATTCTTCCTCTCAGGTTCCTATTTGGTCATTTCCCAAAAGTCCTCTATACTTTCTTTTCTTTTCACTTTAGTCCTCGAGAATTTGTAAAAATTTCCTAAATTAAAAATTAAAATTTCTATTTCTAGATTTTCTTCACTAATTCAAAAAGCACATTTTCACGTAATTAAATTTTTCAATAAACTTCAAATAGATTTTAAATATTCATAAAAATTCTTGGGATATTACAGTATTTTCTTGATAATTGATTGAAAGCTCAACAATGCGTAAACTAATAATCCAATATATTCTACAAATAATTGTAAAATTAAACATTTATATTTATATTTCTCTTTTCGTTCGAAGTTAGAATCAAATGAACGAATAAAAAAAGATGTAAAATTAATTTAAGTAAAACAAGATATAAAATTTAAGTAAATTCTAAATTAAGTGTTTGTTAACAAAAAAGATATAAAATTAATAAAAAATAATTATAATAAATTTGATTATTAAATAAAAATAATTAAGTAAATAAATATAGAATATACATATGTGACACAGGATAATTATCTGTTAACTATAAAAAAAATATATAAAATAAATTACAAATAGTTATAATAAATTTTAATTATTAAATAAAAATAATTAAATTATAAATATAACAGATAGATATATATATATATATATATATATCTCAAAATAACACTGGAAAAGAAGTGGCGCAGGAGAAAGTCCCTGCACCACTTTATATAAAGTGGTGCATGGGGAATATATGAAGTGGCGCAAGGGACTTCCCTCTGCACCACTTCATATGGAACCACTGCGTCACACATGTCACATATTGATTCAGTTTAGATAAATTATTTTATAAAATATTAAAAAGTGGTATCAAAATATTATATATTGGTATGTCTAATATTTGTTACTGAAAATACAATAGGAACATTGTAGTAAGAATATTTTTTCAGTCACAATGTAGTTGGTATTTAATTAGTGACTATACATATTCTGACTGTAAATATTCAGTAGAAAATCTTGTTTTCCTACTATAATCTATATATTTCTGACGAAATCATCTGTAGATATTTAGTGATATTGTTGTAGAGTGATATGCTTGATTTTTTTTAAATTAAATTGAGACATATCTAGTTTTCCTGTAACCAAAACAATGCTTTAATCTCATTATTATTATTATTATTATTATTATTATTATTATTATTATTATTATTATTATTATTATTATTATTATTATTATATTGAATTGGGAGGAATTCTTTTCCTTAATTTTATTTCTTTGGATCGAAGATTCAGAGTTAACTGAGTCAACCTTTAGATTACGTCTTCTAAACATATAGCCAACTACATAGAACCAGTGGAAAATTAGACTCTCACTCTGTCATCTTTAAAATATCTTTATAATTACTTGCTAAATTAATGACAAAAACCAACAAACTATTAATTAAGGTGATAAACGGTTTCGACCTAACAAAGATTAGTCTCAAGTTTTAAAAATATCCTGAATTTTCACCAAAAAAACAATAAATTAAAATAACGACAATAACTAATTCGATTTCATGAATAATTAATCTTGAACTTGATGTTTCAGCCAAACTATACAATGATCATAAGAATAAATAACAATCTTGATCTTGAAACCTATTTTTGTAAAATCTAATTATCAATATCACAAGCCGGAAACATATAGCTAAATTGTATTTTGTAATGAGTGAATTTTTTTAATTTAATTTTATTTGTTTACAGAAACTGGTTTTATCAATTTTTGATCACTTTAACCGATTCTTGCTTGATTTTTTAGCTAGATAGTTAAGGTGGTAAGTAGTCTCACCTTACAAGGAGTAGAACACAAATTTAAACTTCGAAAAACACATACTTATTAGGAAAGCTTTAACTTTAAACACTTTTGACTAAAGAAAAATTAGTTCCAAATTCAATGTGACTGGGATATATCCTAGATTCTCACAAAAAATAAAATAACGACCTTAAGAATTGATTGGATTTCATAAACAATTTTGAACTTGATATTTCAGCCAAAATACAATGATCATAAGAATAAATAATAATTTTGATCTTGAAACCGAATCAACCTAAACACTAAACCCTAAAATCTATTTATCAGTATCACAAGCCGGAATCCGATATCGGCAGAGAGGACAAGTATCATGCTTTACCAGCCATTTTAGTATGCATTTCTTATGATACACATGAAAGCATGGCTCTGGAATTCGAATTGCCCCCCGATCCTCTACTCGGTGTTGATGCTTAGCACCGTTTGATTGGGGACGAGACAGATGGGATTCTTGTGAATCCGGATTCATTGGACTTGCTTCTTCTTCTTCTTCGTCTTCTTCGATTGATGAAATCTCCTCCAGACATATCGCACACGTCACTGATTCTTCAACTCTCACGGTTTCCAAATTCCCAAACCTTCGTCTCTTACGCTTCACCTCATCTTCTTCCTCTTCATCATCATCATGATCATCTTCTTCTTCTTCTTCCTCGTAATGCAGATCCTCAGTTTCGCTGTCCGACATTAGATTTACAGAAGCCATCACCAAGACTTCACGTCGATCGTTCCGTCCCAGAACTCGAAGGATTTCCCGCCGAGCATTCAAATCCCGACTGTTGATTTCAAGTATTCCAGGCCTTCGTGGAAGAACACTCAGATTCGACATGGTTGTTTCGCAGAGAGTAAGAAAGAGAAGAAAGAGAGAGAGTGGTTTCACAGGGTACGGTGCTTTGTGATTTGTAGGTAAAGTAATGTAACTAACTAGTAAACACGAAAAAGGCAAGAGTATTTATATATGCATAGGAAACGTTTATTATATGTTATTATTATTATTATTATAATCATTATTTCAAGGAATTTCAATTGGAATTGGACTAGGGTTTTGAATTTCAAGGCCATCGATTGATTTGTTTGGACTTTGGATAATAATCTTATCTTGAAGGGAACCCTACGAAATAGGATCTTCTTCAGTATTGGAAGGTCTTGTTTCCTAGATCAGAATCATTGATCATGAAGATTAATCAACCGTTTCTGATTTTTTGATCTTTTTGTATAAATTTTATTTAAAAAATAATTTAATTCGATTAATTGTTAACAAATACAAATTTTTTAAACTAAATTAATATACTTATATTTTAAAAATTAAATTGAGACCTATCTAATTTTCCTGTAACCAAAACAATAATTTAATCTTATTATTATTAAGGGAAATTCTTTCCCTTTCTTTCTTTCTCTGTGTCCAAGAGGTTTCAGAGTTGACAGTGAAGTCAACCTACGATTATTTCTTCGAAATATATAGCCGACTACATAGAACCATTGGAAAGTTACTCTCACTCTGTCATCTTTAAAATATCTTTATAATTACTTGCTAAATAATATAAATAATTTAGCAAGTAGTTATAAATTTAAACTCTCACTCTGTCATCTAACATAAAATAACAATAAAAACCAACAAGTTATCTGAGATAGTAATCTTTGACATGACAGAGATTTGTCCCAAGTTTCAATAATACCTTGAATTCTCACAAAAAAACAATAAAATGAAAAAAAAAAACAAGAACTAATTTGATCTCATTAACAATCTTGAACTTGATATTTTAGCCAAAATACAAATGATCATAAGAATAAATAACAATCTTGATCTTGAAACCGAAACAACATATTTCTGTAAAATCCAATTATCAGTGTCACAAGCCGGAAACATAGCCAACATGCATTTTGTAATTAGTGATTGGTTTAACTGATTTTTTGCATGATTATTTAGGAGAATTTACGTCGGTACTAACTTTTTTTAAAAAAAATTTCTTACATACTAACTATTCAAAACTATTTTTATATATACTAATTTTTTGTCCAATTCGACCTACATATAATCAAATTCACTGAATAATACCGAACAAATTCGACCATGAGTGAGTTGAATTTGATTTTTAACAATTTGAAATTCGACCATTACATAGTCAAATTCTATATTTTTATTTTTTTATTATTTTTCACATGAAAGTCGACCATACAATGGTCGAATTTCATATTTCTTTTTTTTAAAAAAACAAACATGAAATTCGATCATATATTAATTGAATTTCATGTGTTATGTTTTTTATTTCAAATTTTATATATAAAAATCATATATATATATATATATATATATATATATATATATATATATATATATAATAAGAAATATATTAGTTATATTATATATACATAAATATATATTAAGTTATATATGTAAATAAATAAATTATATATATATATATATATTAACAAAAAATATATTAAATTTCTAAATTATTTTCTATATTTTTTATTTGTACTTTTAAATTTTTTAATTAAATTATAATAAATAAATTTTACATGATATGGTGGTCAGTTAGTGACATTCGAAGCTAAAGGGCACGGGGAATGTGGTAGTCGGTCCATGACATCTAAAGTTGGCCCGAGCACTGTGAGGGGGGATGACGCATGTCCAAACTCGATCTATCAGACCCCACCAAGATAATATCTTGAACCCAACAATGATTCAAGCTCGACCAAAGGTAGCAATTCGGCCGAAAATGACAATCAGGAAGAGGATAATCAAGCACTCAGCCGAGCTTGAATTCTGCACTTTAACTTTCAGTAATATATTTTTAGCAATTTACTTTCTGCAATCTGCTTTCTACATTGTACTTTGCTTTTATCGTTTTTATTTAACTCCTTTTGTAAAAAGTGTACTTCCAGCTTTACGTTCTTTCGTGCAGTTACCTTTTAAGTTATTTACATTCGACGCATTTTTCATAAAAAATGAGATTACCGCATAACTTTGAAACCACATCATTCTCGATTCTATTATTTGTCAGATTTGGGTTAAACCAAAAATCACTGTTAACAGAAGGCAACAATTGCACATGAGACTATATACCATATTCAATCATTACAACATTAACATTTGAATACAAAACATTATCATAAACACACGTGGTACTTGTTTAGTATCATTACTACTTATGTTGTTTGTTACTATTATTTAAAAATTAAAACAAAAAGATAAACAAATAGTTAGTAAACAAATTAAGGAAGAAATAATAATAATATATAAATACACCTGATTGGCATCTTGATACTAGACAAGCACGTGTATTTATGATGTTGTTTTGTATTAGAATGTTAGTGTTATAATGATTGGCTATATGGTATCATGTGCAACTGTGGCCTTCAGGCATATTGTTTACCTTGCATAGTATTTGGCTTCAGTTATGGTTTCATTAAGTTGCTCATTGAGTTTACGGATATACATTTTTTTTGTACAAATCATTTAGTTACTAAGGAGCTCCCGTTTGGGGAGTAGTAGAAAGTACTGTTGTCCTTCCTGTTGTAGGGTCGAATTCCATTTTAGGCTTTCAATGGCTTCGGCTATGTAGGGTCAAATTTTCTTTTTAATTAAATCATAATAAATAAATTTTAAATATCATGTAAAATTTATTTATTATAATTTAATTGAAAAGAAAATTTGAAAGAACAAATAAAAAAATATAGAAAATAATTTAGAAATTTTATATATTTTTTGTTATATATATATATATATATATATATATATATAATTTCCTATGTCATTGAAAGTCTAAAATGGAATTCGACCCTACAACAGAAAGGACAACAGTGCTCTCCACTACTCCCCAAACAGGAGCTCCTTAGTAACTAGATGATTTGTATAGAAAAAATGTATATGGAGGGTATGAGTTTTAAAACTCAGTGAGCGACTTAATGAAACCATAGCCGAAACCAAATACTATGCAAGGTAAACAATATGCCCGAAGGCCACAGTTGCACATAATATCATATTGCCAATCATTACAATACTAACATTCTAATACAAAACATTATCATAAATACACGTAGTGCTAGTCTAGTATTAAGGTGCCCATCAGGTGTATTTATATATTATTATTATTATTATTTCCTTAATTTGTTTACTTATTATTTGTTTATCTCTTTGTTTTAATTTTTAAATAACAGTAACAAACAACATAAGTAGTAATGATACTAGACGAGTACCACGTGTGTTTATGATAATGTTTTGCATTCAAATGTTAATGTTGTAATGATTGAATGTGGTATATAGTCTCATGTGCAATTGTGGCCTTCTGTTAACAGTGATTTTTGGTTTAACCCAAATCCGACAAATAATAGAATCAAGAATGATATGGTTTCAAAGTTATGCGGTAATCTTGTTTTTGATGAAAAATGCGTCGAATGCAAACAACTTGATAGGTAACTGCACAAAAGAGCGTAAGGCTGGAAATACACTTTTTGCAAAAGGAATTAAATAAAAACGATAAAAGCAAAGTACAATGCAGAAAGTAGATTGCAGAAAGTAAATTACTAAAAATATATTACTAAAAGTTAAAATGCAGAATTCAAGCTAGGCAAAGTGCTTGATTATCCTCTTCCTGATCACCATCTTCGACCGAATTGCCACCTTCGGTCGAGCTTGAATCATTATTGAGTTCAAGATATTGTCTTAGTAAGGTTTGATAGATCAAGCTTGGACATGCGTCATTCCCCCTCACAGTACTTGGGCCAGCTTTAGATGTCACAGACTGACCACCACATCTCTCCCGTGCCCTTTAACTTTAGATGTCATTAACTGACCACCATATCATGTAAAATTTATTTATTATAATTTAATTAAAAAATTTAAAAGTACAAATAAAAAATATAGAAAATAATTTAAAATTTTAATATTTTTTTAAATATATATATATATAATTTATTTATATATACAACTTAATATATATTTATTTATATATAATATAATGGATATATTTCTTATAATATATATATATATATATATATTATGTGATGAAATTCAATCATATAGAAATTATATATATATATATATATATATATATATATATATATATATATATATATATATAATTTCTATATGATGAAATTAATACATGATCGAATTTCATGTGTGAAATTTTTTTAAAAAAACAAAGAAACATGAAATTTGACCATTGCATAGTCGAATTTCATGTGGGAAATAATAAAAAATAAACATATAGAATTTGACTATGCAAGATCGAATTTCATATGATTGAAAATTAAATTCGACCTACTCATGATCAAATTTGTTCGGTATTATTCAGTAAATTTGATTGCGTGTGGGTCGAATTTGACAAAAAATTAGTATATATAGAAATACTTTTGAATAATTAGTATGTAGAGAAATTTTTTTTAAAAAGTTAGTACTGACATAAATGCTCCGACAGTTGGCTAGCTAAAGTGGTAAGCGGCATCACCACGTAAATAGTAGAATACAAGCACACACTTATTAAAAAAGTTTTAACCTTAAACGTTTTCAACCCAATAAAAAATTTTGAACTTTTATTTGAGCCAAAATACAATGATCATAAGAATAAATATATAACAATCATGATCTAAAAGCCAAAAGAACCTAATTAAACTCTAAACTCTAATTATCAGTATCACAAGCTGGAATCTGGTATCGACAAAGAGGACAAGTATCATGCTTGGCCAGCCATTTGAGTATGCAATTCTTATGATACACATGAAAGCATGGCTTCGGAATTCGAATTGCCCCCGGATCCTCTGTCGAAAGCCGGCGATCAACACCATCTGATTGGCAAGACGGATGAGACTCATGTGAATCCGAATTCATTCGAATTGCTTCTTCTTCTCCTTCGTCTTCTTCGATTGATGAAATCTCCTCCAGACATATCGCACACGTCACTGGTTCTTCAACTCTCACCGTTTCCAAATTCCCAAACCTTCGTCTCTCACTCTTCACTTCATCATCTTCTTTTTCTTCATCATCGTCGTCGTCGTCGTCGTCATCATCATCTTCTTCTTCTTCCTCCTCGTAATGCAGATCCTCAGTTTCGCTGTTCGACGTTAGATTTACAGAAGCCATCACCAAGACTTCACCTAGATCGTTCCATCCCAGAACTCGAATGATGTCGCGTCGAGCATTCAAATCCCGACCGTTGATTTCGAGTAGTCCAGGCCTTCGTGGAAGAACACTCAGATTCGACATGGTTGTTTTGCAGGGAATGAGAGAGAGAAGAGAGAGAGTTGACGGGGCATGGTGCTTGGATGTGATTTGTAGGTAAAGTAATGTATCTAACGACCTGGGAGTTTCCTAAACACGAAAAGGCAAGAGTATTTATTTATGTGGATATGAAACATTTATTATATGCTATTATTATAATCATTATTTCAAGAAATTTCAATTGGAATTGGACTAGGGTTTTGAATTTCGACCGCCATCAATTGATTTGTTTGGATAATAATCTGTTTTAGAACAAGATCCCCTCCATAATTGGAGGGTTTAATCATGAAGATCCACGGTTCTGATTTTTTTCTTTTTATTAAAATTTTTATTTTTCTTTTTTTTTAAAAAAAAAATTAACTAAAGACTCTTATTCCATACAAACAAGAGCATATTAAGTCGGAATCATTTATCAGATTGACGGTTTTAATTTTTTGGTTCTTTTTTAAATTTTATTTTTATTTTTTAATAAAAATTTAATTTGATTGACGGTCCAAATAATAAATGGAGCCTCCTATTCCATGCCAAACAAGAGCATATTATTATTATTATTATTATTATTATTATTATTATAAATTATTAATTTTTTATTTGAAAAATCACTGTTATCTTGATTTAATTAAAAAATAAAACATCTTAATTTTTTTCTTAAAAAAATTGCATTTGTCACAATTTCAGTATTCTAGTTTTTCAAATTGGCTTTTAGTAATAAAAAAAAAAAGAAAAGCATTGACAACAATAAATTTAATGATTTAACAGCAAAAATTATCAAATTTATAGAAATATAATTTTTTATACGTTAAATTAAGACACTTAATATCTTACAAAATTAAATTAAAATAAAATAATATATATATATATATATATAATTTGTCCTTCTATTTAATAAAATAAATTTTAATAAGAAAAAAATTAAAATTTGACAACAATAATATGATAATTTAACTACAAATATTATCAAATAGAGAAATAAAAAATAACTATTATTATTATTATTATTATTATTATTATTATTATTATTATTATTTAAAATTAGAGTGAGATTCTTTTCCTTCTTTACACTCTTTCTTTGGTCAAAGAAGTGGCAGAGACTGAAAAGTCAAACTTATAGTTGTTTCTTCAGAAACGTATAGTCGTGCACGCGAAAGACTGGTATACTATTCACACTAATAACGCGTGTCAATAAAATTCGATTTTTTATTAATTTTTTAAAAATTTTATATTAAATAATTATCTATTTTATATATGAAAGCCTTGAATTGATTTAATTTAGAAAATCTTTTTTTTTTAGCAAAATACAAATGGTAAAATCTTCTTTAAATTTGTATCTCTATAAATTAAGTAATTGTTGTTAGAGCATATCTAATTGGGGTTATTAAAGGATTTTTAAAATTAAAATAAGAACCGGTTCTTAATGAGTTTTATTATTAAAGTGCATTAGTGTAATTGCCACATGTAATAACCGGTTTTTACATAAACAATTGGTTCTTACAGCAAAAATTAATAAAAAATCATAAATTAATCATTAAATAAATATGCATAGTAACTTATGAGACATATTTGTGAGTTCTTTAGAGTTGTACCATTGGAGTGAATAGTTGAAAGAAAAAAGTAGTAATATGACATTATGAGACCCACAATAAGCAAATTATTAGAGAGGGTGTTTGGTTTTGCGTTTGTGAGCAGTGAATGCACATTGGAGGCTTCATAATCATAGTAGCATGAATATGGTGTTGTTTAGTTCAGCGACAAGCTTCCAGTGAATCAATTCTCCCCCACAAAAACTTAGGTTTTGTCCAACGCTCAAAAGGAGTAGCTTCTCTCAGACAAAATTAATTCTCACCATGATATCTTCCCTGTGTTTCCTGTGATAAACTTCCATTTGTGTGTGCGTGCTCTCCCATAAAATCGTGTATGTGTGTGTGCTCTCGAGGGAGAAGAGGAAGAAACTAAAAAGAAGATGAGAGAATGGCTTGGTTGAAGCTTGGTTCTGAGGCATGCAATCCCTCTATTCTAGGGCACTCAAAACAGAGAGAGAGGAGAGAGAGAGAAAAGTCGAAATATTTGTCAATAGAAGATTGAAGCTTGGTTGCCCATCATCATCATCGTCATCGCTGTCATCACCCTTCACAGTTCATCTTCCCCTGTGCTCTACTATGGTCTGTGTGTGTTTCACAGTTCTCATTCTTCACAATTTGCCGTTGCCCTTCACAGAACGAGTTTGTGTTTCACAGTTCTCATTCTTCACAATTTGCCGTTGCCCTTCACAGAACGAGTTTTTTTATTAATTTTTTAAAAAATTTATATTAAATAATTATCTATTTTATATATGAAAGCCTTGAATTGATTTAATTTAGAAAATCTTTTTTCCAGCAAAATACAAATGGTAAAATCTTCTTTAAATTTATATCTCTATAAATTAAGTAATTGTCGTTCAAACATTTATTACCAAGGTTTAAAAAATCGAACCGATCGAAGCTTCAATTTAAGAGTCAAAAATTGAACTATAGTCAAACCGTAATCGAACTAGTGGTATATAAAATATATAATTAATATACATGTTACAGATATTAAAATATTCAAAACATGTTATAGTTATATATATATATATATATATATATATATATATATATATATATATATATATATATATATATATATATATATATATATATATATATATATACCAATTTTAGATCTTTTTCTAATAGCTTAAATTTTTTGAAATTTCTTTAAAATACACAATAACATATAGTAAAAAAAAAATTGTTTGAATCGGCCGATTTACCAATTTGAGACCAATTCGACCAATTTTTTATCAGTTTAAATGTTTAATAATTTTTAGGTCCAAACTAATCAAGAGATTTAATTAGTTTATTGATTTTTTGATCAAATCGAATTCTATGAAGCATATTTATTACTACTAGGACAATGTTAAATATAGAGGATGTAATTGACAAGAGTACATTGACGTAGGACTATTTATTTAGAATTAATAATTTAGTATTAAATTTTTAAAATCATTTAATTTGAATTTTAAAATTTTTGAAATAAACAAAATTGTCCGATTATACTTGGCTAGCTCTTGTTTAAATGTTAACAGACCATGTCAATAAACCAAATTAACAAATCAAATGTGAAAACATAATTTAGATGAGAATCATATAACACTCATATTGATTACATATTTTATTCTAAAATACTTCATAATAAGCCATGAATTTAGAAAATTCATATCAGGAGGACACGGATTCCTTCCTACGCCTTTTTTGAGCAAGAGACTCCAGTGCTCCATCATGATCGTTGGATGCTGCATTCAATGACTATGATTTTTATTTTTTTTTTATTTTTTAATTTTTTAAAATTAACTAGCCGTTGAATATTATTTAATGGTTATTAGATTCAATGACCAGTATAATTAAAAAAAAAAACATAGGCTTTTAGATACTATCTGATTCAACTTAAAACCTCCTACACCTCAATCTATGACCGCCTAGCACAATAACGGACCAACAAAAGATCTAAACAAATTGATTGAGGAATTGATCCACAGTGGTGAAGTTGACATCAGGAAAGAGCTCAGAAGCTTCGACACCAAAAGATGATTCAATTTCAAAGTTAGTTTGATCTCCCTTCACAAAGCATGAGTGTCCTATTGATAGTAACACAACCTCCGGATACGACGATTCTACAACAACAACAACAAAAAATTTGTCGCCACGTTAGGATATTATGAAAATTAAAATATTCTTCTGAACTGTGTAATTTAAAAACTTTTAATTGAATCCCTAGAATTTTTTTAAAAAATAATAATAATTTAGTCTCAAACTTTTGAATTTTTGTGACATGACTCATTATATATGTTATTGACATTTAAATATATATATATATATATATATATATACATGATTTAAACGAATTCATCCAAATTATTTAGAGTGAATTATTGATTTGGTTATTGAAAATTTATATTTTTTTAATTTTATTCTTAAAAAATCAAGTATCTCACAAATCAGTCTCTACAAAATTATATTTGTCTTAATTTAATAATTTTTATTGCTAAATCAAAACATTTATTATTGCTAAATCTCAAACTTTTTGTCACTTTGATAAATAGAGAGACCAAGTTGAAACAAACACAAATTTTTAATAATTAAATTGAGACGCTATATCTTTTAAGAACTAAATTATAGTTGTTTCAATTTGGTCCCTAAAAGATTAAGTATTTTAATTTAGTCCTTGAAAGATTACATTGATCTCAATGTTGTCACTATATTTGTTAAGGTAATTTTTGACAACGAAAATTTTAATATTTGACAATGGTAGATTTTGTTTTAACAACAAAAAAGATCAATTTGAGATAAATGCAATATTTTAAAAACTAGATTAATATACTAAATCTTTCATGACAAAATTGAGATAACTATAGTTTTTTTAGGACTAAATAAGTAATTTACTATATATCATATGCGTGTAAGTTGACTTAATTAGAGTAAACAAACAAGGTAGCCCCTAAAAGATATATTTGTATTATCTAATCCTTGAAATTTAAGTATTAGGCAAGTTAGTCCCTATAAATTATGAAATTAGTATAAATCAATCCTTTTATAATATAGTCTTAATTTCAATGACTAAACAATCAATACATATATGTTTGAAGAACTCAATTATTAATATAGTCTTAATTTAACTTAACCATCTACTTTTTATCCTTTTTTCCTACATAAGTCATGTATATTTAGAATGTTAATATATACAGTTATACATGTTAGCAAACTTTAATAAAACACTGACGAAAATTTAGTAATAATTAAGGATCAAATTGAAAATTTGTAAAATTATAAGGACCTAACGATATTTTTTAAATGACAAAAGTACATTTTTCGTCCCTAATATTTATCTTGAGTTTCAATTTCGTTTTTAACATTTTTTTTGCCAATTTCGTACTAAATATTTATTTTTTATTTCAATTTTGTCTCTAGGGTTAACGTTGTAAACAAAGATGACAAAAAATGCTAACGTAAACTCCTCCAAATAATATGTAGACTTTTCTATGTGACGCGTCAAATATTTAACAATTAATTTGAAAGGAATGAGAAATGAAAAAGTATTATTTGGGGTAAAATTAAATCTTAGTCAAATGTTTGAAACAAAATTAAAAATAAAATCAATTAGTATGACACATTGATAGCAGACGAGTCACATGGAGAAGTCTACGTCAATATTTTTAATCAATTATGTTCACAACATTAGCCTTATGGACAAAATCGAAACAAAAAAGGAACATGTTAGGCAGAATTGATAAAAAAAAAGTTAATGATGAAATTGAAACTCGAGGTCAACATTAGGGACAAAAAATATATTTTTGCCTTTTTAAATTATAGGGGCTAAATTAAAAAAATTAAAAAAAAAACAGTAGAACTATAAGGATCCCTCACCTTGAATTTGCTTCAAGAGTTGGTATTCAGGAATATAGACCCTTTCTATGGTTTTACCAATCTTCTTCTCCCACAAAGATACTAGGTCATTGAATGAGTAAATATTGGCCTTAGGTTTGACATAGAGAATTTTGTTCAAGGTTCTTGCATCATCCAATGCTTTTATTGTATAAATGGCAATATCTTCTTCCTTGTTAAATACAGCTGTTCAAGTTAATAAGAATGTATGAGTAATATTAAATTTCTCTTTTTTAAAACAAAATATAGCAAAAAAAAAAATTCTAACACTATACTTAAGATATAGGGTAAATATCCAAATTACAGCTCTTTTTTTTTTAATTGTTTAGTCTTGAAATTTAAGTGTTAAATGAGTTAGTCCTTATAAGCTAAGTACAAACTCAGTATAAATTAGTTCTTTTGTAAGACTAAATTATATATTTATTAAATTATCTTTGAGAGACTAACTCAATAATAATGTTTAATAATTTTATAATATTCAAAGACTAAATTGTATAAGGTTAAACTTTCAAGGACTAAATAATCGGTCCACATATCTTTAAAAAGTAAATTGTTAATATAGTCTGAGATATATTTTCACATCAAAATTTTCTAATAATTAATAAAAAAAGATACATTTTCAAGATTACTTTTTAGTGTGGCATATAATTAAAGAGTAAATCAACAATTTAGTTTTTAAAAGATTATAGTTGTCTCAATTTAATCACTAAAAAATTGTGTTTGTTTCAATTTAGTCGTTTAAATAAAATAGTTGATTTTTCTAGGACCAAATTGAAAAAATTATAATTTTTCAAAGAATAAATCATTAATTTACTCATAATTAAATAGAGGCTTTGTACTTAAGATGTCTTATGTTTTTAATTTAATTTAAAGTCTAACTTGGAGTGATAATATAAGATGATATGAACATCTCTTTATTAACATGAGTTTGATTCCTTCTTACACATTAGGAGATAATATCAATGTTGTCAGAACCGGCCCGGCCATTGACCCGGACAGGCATTCGGGTCATCGGGTCACTGGTTCAACCGTCGGGTCACCGGGTCAATTGCTGACCCGGATAAATGCATTAAAAAAAATTAAAATTATATATATACCTATATATCTTTACAAATAAATTAAAAAATAAATAAAATAAATAATTTACATGTAAATTTCATAATTTAAAGTCATAAACATCCAAAATAATTTCTAAACATCTATAATAATTTAAACATAAACTCATAAATATTCATAATAATTCATAAAGTCATAAATAAAATCATCCAAATATAATAATTCATGCATTTAAAGCCTTAAACATCCATAATAATTTATAAAGTCATTAATAATTAAGAAAAATTACGTAATTTTTAAGAAAAAAATTAATTTATCCTCTTTAAATTAAAAATAATAATTTTGATATTTTATTTTATAGTATTTTCAATTTTATTAAAAAAATCCACCACTTCTAGAATTCAAATTAATCCTTTAAAAGTTTAAATGGTCTGTTATAAATTTAAAAGACTAATTTGAAACCAATATTTGTTATAGACTACTTTGAAAACGTTTATTGTCTAACGTAATACTTTGGAATATTTTAACCTTAAGGAATTAACTTCAATTTTAAATAAAATTTATGAAAATGAAAGAGGAATTTAACTAATATTTTTAGAGAAATAAAGTGAGAATATTATGTTTCAATTTGTTTGTAGTGGAACGATGTAGATATGAAGAAAAAGAAAGCATTATTTTTTAGAGTAAATAAAACAAACTTTTTTTTAGGATTATTAATCAATGTTAGCCATAAAAAAATTTTAAAAAAATTAAAAAAAAAAAATCCGGGTCAATGGGTTGCCGGGTCGCCCGATTTTTGACCGGATCGCTCGGGTCTTAACCGGGTCACATGCAAAACGATCTAAAGTCCTGACCCAGACCGAATCGTCGGTTTCCGGGTCGACCCGGCATGGTCGATCCGGGTCATACAACTATGGATAATATAATAGTGTATAATAAGTAATATATAATTATATAATGTAGTTAGTTACATGCTTTGCTTAACCCAATTTAATATTTCTTTAAATTCAAATAAATTAATTTTTAAATAATTATATTTACATTTTCTACAAACTCAATAATAATTTAAAATATCCTGTCGTGATATAATACATAATATAATAATGTATGATAAGTAATATATATTATATAATATGGTTAGTTACATGCTTGCTTTGTTTAAAATCGGACTTTATTTTTGGCAAATTCCAAATTAAATAGGATTAGGCTCAATATGCCCATTCTTATTCAGTAAAATAGACTATTTTGAGATAATATCTTTTTAAAATTGTTTTAAAAAAAGGAGTTGGTTTTGAGCAAGACCCCAAAACAATATATACTCATTTCCATTATTTTTTTAAGTAAATTATTGTTTTGGTCCATCTCTAAGAGATTATAGATATCTTAATTTTGCCTCTAAAAGAATAAACATCTCAATTTAGTCTTTGAAAAATTATATTTGTCTCAATTTTGACATTTTCATTGTTAAATCATCAACTCTACTATTACTAAATTTCGAATCTTTCGTTGTCAAATCCTTATTTTGATAAACAAAAGGATAAAATTTAGACAAATACAAACTTTCAAAAATTAAATTAAAACACTTGATCTTAATTTTAAGGAACAAGTCAAGACAATTATAACTTTTTAAGAACTAAATCAATAATTCACTTTTTTATCTTTTATTCACTCCTAAAAAGATTTCATTTCTCCCACTTTAGTCCTTTTCGCTACTAAATCACAAAACCTACCACTGCTAAGTCTCAAAAAATAAAAAACTTTTATATTGTCTGAAATCACTTTAACGAACAAAATGATCAAATTGAGATAAACACGGTTTTTCAAAAACTAAATCGAGACTTTTAATCTCTCAAAAACTAAATTGAAATAACTATAATTTTTTTGGTATCAAACAAATCATTAACTTAGTGCATGTTTGAAAAACAATCGGGAAAACTTATGTTTGAGCAAACCATGATTTGCAAAATTGATTTTGGAAAAACTTAAGTTTGAGCAAACTATATTTTGCAAAAGCAACAACCTAGAACTTTCACTGAAACCATAATTTGAGGGCAAAACCATGTTAATGCAAAGATTCTCAAACATGATATTTTACACCAAAATCATATTAATTCAATCTAAACTATAATTTGTAAAAACGCAACAGAAAATCAAACAGACAATTACTCCGGATAAAAAAGTGGCTAACTTTACCTTTGGGATTGCCATCTCCTAAGATGACAACTTTATCTCTTGGAGGAGGTATGGCACCACCAGGCTGACACAAACTAGGAAGAAAATAGCCAGAAAAGAAGTTGTTACAGACATAAGTGTAAGGAATCCCTTCTGCTTCAATGGCTCTGCGAATTTTGGCCTTTGTGGCAAACACAGATTTTGCAGGATCCACTGCATGAACCCTATCCACATCGTTCCCAAACTCCGATGGAATGAATCTCTGTCACATATTAATTAACATAAGATATGAGTAAATTGTTTATCTGATCTTTAAAACATTACAATTATCTCAATTCGACCCTTAAAATATCAAGTGTACGTCTCAATTTAGTTCTTGAGGTATTGCGATGATTAGTCTCCGTGACTTTTATAATTTGAGAAATTGAAACAAACATATATATTTTTTAAAGATTGAATTAAGATAGTTTGTTTTTAGAGATTAAATTGAAAATATTATAATTTTTTAGGAATTAAATCAATTATAATTGGAATTAGATTGGTTTTAATACTAAAGCCACCGATTACTTAGCGATGAAATTTTTTTTAAGAACTAACTTTCATCCGTTTAATTATCAGTGATTCCAATATTAGAACCAATATAATTCTATTATAATCCAACCTTAAACTAATGGCTGGCTTTCATACCAATTATCCAGTCAAACCCTGTTTTGATTTGACTAGCTTTTGAGGCCTTCGGGTTCTAGCTTTCTAGGTATATTCTAAACCGAACCATGGTCTAGTTTTCATTCAGCTCGATTAAACTAGTTGGTCAAGTTTAATTCTAAAGTCATTGTCTAAGACAAATATAATCTTTTGAAACTAAATTGAAACATTTTATCTACAATTTTGTAAGGACTAAATCAATAATTTATTCTTAGAACATATTAAAATTGAAAGATGTTCTTACCTTGATATTTCCTGCTTCTTTAATGGCAGAAATGATGTTTTGTTGATCAGCCAACAGCTTGAATCCTACGGTGGAGATCACTACATCCACCTGCTTTATGGCTTTAACTAAGCTATCATGGTCAAATAGATCACCCTGCATAAGTATAATTAATATGTTAATCACCAAAAACCAAGAAACAAATTTATCCATCAAGAATGTTTACTTGTAATTTTCATTATTTTGACAGATTTTTTTATTACTTTGAAACATGGTTATTAAAATCAAACTAGCTGGTTCAACTAGTCCGAGGTTCGGTCTAAAAAAATCATTGAACTATTGAGAGAATGAACTGGTGAAAAATCAGTTATACCAATTTTGAATCAATAAAACAAGTCAAACTAGTTGGTTTTACTAATCTGATTGGTTCAAAAAAATTTTAAAAGTTTTTTTTTTATTTCATAGATTTAATATCCATGAATTATACAATGATTGATAATATTTTTTTATTAGTTGGCTTTTTTTGTTGTTGTAAACTTTTGATTGAAGATGTTGTTTTGTCAAAGCTTTTCTGTAATTGAATGTTAAATCTCATTTTTAATTGAATTTTTATATTTATGTTTATGATATGTAATTATGTATATTATTTTAATATTTTTAAAGTACTACCGATTCGACCATAGTCCGACTATTGATCTTTAAATCGGTGTCTTCACCAATTCAATGACAGATCCAATTTTTAAAATCTTACTTTATTTTGAAATACCGCTTTGTCCAAAAAGGACATATAGCTCATCTGGTTGAATAGCTAACTAGATCATTTTTTGCACAAATTAAATGCATTAAATACGATAGTCAACCTAACATATCTATTAATAGTGGAGTAATTACATATAGCTTATCTGATTGAATAGCTAACTAGATCATTTTTTGCACAAATTAAATGCATTAAATATGATAGTCAACCTAACATATCTATTAATAGTGGAGTAATTACATATAGCTTATCTGATTGAATAGCTAACTAGATCATTTTTTGCACAAATTAAATGGATTGAATAGGAAAGTCAACCTAGCAAATTCATTAATAGAGGGTGTAATTTACATATTTTTAAAAATTAAACGGTTTTTTTGGGGTTTGGTTTAGAAGTTGAGACAGTTAAAAGTATATACAACCCCTAAATTCAAAGGAGATCTTTTACATTTTAACTTTAACCAAATTAAAAAAAGGTAGAAGTATTTTTTTTGACTCTAATGTTTGTCTAGAGTTTTAATTTTGTCCCTAATATTTTTGTATCGATTTCGTCTGACATATTTCTTTTTTGTTTTGATTTTGCTCCTATGGTTAATGTTGTTAGCAAAATTGAAGGACCTTTTTAAATATGTTAACTCTTCCATGTGATGCATTAAAGTTAAAAAATTATTTATCCAAAAAAAAACTAAACCGGTCCGATTCATCGGACGCGCAGGGGGGGCAAATCGAACGATTTGTACTGCAGTAGCTTGAAACCATGTGGGTTTATGTGCGCGAGAGCCCACCTCTTCCCAAGCTCTTTATTAGTCTACTAACACATGTTAGTATATAAACTCTCTTCCCCTCCTTGCTCCAAGCAATATGGGACTTGTAGATTTCTCTTTTGAAATATTAAGCCTTTATAAGGCTATTTTTACAACAATTTTAGGGACAAAAATATATACTACAGCCCAAAAAAAAAAAGAAAACAAAGCATACTTTTTAAACTAATAGAGACTACATGGTAGAAATCAAGATTCTAAAGATCAAACCAATTATTAAAACAGCGAAGGCATCAGTTTGATTGTCAATGATCAGAGTATGGTCAAATTGGTAATACTTTAAAAATATTTAAAAAATAAATATATAATTCATGCATATGAAATAAAAAAATCAAATTTATCAAATAAAAAAGATTCTTGAACTAGTCTCACCAGTAAAACCGACCGATTTTGCTAGTTTTATTAGTTTAAAACCGATCTAACCAGTTTTGCACCGTCTCATTCCGTCATCAATTTTATAATTTTTTTTTTTCAAATTGGATGTCCTACAACTGATTCCTGGCCTGACCAATTGAATCAACCGATCGGTCCTAGTAGAAATTAAGAAGAGGAAGAACGTAAAGGAAATTTGCTTACAGTTATTAAATTGACACCCAAAGTTTTGAATTTGTGGAAGATGGCTGACTTTGAGGGATCTGAGAGAGTGGACTCTCGGACCAGCACGAAGGTCGGGTGGCCGGCCGTCGTGCTCGCCTCGACCAGGAACTTTCCGATATACCCGGTGCCCCCGATGAAGAGGATCTTCATTGTTGCCGCCATCGGAAAATTTCTTCGGCGAGATTTTGTAAGAGGAAGTTGTGTGTGCAACATCAGTGGAGGATGGTGTGGTTAATTTATAAAGCTGTGAACATGGTACAGAGATAATAAATTATTGGATCTGGTTTGTCCATTAGTAATAATGCAACAATAATTATGAATTTTAAAAGATCAGTCACTGTCACACTATGATTAAAGGTAAAAGTGGTTTTTGTATATATATATATATATATATTAGGTCTTTTGGTCAATAGTCTTGAAATCATATGATAATAAATTCATAAAAAATAAAGAAGAAAAAATCGGACAGTGAAAAGTGGGAAGATAAAATGTAAATAACTTCTCAGTATTTTGATTTATTTCTAAAATATTATTAACTAAATTATTATAATTTATTCTTATTTTGCAAAATATTTTAAAAAGATAGCAAGCATTAGTTATTATATATCAGTTTGAATGTTGTAGTCAATAGTTTCCAAAATGTGTGAGTCCTGTGTGTGTATATGATATATATAGTAATATGATATAATATAATATAAAAAGAAAAAAAATTAAAATATATGTGTGTTTATATATATTACTAAATCTCTTAATTTTCGTTATTAAAAGTCAATTTGACAAGAAGACAAATCATATTAAAACAAATGTAGTTTTTTAGAAATATAGGTGACATTTTTTTTCAAGATTAAGAGGTTTGAATTTGAATACAGATATAAATATTAAAATTTTATTTTTTAAATCTAAATACAAATAGTTAAAATGGTTTGGTTTTTAATCATCTATATGTATTAAATATATGTTAATAAAAGATGCACTCAAAACAATTAACGTCATAAAATTTTTCAGATCTTTCGTGAGATCTTATTGAAATAAGATGCATTAGAGCTATTAATTAAAAACAAATATACTTAATAATCTGAAATATGAACAAATCAGGTTCAGATCCTCACTAAGTTCAAACAAATGCCATTTAAATTGAGATATTTGATTTTTCAAAAATCAAACTAAGAAAAATTACTCTTTCAATACTAAATTAATAATTTATTTTTTTATATAGTCTTTCAATATTATTGTAATTTATATTGTATTGAATTAGCTACCTCATGTGCTGTTGCTATCAAAGCATATGATAATCATTATGAAGTTACCAACCGCATTAATTAATAGCTCTGAATGCAGGATCCGGCGCCTCTGCATTTCTTTTTTTTTTTTGACTTATAGCAACGATTTTTTCTGTTGCTAAAGGTTTCAGTAACAAAACATTCTGTTGCTGAAACCTTTAGCAACAGAAAAACCGTTGCTAAAGGTGGAAATGCACTCTGCATTACTTTCAGTAATGCAGAGGATCCGCATCCCTGAATGCATCTTATTTTAATCAGATTTATTTGAAAATTTTTGTGACATTAATTATAAATTACAAACTTTTCGTTTTATTGTGTTGAGGTTAATTTTGATTTTATTTATGCATTTATTAAAAAAACATATTATTTTTTATTTGCTAACATTATTTAAATGGTTTATAAAAATTAATAAATTATTAAACACACAATTACTAGATGACAAAAGACAAATATTATAAAGTTACTATAAATATTTGACCTAATATTTCACATTAAAAATTAAGATAGTAAAATATAAACTTTTGTTTTTATTTCTAAATCAAATATTCACATTTACATTTTCTAATGGTCACTTGTTTTATTGTTTGGTTAATTCTATCAATAATTTACACAATTTTATTAATTAAGAGGTCCCAAAAAAAAAAAGCAATTAAGAGGTCACTAAAAATTTAAGACTAGATTATGTGGATTTTATAAATAATATAATAAATTACTTGAAGAAAAAATATAAATAAAAGTAATATGGTAAAAATACATTTTATCCCCTAAACTTTATCTATTGTGCACTTTACTCTCTCAAACTTTAAAAGTACTCAAAAAATAATTTCTTCAAATTTCGCAATATTTAAAAAATAAAAAAAACCCTTCCGTTAAAATTTATATTAGTAAAATTAGTAGCCAAAAGCTGAGTGTGCATTTAACTTCCAACTTAGAAAGTTTTTTTTTTATTTTAATGAAATTTTTAACAGAGGAACTGTTTTTGCTGACAATATAAAATTTGAAAGAAGTTATTTATTAAGTTTTAAAATTTTAAACACATCAAATAAAATTTAGAGAATAAAATATATTTTGGCCAAATAATATTAAATTAATTAGTATACAGTGTGACAGATTACCATTAATCAAGTTCGTAAATTATTGGATAAGATTAGTGTCCACTGCTGCTAGTGTTACAGCAATTATTAGATAAGGTTAGTCCAAGAGTCAAAAAGTTTATCCAGTTTAACAAACTTGATCAAACAAAATTAAAAATTGATTTGAAAAATTGAGTTTAAATTAAAAAAAGCTAAAAAAAATGACCGGCTCGAGGCTTGGCTTGATTATGAATATATATATATATATATATAAAGAAATTCCTATTTCTAATGGTGTATATATATATATATATATATATATATATATATAAAGAAATTCCTATTTCTAATGGAGTAATAACTTAAAAGATAAGAATATTCCAAAAAATAAAATAAATTAGAGGTTAGCGTTAAAATATGAAATGCGTAGTATTTGACTGAAGTTCAAGTCACTCGTATTTCTTTAAAATAATTGCACGTCCCTCATAGGTTGAGTTTGCTATATCACACGGTGTAAAGATATACAAACGTATTACCTCAAAAATATAATAGTTCATAACTTGTTTATTTGATCTACAATCTCTGCACAAAAATTGTAAATAGAACTCTTCTTCCCATGCATACTCTCTATCTGTAAATAACACACAAATAATAATATATCTCATATATATTTTATCTCATTTTCTTCTTTTTTTTCCACTCTATACACTCACGCACGTGCGTGCGCACACATAATGTCCTTACTAGAAGAGATTCGTCAGTCATGAATTGAAAGTTTTTCGTTGTAAAAATGATTTCTTTATATTTTGTGGCAAAAATACAAAAGTAAAATTAAATATTGAGTCATCCGATTTTCAAATGAAAGACCATGATTGAATAGATTGAAAAAAAATATTGTGTCTCTAATTTTATCCATTCAATTCTGACCATCTATTTAATAATTAAACAATTAAAATTTTAATTTCACTTTATATTTTTTACTACTCAACATTGAAGAACCGTTCTCTTGATTGTAAATAAAAGCCTGCTGCCAACGTACACCAAGAGAAAACTACATTAATTAAGAATAATGACATTAAAATAGAAATGATAACAACTATGATGAGGCCAACCTTCAAAACTTATGAATAAAATTAAATGATTTTTAATATTTTATAATTAATAAATTCCAACAATTTCTTATATATATGTAATAGTGTGTTATTTACGAGTTGATGAATTTCGTCATGTAGTCTTTTGATCAAATAAGTGGTGCATTATTTTTATTAAATTTTAAGTAGATGTTGTTCAATTTTTAATTGTTATATATTTATTTTAATTTTAGTTGAAAGAAACAATTTAATTTTAATTCTTACCCATAAACTTTTATCAATGTGTAGAAAGTTTTTAAAAACTTTTGAAATTAAATAAATAACCTCTATAAACTTTTCAATTTGTACACTTTATCTTTTTTATTAAAAAAATTATTAGTCAAATTAACGATCAATGCCACATTAACTGTTTACCTAACAAAAATAATATCATGTCAACCAAACCTAAACTCAATGTCCAAACACATAACCCACGCCCAAAATCCTGATGCAGCCCACAACCCAATTTCATTTGTTGTCGTTGAAGCTTGCCATTTTTGAAGATTGTATTATCCTCTGCCATAAACCCTCAATCACCACCCAGAACCTCCGTGCCTCGCCATCGCTCACTCTTATCGTCTCCGCTTTTGGGCTCCCCTCTGTTCATCATTCTCTTACCCAACAGCACTAACATCCAACGGTAACAATTCAACCTTCTACTCAATCCCAGCAATTATTTAATCATATATAAACATTTCTTGCCCAATTTACAACACAATCATCTTGTAAATCTTGCAAAGAAGCCCAATAGATCGGTTATATCTTCATAGTTTCAAAACTTAAAATATTATTTCTCTTCCATTTTACTGAATAACCCGAGATCGTCCAATTCCGAATTCCTTATCTACTATTTATTTCATATTTCTGTTGGAAATTGCTAGATTTGGAACCTATAATTCTCTAGACATCAACTCATACAGTAACATTCATCCAAAATAAACAGAAATCAGACCAGACTATGCAGAAATAAGTCCAGAACAGTACCCTCTACTCTCAGTTTTTTCGTGTTGCAGAATTTTCTCCGTTCCTAACCCAAAAATGTGTTGGAAAAATTGAGGAAATTATCAAGAAAATATAGTCTGAGTCGTGCTGTGGTTGACATTGTCCTTAAGGAAAGATTCGTAGTTTTCCTCTTAGGATAAAATAGGTTATTCTAGGATAAAACTCAGGTCACAGAACAGCAGAGAAAGAAAAATTTTGTAACCAATATCAAAATGTTAGGTTAGAGTTCTCAAAACTAGAAGCAAGATATGGAGTATAAATATCTCAAAAAGTAACAATTAATTTATAATTAAATATAAAAGGATAATTATAACAAATCTGATTATGGGATAGTGGAGATAGTGGGTGATGGTTAGTTATAAAAATAAAATTATAATTAAATTTAGAATAAACAGATAATTATATATATAACAAATATAATTCCCACCATGTCAGATAAGTATAAAAATAATTAAATTATTTTTCTAAAATTATTTTCACAACAATTTAAAATATTCTTTTTAAAATACTCTATTTTTCACCTCAATTCCCCACATATTTCAAAAAGATATTTTGAATTAAACAATGTTATGGGTTACACATATGGGTATAAATGTTTCGAGTCTAATGTCTTTTAGACTATGAACCAGGTCTAGATAAATAAGATATAACTCACAAAGTCAGTGGTGAAGCATATAGCTTTTATGAACCAACAAACTCTTATTATAAGCTAGAGATCTTTCCAATCACATCACGCCCCTACAATTTTTGCTGTTAACGCCGTTGTGTGCGTTTTCAGCCATGCGCGTGCCTGGTGTTCATGAATGCTCAGAAGATTTCGTCAAGATCTCATAGGAAAGGCCACACTCCACATCCATATAGGTGATTTCATCAAATGTATTTGCAATGAATACACCACCCTTAAGAGTTATGAAAATCATTAAGAGTTTCGCTAAACATCTCCTATCAATGCATTCTAACACTTTTACACTTATACCATAAGAAAGGATTGAAATATTAGTACTAACAAAATTAATAGATAACTTGTTAATAGATGACTTGTTATTACCCATATGAACCTTCTTCATAGGGTCTTCAATCACAAAGGTTGGGTTACCGTCACTATTAATTTCAATCGGCTTAAGTCCATTTTCCCTCAGTGTGTGAAGGACTTATTTCCTTCTTACATGCATATCTAGTCAAAGAATTAGCCAAATTCACTTTTGGCCTCACATAATTGATTAGTATATCTTATTTCATCTCTTAGTAGTCACTAAATAAATTTGTGTCACAAACATAAGTGTCTGCTCTTACCATTGAAAGTTTTACTCTTTACAATAGTTATTTGTAATACCCAAGAAAAATAAAATATAAATATTTGTTTACAAACTACTGTTACTATTTCAGTATACGGTACTATTCACCAGGATAATACTATTTACGTATATGATACTGTTCATTTATACAATCGAAATGTCAAGTACTAGATGTTGTTTGGTCATAAGAGAAAACTAGAAAGAAGTTCGTAGGAGAAACTGACGTTTTATGTGTGAAAATACCCTCAGGGACTAAAGTGAAAGGACTGAATTGAAAAAAAACTTAAAGGTTTAAGGTGAAAGGATAGTTTTCCTTTTAAGTTTCCAATAGTAATAACAGAAAAATTTTCCATCGCGTGAGGTGCACAGTAACTGCATTATTAGAAATGTCATTTTCATGAATAGTAAATTGAATATTTTATTAGCGCATAGTATCAAATAGTACCCTTAACTTTTGCTATAAATAGGCCCTTCCATTTCACTTCTAAACTCACACCTTCAACTTCTCTTCTTCTCTCCTTAAGTTTCTCTTACTCCAAAGCTAGGCGTCTGAGATTTTGGGCCTTTCCTTTTCAGCTTAGGTAAGGATAGTATGCCCTTTCTATGTCTTTCAAATTTTAGAAGTTAATTTCTTAAGTATGCTCTGTGGTTGCGGCCTTGGCTGATCTTCCACATCAGAAAAACTGTCCTTAGCTGTTTATATGTTATTTTGATTCTCTGATTACCGAAATAGAATGTAAACTGTGAAGAATACATGTCTAGGAAAGTTCTGGCTAAGGAAAGACCTGGTTTTTAAGTGTGTCCAGTGTGACCCTCCACTCTTTCCTGGGAACTTACCTGGTGTACTCTTTTACAGATTGTATTCTCTATTTCTGGTATGAATAGTGATCGTATGTATGAATAGTGACCGTATATATGAACAGTAACCGTACATATGAACAGTATCTATACGAAAACAATCCTGACGTATTTTCTCTAATCTTTCATGAAAATCTCCGTAGCAGAACACCGAAATTCACCTGAGAACTCTTGTCTGTAATGACTTAGAGAAGCGATGTTCGTACGGAATCCAGGTGAGTGAAACGACCCCGTTTTAATAGAGTTTTAGCATTACTGGTGATAAAAAGTATGTCGTAGGACACTCCCAAGATTCATAGGGGGAAATTGGATTCAGAATGACGAATCTAAATGAGATAATTAATCCATAAGTATGGATAAAATGAAATAAGTATCTTATGATGATGTGAAGTTTGAATGTTTTCAAAAATGGATTAATTGTTATCTTGATATGTGGTTTATAAATCCATAATATAGTTATATACTATACCTGTTATTTGGATGAATATTATATTGAGCTTCTGATTATGATATGAAATGCTATTGATTGTGATTGAGCGGGACAGTACCCCCTCTCACGGCAAGGCGGAAAACCCGGTTGACAGGGTGTCTTGACCAATGAGTGTGGAGACAACGATTCCCTCAGTAGGGATATAGCCCGGATTGGTGATAAATCCGTGAGGCGCCCTAGCTAAGAGGATGAGGTTGTGCGTCATGGCGGAAATATACATAATTGGTGAGCCGGCCTATGTGCGCTCTCCGGGATATATTGCCATTGACGAGTACTAGTAACGTTTGTTGAATTGGATGAATTTTTATCTTGTATGTAAGAGGATGATGTTGTGCGTCATGGCGGAAATATACATAATTGGTGAGCCGGCCTGTGTGCGCTCTCCGGGATATATTGCCATTGACGAGTACTAGTAACGTTTGTTGAATTGGATAAATTTTTATCTTCTGTCTATTGGTTGAGTATGAGCCTTTGGATATGCTTGCATGACTGGTAATGTATTTGAATTTTATTAATGCATGGCCGATTCGCTCATTGAGTTTAAAAGCTCACATTGTTTGTACAACCTTTTTGTTCAGATCAGGTTGCCATCGAAGAATATCTGCTAGAGGAGTAGATCACTTTGGACCTTCCCGTTGTCGGGTAGACCTCTCTTCTGTTATAGATTATGTTGCTCTGTAATCGTCTAGGACATCTAGTTCAGGGGTTCGACATTTGGCTTGTATATCAGTATAATAATGTATTTTAAATTGATAATCTATGATTTTCAGATAAGAAAATTTGATATATTTATCGGAAGGCTTACAGTGATGAGAGATTCATCATTGTGCCGGTCATGTGCCCAGAAAACGGGTCGTGACATTATTGCCACTTGACAATCTCATTACCTAAACACAAACATCATTGGGCTCATACCCAATGGATAAATTTGCTAAAAAGTTTGTCAACCACTTAGTCTCATTTTTAACCAACTCTAATTTTAGAGTAAGTCTATAAATTTGTATAGTTGTTCTCTTAAAAATATTGTTTCACCACCAAAGGTGAGGTTTAATATAGTGAATTTTTTTTTCTCATTTGAATTCAGAGATTTAGCTAACATCATTGTATTCTTCTAATACAACGGGAAATCCACTTTATATAATATCATGATTCATGATACCTCTCATCCTTTCATTAGGATTGTGTATCTAGACATTCATCTGACATACAACAAATAATATGTCATGTTAGGTGAAGCTCATCAAAAGTAGACTGAATTTTGTTTTTCTTAATTGAGTGTTAAAATCATAAGACATATTCACATAGTTTGTCATAAAATTGATCAAACTTTTGAACTCTTTTGAACTCTTTTGAACATGATGTTCTTATGACAACAAAAGGCTATCACATTTATTTCTTATGATTTCAACCTTTAAGTCACACTTACTCACCCATGTCTTTCTTAAGCATGTCATCAAATATCTAAACTAGATATTGGCACCTTTTCATAATTTAAAGTATTTTTCACAAAATACAATTTTTCCCATGACTTTATAAAGCCTACAATAGTAAAAATAAAATTAAAAATAAATAAATTATACTAACCAATTTTGTTTTTAATTCTTTTGACCATTCACCAAAACTTGAAATGTAGAATAAAAAACAAATTCACAAAGTGAAAATTTATATTTCACATAGCTTTAGAAAGCTCACAGTAATATTGCCATAAAAATTATATTTTAAAAAGATCATAATAATATGACCATAAAATTTTATTGTAAAATTTAAAAAATTTCATAAACACAATTTCCAGCATTTAAAATGTTGAATATTCACACATAAGTTTTAAGAAAATCTTTTCATATTATCAATAGTTATGTGAATAGAAATTTATGAGATATTCTCAATATTCAAATATATTAAACCCATAAAATTTCTATTAAACCACAATAACATTAACTATTAACCAAAACATTTTTACAAAATTTTGTATAGTTTTATAACAACATACTTACAAATCTCACACTTGTTGGTGTAAAAGAAATAATCAAAAAAATCTTTTCGTAGAGCACAATATAAGCTTGAAAAATACCCTCATACTTTTAAATGTTTTAAAATTTAAAGGAGTATAATACCACATCTTGTATGTACTTAATTTAGTACATAATTAACTCATAAAGTCTCAAAACTATTATAGGTGAGCGTCCAAACACAAAATATATATGCACAAATATATTCATCCACCATATAATAATATTATATAAGAAAATAATTACACATAATCATTTTGGAACTTCTCAATCTCAAAAATTTTGTAACCAATAACTCATCACTATTGTACCTCTTTGCACAATAAAAATATTGTAAGAAACTAACATTTATAAATGCTTGATCCAATTCTTACTTATAACATATCATTATCTCAATGAGATGGTATTGTCAATTTATAAATTGACCCAACATATTAAATTTTATTGTGCCTCTTTGTACAATAAAAAGGTCATAAAAAATTAGCATTTGAAAATGCTTACTCTAATTTTTACATATGACATATCATCATCTCAATGAAATTGTTTCCTCAATTTGAAAATTAGCGATATATCATCATCTCAATGAGATTTTTTTTTTAATTTTTAAATTGACCCAAAATTTTATTTGCCAATATTCACAAGTTTGGTCACAAATACACAAAAATTAGTTCCAAAATAACAAGTGTAATTTATAATATTGTTTAACAACAATAATAATTTAGGTGAAATCATTTCAATGAGAAAAAGGCTAACACACAAGATAACATAATATTTCATATGTGATTTTCTCCCAATATTATAGATCATTTTCCTCATAATAAATTACGTTCAAAATAAAATAATGTCATCATGTCAAAAACACCATTTAACATGAAAGTCACTTTGAAAAATCATCATCAAAGCTACAACTTTTATTTTTTTTTGTGTGTATTATATATATATATATATATATATATATATATATATATATATATATATATATATATATATATAAAACTGACATACACACATATATAACATATATATAACTTGTATACACACACAGATATGTGCGCACACCGAGATATATATAACTAATATACACACACTAATACATACATATATATCATATTTAACTATTGTAGACATATAAATCAGATTTTAATTTGACAGGCTTGCAAGATAGAATAAATCCAAGCAAATTCCAAAGTTTCAGGATCGCACACGGGGTTATAATCTAAACTAACACGAAACTTTATACTTTCAAATTTAAAACCATAAATTGATTTCTGATAAGTCAAGCTTTAAGAATTACAAGTGTCAAAATCGAATCAATATTAAAATTAGCAATCACATTTCATTTTAACGAACCATGAATCATTGTTTCACTAAAAAAAATGAATCACCCTTTTGAGTTAAAGAAGAAGGCCACCATGATTCGCTTTTAATTGGAAACAAATTTCCATCAAACTCACTGTTCAAATCACAGTCTCAGCATCTACTCACAGATACCTTACAAATTGAAGAAAAATAACATATATATATATATATATATATATATATATATATATATATATATATATATATATAATATACACACAAATATATGTATATATATAAATCAGAATCTCACCCACATATATAATAAATCAATAATATCATTCAGGACTCAAAACCCTAAGGTATTCACAATTATTACCAGATTGAAATAGAACACAGTAATTAGTAATTACCATACTCCCATCTTTCAGCAATATTCATCCATTAAATGAAAAGAACTCAAATACACATATACGGTATCAGGGTCGCATAAAAAATATCAAGGTGAGTAAGCAATAACGGTACCTTTTTGAGGCACTCTTAGTATTTGTTTTTGGGTTTTCCGGTCATACCGCCATTCTGCGTTCAAGGTTCATTGCTGGAGTTCCAACCTGTAACTTGGCTAGATCTCGATGGAGGGGTCGATGGAAGTTTGAAGGATCCCCGCGTCGAATACCATCATAGTTGGCGGCGTCAATCCTGTTACAGACAGCATCGCCGCTACTCCCTGCCACCAAAGATGGCGCAGGATCCCCGCGTCGAATACCACCACAGTCAGCAGCGTCGATCCTGTTACAGCATACCCGCTACTCCCTGCCACCAAAGATGGCGCCGTCGCTGCCATCCGACTCCGCTACCGATCTCGTTGCGTGACCCCCGGCGCTACTTTCCACAAGTGAACTCATGCGTTTGCGGCTTGGAGAACAGGAGAGGCAAGAGGCATCCTTGTGAGCTGGCTTCCACATAATCAAAATGGTCCCTTTTGAGTTTTGACCATATTTTCAAGCATGACAAACATGGTGAGGGTGAGTATGCCAACGACCACTTGCCTCAAATCCACTCCCATCGTGCGTATTTCTCTTGGATCTTGTAAGATCGTAATTCTTCTATGCGCTTATCACTCACTCCCTCACTGAAATAGAGGTGACAAGGAATGTCCATCCTTTCCTCAATTTTTCTGGGTTGCATTGTGTAGGTCTTTCCTTAAGATTGTTGGAAAAATTGAGGAAATTATCAAGAAAATATAGCCTGAGTCGTGCTCTGGTCGACACTGTCCTTAAAGAAATATTCGTGGCTTTCCTCCCAGGATAAAATAGGCCCTTGTGGGATAAAACTCATGTCACAGAACAGTAGAGAAAGAAAAGTTGTGTAACCCAATATCAAAATGTTAGGTTAGAGTTCTCAAAACTAAAAGCAAGATATAGAGTATAAATATCTCAAAAAGCGACAGTGGGTGATGGTAAGTTATAAAAATAAGATTATAATTAAATTTAGAATAAACAGATAATTATATATATAACAAATATAATTCCCACCATGTCAGATAAGTATAAAAATAATTAAATTATTTTTCTAAAATTATTTTCACAACAATTTAAAATATTCTTTTTGAAATACTCCATTTTTCACAATAAACTAAAATTTCAATTATTAACGAAATCATTGCTCAGACCTCACAAACATGTCTTGTAGCTCAGATTTCCCCTTCCCATAACAGAATAAGACGACTAACATGTATAAATTATGAATTGCAGAAAAGAAAACTATCAAGTTAATCGTTGTACCTCTCGGTTCGCTACGTCTCCAAATCTAATTATCCTAGGCTACAGTCATAGGCTTTGTTAGGAATATTGGTAAAGCCAATTTGGAAGCACCCTTCTTTGCAAATCTTTGCCAATAATTCATGTTTGTTACAGCTTCCCTCTTCATGCTTCTCTTCTCTCAACTCCCACTATTCCCATTATCTTCACTAATGGTCTGCGGTACATATGGGAGGGAGTGCGAAGAAGAGGAAGAGAAGGGTGAGATGCGTAAGAGAACGATGTACAGAGGAGAGCTCAAAAACAAAGATGATGAGAGTGAGCGATGGCAAGGCTGAGGTTCTGGGTGGTGTTTGTGGGTTTACAGATGCACTCTTCAAAAATGGCTAGCTTCCACTACAGCTAAGGAAATTGGGTTGTGGGTTGGATCAGGGTTTTTGATGTGAGTTATGGGTTTGGGTATTTAGTTTGGATTTGGTTAACATAACATTATTTTTGTTATGTAAGTATTGGTTGATGTGACGTTAACTGTTAGTTTTATAAACAATTTTTTTGATAAAAAAATAAAACGCATAAATTAAAAAGTTTGTAAAGGATATTTGTTTAGTTCTAAAGTTTATAGGTATTTTTTGCATATTCATGAAAGTTGACGAGAGTAAATTACAATTTTTTTAAAAAAATAATTAGATGGACTCCTATCCAAATAACAAATGCTTTAATGATTTATATAGAATTTTATATGTCACATTTTCTTATTTTTCTTAAAATTATTATAAAATTAAATTAAAAAATTTTCCTTAATTATTTCATTAAACATAAATTTGATTCACCGTCCACTGGTAATAATGCAAAAATAATTATGAATTTTAAAAGATTAGTCACTGTCACACTATTATTAAAGACAAAAGTGGATAAAAGTATGATATTTTAAAGTTGTATATATATATATATATATATATATAGATGGTTGTTAGGCCTTTAGGTCAACAGTTTTGAAAATCATATGCATGGTCTTTAGGTCTTTAGTCACAGTCACGCTTTAGTGTATGTATAGCCAGAATTAGTTATTATATTATTTATTGAATTTTAAAGTTTTAAAAAATAGAGAACATATCAAATAGAGTTTAGAGAATAAAATATATTTTGGAGAAATAATATTGAATCATTTAGTACAACATGAGTATGAAAAAAATATAATATTATTCTCAAGTACATAAGTCAATGATAAGAAGTTCTTATAATAATAATAATAATAATAATAATAATGTTATAGGAAATGAGACTTTTTGACTGTCTTGTTCCCTTTTTCCTTTAAATTCACAAGGCATCCCTTTTTTTGTTTTATTTTCAAAAATAGACCATTTTTACTGTGACTTGTTGCCCTCTGACACATGTGTTGCCTGTCAGAGGAGCAACACACGTGTTGCCTGTCAAAGAGGTGACGCGTTTAGGATTGTGATACTTGACATGTGTCGCTTGTCAGACTAACGACACAAGTTCAAAACAGTTACGTTTGTTAGAACTATGACTCATATATAATTTTCTTCTATAAATACTACAATTTACTTCAAAATTTTCGTAACTCATTTCTCTTGTCTCTCTACTACTCTACTTTAATAACTTCATTTCTCCCATTTTTATTTCTTTCAATCACATACAAATAAGGTAATTTTCTTATTTATTGTAATTTTATTAATTTTATTATTTCTCACATAACTAGTAATTATTTTTTACATAACTAGTGATTTATTTGTATGTTATTATAATTTTGTTATGATTTAGTTATTTGTGTCAATTTATTATTTTTAGTTATTATAATTTAGTTAATTATTAATTATCTTTTACATAATAGTTAATATAATTTTTATGTTAATTATTACAATTTTCTTAATGTTAATTTTTTTATGTTAATTTTATTATAATTTATCTTATTATTTCTTATTTTATGTTAATTAATATAGAAATATGATGATTGTGAAATTTTTTATTATTAGGAATTAATCATTTACATCAAAGAGGACTAATTTTAAATATATTTATCAAGTAATTTTATTATAGTTTTATTATTTATGGTCTAGTTATTTGTCTTTATTTATTATTTCATAGTTATTATAACTTAGATAATTATTAATTAAATTTTGACATAATCAGTTAATATAATTTTTATGTTAATTATTTCAATTTTCTTAATGATAATTATTTTTGTTAATTATATTATAATTTATCTTATTATTTCTTATTTTTATGTTAATTAATAGAAATATGATGAATGTAGAATTTTTTTGTTATTTCAAATTAATCAAATACATGAAAGAGGACTAATTTTAGATATATTTATTACAATTTCACAAAGTAAAAATAACGTAATTATTCCAACAATAATTATTTACAACACTTAACTTATATGAAAATAATTTACTGTATGTAACAAGTAAAAAAGAGAAAAATATTTCATATCCAAAAACCATGAACTTAAAAAAGTTAACAAAATCTATAAATCACCTAAATTGATTACTACTAAAATAATTATTTATAATTAATAATTAAAAAGTGTGTTAATGATGCAATAAATAATTTTTTCAAATTAATAATACCTCAATATTTTATACAACTAATTGTTCTAAAAATAAATATTTAAAATTAATAATACATGCAATTTTCATATGTAAAAAACATTACTAAAATTCAAGCAACAATGTAAAGAGTAAAAATAAAGAAAACTAAAATTACAAATTTCTTAAAGTAAAAAATCTAAAATTTTATCTAAAAATATCAATAATAAAAAATAACATAATTATTCCAAAAATAAATATTTGCAACACTTAACGTAATTATTCCAAAAATAATATCTCAAAACCCTAGACTAAAAAAATAAAAAAAAATAACAACAACTACAAATCACCTAAATTAATTATTACAAGAATAATTATTTAAAATTAATAACTACAGTTAAAGAAAATTGAAATTATAAATTAATTAAATCAAACACATTTAATTTTTTTAAATATAACAATAATAAAAAATAGACCTACATGTTCTGAAAAAAATTATTTAAAGTTAATAACTAGTAGAAAAAGATGGAAGAAATTACATACCTCAATAATTATGAATATGGATGACTTAGGAGATGATAAATTGCAATGTATTTTTTTTAATACAACAAAAATAAAAAAAATACAAATAGATCAAGTAAAATAAAATTAATATTATTTTTCAAAAAAATAACAATATTGAGATGAAAAATAAACTTATTACAGAAAAAACAAAGAGAAATGAGCAATGAGGGACCACAATCTTAAATAATACTGCAAGAGAAATAGAAAAGAATGCAAGAGGGACCACAAAAATATCAAAGAAATGAAGATTACAGCTTAAGGGACCACAACACTCATAAAAATGGAAGAGGAAGCTTGAGGGTATCAAGAAAAAGAAGAAAGTTGCAGTGAAAATGGGAGGAATGAGAGAAAAAAAATGAGAGAGAGAGCACATATCATAGTAAAAGTGGCATAATTTTAAAAATTAAACAAAAATTAGGATGTGAAAAAAATTTAAATATAAAAAGTGGAATAGAGTAGTCAAAAAGTCTACAAAATGGTGTGCTTTAAAAAGCCATATACATACATGTGGTGTGATAGACTGCCATTAATAAAGTTGGTAAATTATTGGATCTGACTATGGGTCATATTTATCTTTTCCATTTTGTCTTTTACACATGAACATTATTGTCCTCATATGTAAAATGGTTTTTAATTTGATAATTTATAAAATTATTTTTTTAATTTAGTCATTTACATATAGATATTTTTTAATTTATTTCTTTTTATTAAATATTTTTTAATTTAGTCACTCATATAATTATCATTTCAATTTAGTCTTTTACATATAAATATTTTTCAATTCAATCATTCACAAATAAATATATTACCAATAATACTATTTTGTCAATATATTATTATTATTATTTATTATTGGCACCTTGCAAGCTGATACAAGTTGACCCAATTTAATAATACTATTTGTATTTGTTAAAAATTAAAAGCTATAATTATGAAAAATTGCCTAATATTTTCCCAAGAAATATATGACCAATCATATAAATGTCAAATTCTCAGGAATATAAAAAATATTCCCATGAACGTTTGTAATAAATTAAATATGAGAATAATATATAATTAAAAATTACATCCCATGACTCACATTTCAGGAATGTGAACATTATTTAGAATATAAGATTCTTTGTACTAAAAGCTCTATAATCTTTCAATATTAATGTAATTTATATTTTATTATATAATTCATTATAAATTATACTAACTTCCCTTAAATTTCAGTTAAATTATACATAACAATTTTTTATTTCAAATATTACACTCAACTCTTTTAATATATTAATATATGTCCCTCCAATTAACTTTTTATCAAATCAATTAACTTTATATGTGACATGATATAATTTTATTTTTAACATGACAATAAAAACAATCAAATTAATCTTAATATCCAATACGAAGCTGTGACTTTATTTTTAGGAGGTGAAAATTCTTTTTTGGTCATTGATGTTTACATGACATTTTAATTTTATTTCAAAAAAAAATTTGGCTTGATTTTGTCTCAAATGTTTTATTTTTGTCTCAATTTCATCAATTTTGATTAACAATATTAAAGTGGTAGACGAAAAGTGTTGACAAGGTCGTCCATGTGTGTTGTCATGTTATATTTTAATCTAATGTTGCAACATATGTGAACAACCTTGTTATTATTTTTATCCAATATTTTAATAGAGTTAGTTAAAAAGATAAAATTAAAACAAAAATAAAATACTAGAGACAAAATTAAATAAATAAAAATTTGAGATAAAATTAAAATTTCATATAAATGTTGTAGACAAAAAAAAAGTACTTTTACCTTTTTTTAATATGACAATATAAGTTTTTAAATAAATAATTTTATTATTAAAAACACAAATTATGAAAAAAAAATTTTATACGTACAAAAATTTAATTAAAGAGAAATTGAATTTAATATTTAAAAGTAAAAAAATGCTCAGTATAATATAATTTACTAAGCCTATTACTTAGTGAATCAGCAATTTCACGTGCTATCACTATCAAAATATATATATATATAATATACGATGTACGATAAGGCATCCATCATCAATTAGGACACGACAACAAATGGTCAAAAAATATGACTAATCTTGCTTCTAGAAACAGCCCAAATACTTCATTTTAAAGTTCGGTTAGTAAGAATATTTACCGTGGTAATTTTTAAAATATTTTTCAATATAAAAATTAGTTTTCATTTTTTTTATCACTATAGTTTTCTAAGTTAATTACTACGTATAAGAACGATTCTTATATAAAAAGTAATAATAAAATAATTAATTCACAATAAATATTAATGAAAAGTAATAAATGTTAAATAATAAATAATTGATTGTAGGACTTATTTATAGGTTGTTAAGATGTTCATCACTGTAATTAATATTTACTTAAAATAGTAAAAATTTATTTAAGTTGATATATTATTGTAAGATGTACAATAAAAATTCAAATATAATTTACTATTATAAATGTTCTACCGATCTATCAAGAACTAGCCACTAAATAGTTCAAACGAATTAATTTTTAAAGCTCATACCTCCTTCACATGTGCCTACAGGGCTTAAACAGGCCTAGTAAGAAGTTTATGCGATAATTTTATTTATTTATTTATTAATTGAGTTTAATTATAATTTATTTTATTTTAGTGTGTATACTAATCAAAATGTTAGCTTTTTAATTATGCTCGCAAGCCTTAAACGGGTTTACTAAAAAGTCTATGCAACAAATTTTTTTATTTATTGAGTTTAGTTATATTTTTTATAAATATTTTTTATTTTATTGTGCATACTTATAAAAATGTTAATTTTTTAATTACTAAATTTATTCAAATGGTTTACAAAAATTAATTCATTTGTTAATCACATAGCTATTAGATTATAAAAAGACAAATATTGACAAGATATTATTTAATCTCATATTTTACAAAATAATCTCATAAGAAAGGAAAGAATAGGAATATAGGATGAATCATAATTAAGATCATGTTTAGATAAATAACTTATTTAAGTGCCACATAGAAATGCTTCTATATAAGTTATTGTTACAATTGAACAGAGCACAAATTTTATATAAGTTATTTTTAAAGTATTTTCATAACTTATTTTAAAAAATTTATAAAAATAAATTAAAAATAACTTATTGACATACCATAAATTATTTCTATAAATTTTTTTAAATATATATATTAATATTTATATTATAAAATAAGTCAAATAAATTTAAAATATATGAATCTAAATAGACCTTAAATAAAAACAGCGCCTTTGAATAAGAGAGAGAAATACGGAAAAGGAAAGTTAATCGCGTTGAACGGGATGAGAAAATAAGTTTCATTTGAATGGAGAAAAAGAGAGATTATCCAAAAAAAAAAAAGAGAGAACTGATCGGGTAAGCATGAGTCCAGAGATATACGGTGGGCCCACCAATTGAAATACGCGTTCAGGGATGGCATTGACCAGGTTGACTCAATTTGTCCGTACGAGATTTCACTCGACTCTGTATGTGTCAAGCTCGGAGCGGTGAACCCCCCAAAAGTGGGTCCCACCAACGGATATAAAATTTGAAATTTATTATTAACTCGATTATCTACATTTACATCTGAATGACTACTTTTTGTTGTTAGAACACGTGTAAAATTTTTTTAAAAAAACTGATTATATATTATTAAGTTGTAAAAAAATAATCAACTATTTTTTATAAAAATATTTATCGTATTTTAATTAAAAAATTTCTAATTAAAGAACTTAAATTATATTTAAATTTTTTTCTTTTAAAAGTAATTTTTTAAGGACATATGTTAAAATTAAGTCAAAAATAGTATATCTATCTTTTAAGTTTTATTTTGATTCTTTATATTTTATAATCTTATAATTTTAATTAATTTTTTATTAAAATCGTTAATATATATAATAAAATTGACTTGTTATCTTTTCACTAAATTATTGATTGAATATTATTGCTCCAATGAAACTTTTAAAATGTCTAAAATGCCGTTATCTTTTTTTCATTTTTCATGGGTCTTCTTTTTTTAAGTCTTTCCTTGGCATTTTAATTAAAAATTAAAAAAAAGGACTAGAATAACAAGATCCTCAAACAAAGAGAACTAAAATGAAAATAAAAGGAACCAAAAATGAAACTTTCAAAACACGTTCACTCAAATTTTCACTTTACCAAAGACGGTTATCAACTTGCTCACGAAATTTTCTCGGCCGTCGAAATTTAGAGGTCACGTCACCAACCATTGACGAGATTCTGTGTTTCCGAATCTGATTAATTCAGAATTTGAATCGTTGTCTCAATTCTGCAGATTCAGGCCAAGGACTCTCGATTCTGCAGATTCAGGCGAAGAAGCGAAGGTATAACTACAGGCTACAAATCGATCGGAGAATGGAGACGGTGATGGAGAACGTGGAGGAGTACAGCTACAGAGAAGTGAAGCTTCCGTCTCTGATTCCGAAGGTCCCAGAACCAGAGCTCGAGAGGGAGACAGGGGAAAGAAGAAGAGGACGAGACATACTCATAGCCATAGATCACGGCCCTGACAGCAAGCGCGCCTTCGATTGGGCTCTCATCCACCTATGCCGCCTCGCCGATACCATCCATCTAGTTCACGTCGTCGCTGGTAAATTCTGTCGCTGGACTTTCAGTTTGTTCTTGATTAATTTATTTTTCAATTTCTTTCTTCAATCATTACAATCCTGATAATGCTGGTATTATCCTTTCTCATTAAAAAATTAACATTAAAATTGGTCTGAATTTCATCTGGTGACGAAGATCATTTAAGCCAGCATGATGTTAAGGTTAGTAATAGATTTTAGAAAATGTGATGGGAGGGATTGCAAGTACAAATTAAATTAAAATCTATAACGTAGGGGACTAAAATATGAATTCATTTCTTTTTCTTTCTCTATTTGTGTTTAATATAAAACCGTTGTGATTTGCTAGAATTTGTTTTGGTCATGAAAAGTTCTTTTTGTTTTTCAGACTTGAAGAACCAGGTCGTTTACGACGTAACCCAGACCCTCATGGATAAATTAGCGGTTGAGGCTTTTAAAATTGTAATGGTTAGTATTTTTATGCTTTTTATATTCATTTTACACCATCAACTTGACATAGAAATATAGGATGTAAACCGATTCTTTTGTTTTCCTTGGTTTAATCTTCAGATTTCTTATAAATTTAAGAGTGAATCACTGTTTTTGTTCATGCTGATTTTTAAATTTAATCTGTAAACGCATACTCTCTCAATTAAGTTTTTGAATACTTTTTTTTAAAAAAATTTATTTTCGTCCTTTTGTAGGCTGCAGGACCAAATCCCATGTGATTTTAACACACGGACAAAAATGAATGAGAAAAAAACTATTGAGAGATTAAATTGAGAGGATTGAGTTGAGGATCAAGTTGGGACACAAGTTATCATTAAAGAGATGAAAAGAGTAATCCATTATAAATTTAATAAGAAAAAAAGGTTTGAAAACTATTGATCATGGCAGGAGATAACTGATGCCATTTTCAACATGGTGAACCTGCAATGGTAAAGACTGATTGTGTCGAATCCTTAATCTCTATCTTTAACTACTTGAGGTAATCTCAGATGGCCTAAACTCTAATGTGATTTCTGCAAAGTAACCATAACTTTCCTCTATTGCTGCTGATATGAACTTGAAAGTGTATTGTAAGATCATAGACATTCATTGTTAAATGCTGACTATCAGATTTGACATTTCAATTCTTTTCAAGTGTTGGAGTGTTTCTTTTGGAAAATAGAAAACCTTCAGTGTCATGGTGTCATTCTCATGGATCACAGAATTTTCAGTTGCTGATATACGAGTCTTTTAAGATGTAGTGGATGATCCCTTGCAACTTTTTTTCTATCATTCTCATGCCTATTTTTCCCATATCCATAGCTGTCACAATGTTTTACTATGGACATTGTCCCTGACGCTGCCCTGGAAATAGGTGAAAACAGTGGCTAGGATTGTACAAGGTGAGCCAGGGAAAGCAATCTGCAAAGAAGCGGAGAGGCTCAGGCCTGCAGCGGTGGTTTTGGGAACCAGAGGCAGAACCTTATTTCAGAGGTTTAACCATCCCTCTTCATCTTTTTCTCAATCCTACACCTATCTATCACTCTCATTTGATTAAGTATTCTTGAAGAGATCTTAAGGAGAACCGGCCTACTAAAGAAATCATGAATATACACATCAGTGTGAAAAAGTATGTATGACAGATTTGTATGTTCGCTCATAATTGGGTTGTTGCTGAAGATAAATAGACTAAGCTGATCATGAATAAGCATGTATGCTAGAGGTAAATGTTATTGAAAGGTGTATCTAATGAGATAGATAGACTCATTTAAACATAAATAAACATATAATTTTGCCACAAATGGGTCCCATTTATATAAGATGATTATATGTCAATTTATAATTAATTGAGTAAATTATTAATTTGATCTCCAAAAGATTACAGTTGTTTCAATTTAATTTTTGAAAGATTGTGGTTGTTTCAATTTATCCTTCTTTTTGTCAAAAGTGACTTTTAGCATTTTTGAGATTTAACAATGATAAATTTTGTGATTTAGCAACGAAAATGATCAAATTAAAACGAATACAATCTGTTAAGGATTAGATTGAAACACTTGATCTTTCAATGACCAAATTAAGAAAATTTTGATCTTTCAAGGACTAATTCAGTAATTTAATGTACCTTACAATTTTTGGTGTTTCTCATCAATGTGAATTCTTTCAGTGTATTACTAGGAAGTGTTGGTGAGTACTGCGTTCACAACTGTAAAGTAGCCCCTGTTGTGATAGTTCCTGAAGATGGTGTGTATGTGCTCCTACCTTTCAACTTCTGTATTGGCATTATTTTAACCTTTTTCTTGCATATCATTTCTGAAAATTTAACAGGTTTCATTTCCTTGATTCGCAGCTTCTAATGAGTCAATCTTCTAACGGCGACATGGGTCCTTAGTAGACTTAGTAACTTGTGTTTTGTAAATTGGGGTTTGATTGATTGTATATCTAGCAATATATACTAGTTCGACGAAGATGTAATGTCAATCATCTAACGGCTACCTGGGTCCTTAGTAGACTTAGTATTTCTAAAAATTGTGTTTTGTATATTTGGTTTTGATTGATTGTATATCTAACAATATATACTAGTTTGACGAACATGTAATTTTGTAACGTTCAGCCTTAAATGCAAGAAGGATTTTTGACACAGCAAATGAAGATGGAATTGGACATGATTCCCTCCTCTACCTTTTACACGCAAGAGGTTTCAGCACTATTAAATTTAATGGCCATTACAATTTTTTTAAAAAAATATACAAAAAATACAGGAAAATGTGGGTTGTTGGATCTTGTGCGACCTGGAGCTTCTTGCGTCTTTCAAACGCAGAGGGAAATTCAGTTCCGTTGGAATTCTGATTCTTTATAGAACAAAATTGAATATTGAGCAATGTATTTTCATGTCAGACCGCCAGGATCCCATTGAATTTGAAGATTTTGGGCCTCCATCTCTTGCATCCAAGCCTTGATGCAAATGGACTAGTTTAATTCTGAAGCCCCCATGGACAAAACAGTTGAGGTATGTATTTTTCAGAAACCAAAAGATACACGTTTTCTTCATAAAACAAGAAAAACTAAACGGACAATTTCCCTATTAAGAAAAAAAAAACTTCTATTAGAGCCTTTGTGTTACAATATCATCAGGTCATAGGTGTAAAAATATACAAATTTTGTGTAAATAGCATATTCTTCCTCCTATTAACTTTTCCCTCTAGGTTGAACCAGTTGAGAGTAGGCTTCTTTGGTCAAAAGATGTAGTATTCTCAGAAGTAAAATTATCCCAAGCTTTGGAGTTCCACTTGTGTATGAAGCAAGGGAATCTCTGTGGGTTTTCTTTTACCTTTTTGTTTAATTCCTTGGAACTGCAAAATGGCTCCCCATGTGCCTGAAAGGCAGAGAGAGTGAGACATCAGAAGAGAATTTTTTTTAAGAGAAAAGATTAATTTCAATTTCACATAAATCAGAGAAGTGGGGCCAAAGAAGGAAAGATTAAATTTACAGAAACAAAAGAGTATCGTCGAGATCAATGTTAGTTTTTAAGCAATTTTTCAAGCTTAAATTTTGTGAGTGTGAAAAATTAACATCAAAAAAGTTTTAGATCTTTATAATATGATTCAATTTGAACTAGAATAATTAGAATCAATGAGTTTTTCAATACAAATGATTCTGAGAGAGAGAGAGAGAGAGAGAGAGAGAGAGAGAGAGAGAGAGAGAGAGAGAAAGTCACCAAGATCTGGGCTATTGATGAGAAAGGTCCACCCCATCCCATCATTTTCTTCTTCTTCTTTTTTGTTCTTTTTTTTATGGATTGAAAGGGAAATAAGAAAAAGATGAGGCTCTTATTTGTAACTCCAAGATAGAAGAGAAATAAAAAATAAAAAATGAAGAAGAAGATAGTGGTCCCAATGAACCATTGATGCAACCTCTCTATGAAAAGCCCTTTTCATGCATATTAAGACACAAATCTACGCCGAAAGAGTTATATGTCTCTTAATAATTTGGAAGTTATATCACCTCCTTGGAATTTATCCATCAAGTTGGTTTAATTTCCAGGGAAAAAAAGAGATTTTTTTGGTGAACACCATCCGGTATCCAAACACCACAGATGTCGACTAATTTAAATTTGAACTAAGCAGAACTATAACAGGCAATAAAATTCTCTCTACCAAGTTTTAACACAATTACATTTTCAAAAAATCGAATTCGAAACATCTAATTAAATTTAAACAATCTCTTACCAATTAATCTACACACTCAGTGGTTTGTCACAACATTTCAAATACATAGAAGACAACTCCGCTAATTGGCCTCTTAATTATCAAAATACTTGTGATGTTGGTCTTCCATAATATTTTATCCAAAATTTAATGCTAAACTTAACACATTACTAGGTTAAAAAAATTATGAATTGATAAATTGATTTAATTATCTCGCACCTCAGATTGTTTACTGAGTCAGCAATATATTAGGCTTGACGTTGAATTTTTTATGGACATGGGATGAAGAAAAAGATAAAAACAGTAAGGATTAAGAGTCTAAAATGAAAGAAATGATTTGTGAAAGGCAATTGAAATATACCTATGTAACAAGAATCAAATTTTTTTGATTAATTATAATAATTTCAAATTTTATCATAATGCAATATCCAAATTCGGGTCATGTTCGATGTTCTCATTTTGCATCATGGGATGTTTTCAAACTTTCAATTTGAAGAAGAAAAATGAACAACGACACAACATTATTTATCTTTCCATGCAAATTGTCCATTGGTCCAGTCTATTCTAAACATTTGGGCATTTAACATAGACATGAAAATAGTGTGCCCTTTTAAATTATTACTTATTTTTTTAACCATTATTATCTAAAAAATTTATTAAATTTTAACTAATCTAATTCAAACAAAGTCATACCACGAAAGGCATAAAACTCTCCCAATATTATTTAAGAAAAATAAGTACCAAATTATATCTTTTTAGATTACCTTTCGGTTTCAAATCACGAGTAATCAGAAACTCACTGAGCGCTGCCTATTTTGATCTAAACTAGGTTTGACTACAAATATGTAAAACTCTCTAATGTTATTTTTTCTATTCGCACAACGTAAACTCGAGACTTTATTTAAAATAAATAAATACAAAATCACTTAGATCCAATTATTAATGGGAGTGCCCTTTTAGATAGATGGAAGCATAATGAAGTGGTTAGGGTTCTTGAGGGACAGAGAAAGAAGTGTGATAAATGAAAGACATGGAAATGCCTACCAATCTCCCTCCAAACAATAATGGCTCTGTATTCATCATTCTGTGGCATAGTTATCACTGTCTCAATCAATAGCCTATTATTCTGTCCCCATTGTTGCTTTTCCAAGGCTTCACTATCAACCTCTTGTCCTCTGTCTGTTTCAACTTTGATTTACAGTTTTACTGCTTCATCTGCCTTGATAGATAGCTCTTGAATGAGTCAAGGTGTACTCCACAGAATGTGACATATTTGTTTCACAACTTTTTTTTATAAAAATAAAAAATACATGTAATTTTCTTAAATTATCTTTTTTTTTTTGGTAGACAAGAGAAAGGAAAGGCAAAGACTAACTCTTTTTTGAAAAAATGATCACAAAGGTATCAACATTGGTTTGCCTATCTAAAGATCTCCAAGATCCTCTGTTTGGTTATTATCGTACTTGGCCAAATATGGTTGTCCAGCCAGGTGGAATGAGTCTCACTTGTAATTGCTAATCAAATGGCTCTGCTTAGTCAAACAGTGAAATCTTGCTCATCTAAAAGTGTGAGTGATATGAAAATTTCCATGATCTCTAAGAAGTCTTCTAATATTTTCTATTATTACCCCCAAAAGACACCACCCTTGATGAGACGACCTTACAAATTTAGTTACTAAATTTTAAAATGTTAACACTTTATCTTCCCAAACTATTACAAAAAATGGACATATTACACATGAGTTTTAATTAATATTTAAAAATTGTGATTTTGTGGAAAATGCAAGTTAAAGATAATAAATGGGAGAAAAATATAGAAGATGACGAAGGCATAAAGTATCAAGTAATGTGATTTTTAGATGTTAAATTTAACTGATATATGACAGTTTCACTTTTTAAGATAGTTTACAAAGTAAAATGTTACGTTTTAAAATTTTTAGACTAAAATTATAATTAAGTTATAGACATGTGTAGCTTTTCCTATTTGGTAGTATTAGTGAATATTTGTATTCATCTAACAGTTAGTAATAGAATCAACAAAATAAAATATTAAAAAAACTTATGAGTGTGTATATATCAGCTACGAAGAATCATTCTCATTTTCTTCTACAGGCAAAATATCATAACTTTAACTTATATTTTAATTATAATTAAAATTTTATTTCGTATCGATTATATCTATATGTATCTAATTAATTTTCATTATAACTCTAAGCTTAATATCGTTCAAATATTTAACAATAGTATTAACATAATATTCTATCTTATACACATTAATATCTATTAATTCACCCTAGTTTTATCATGTAGGATTAGAACTAATGACAACCAAAGTAATCATTACTTACTTATATCTAATTATTTTACTTCTTCATATTATATCTGATCATTTTGAACATTATCAATTCTAAGTTCAAGTGGCATAAATTAATAGGTGTTAATTAACATGTGTAATATGAGATGCTACATCAACATCTACCATTAAATATTTAGACGACGTTAGACTCAAATATATAATCGAAACTAATTAAAAATATATAATATATAATTGACATAAAATAAAATTTTAAATTATAATTAAAACATAGCACCTTCTTCTTTCCTAAATTTGTAATTTGGATGTGCAATAAAGGGTAAATGAAGTTAAAAGGTATTAAACTATTAATTAATGTGATATTATTTATACAATGGAGTAAGTATACAAACAATTACACATTTATGTTATGTACTTAATCAGAGGAAAAGAATGATGGATGATAAGAGGCATCCTTTTGAAGCTGAACCAAGTAAATTCTGATTCACATCTCCATCTTTGGATTGCCTTCAATTAGACCTGCACTCACATCAAAAAGCACATTCAGAAAATTCATTTTAGAAAAGGAAAGGAAAGAAAATGAAAAAGAAAAGAAAAGAAAACAATAAGAAAATTAGTTGAAATAGTTGAAAAAAGTCTTAGCCTTCATATGCAATCATATTCATCCATGTCTATGAGGCCTCTCATAGTCATGTCTTTATCAGTTCTCAAAAATCCACTCAGCTTTAATTTTCCTTTTAGAACCTTCAAGCTAAAGGAAAAGGGGAAAAGAAAAAAGAAAAGTGATTTGACACAACATAACTCATATTTCAAACATTAATATATCAATATTATAAGCACAATAAAATATAAAATATGAATAAAATTATTAAATAAAATACAACTTTTTGAAGATTGAATTTCTCATTATTGAGTTTCAATATAAAAATTAAGGACATGTATACAAAGTCTCGCACATAAATCCCCAATTGTGTCCCTGGATGAAGATTTAAGGTTTGGGATTTCTGCTTCTTTTATACATACATATATATATATATATATATATATATATATATATATATATATATATATATATATATATATATATATATATATATATATATATATTCCTTTTAGAACCTTCAAGCTAAAGGAAAAGGGGAAAAGAAAAAAGAAAAGTGATTTGACACAACATAACTCATATTTCAAACATTAATATATCAATATTATAAGCACAGTAAAATACAAAATATGAATAAAATTATTAAATAAAATACAACTTTTTGAAGATTGAATTTCTCATTATTGAGTTTCAATATAAAAATTAAGGACATGTATACAAAGTCTCGCACATAAATCCACAATTGTGTCCCTGGATGAAGATTTAAGGTTTGGGATTTCTGCTTCTTTTATACATATATATATATATATATATAGTTCTGTTATCAAAGTGTTACACTTCATAATTGTTTTGGCCAAAATACATGAATTAAAACACAAATAAGTGAAATAATATGGTAGATATTGACTTGTCAACCAATTTGGATCCTTTTAGGTAAGGATGGTGAACGTTTATTTTGGTTTGGCTGATTAAAAAATACCTTAACCTCAACTCATGCGTTGAAGTTAAGGGGTTTGAGTTCTGAACATTATATCCTAAAAAATGTCATAATATTTTTATTACGAATATTAAACCTATAAATACCTGTGAATGGCTGAGAAGTGAAGGATGTTGGTTGTCTTGCTTGATCAAAAGGCACATTCGAAAGATTATGAAAATCAGATTCCCAAGTAGATGGCAGAATTTGCTGCAATCGATAACCGAAAAAAAAAAGGAAAAATATAAAAACAATGTTAATAAAACTGATGATTATTACAAGACCAAGAAAAACAGAAACACAAGAAATAGAACTCACAGTGAAACCACAAGATTCAAAAAAGGTTTGGGGGATGGAAAGAGGGGCACTGAAGCTCCTTCTAAGCAGAGCCATGTCTGTGTGGGACTGAGCATTAGGGTTCATGCCCATGTCTGTGTCTATGTCTATGTCTAATCCACAACATGATGACAACATTTGTTGTTGTGCTGAATTCAACTGAACATAGGATGCTTGGTTGTTCATGTCAGATCCTATCGCCATTGTTGCAAAGCTTGGACCACATGCGCCAAACACCTGTGCCATTTTAAGATGGGGAATCTTAATTTATTTGCTGACACAGATATAAGATTCGGTACAAATGATTGTAATGTGATAAAATATGTAGTGTTAAGGGTAGTTTCAAATGTTTTGTTATATCAAATGCAGAGATTTTGAAATGTACCAAATTCAATATACTTTATTTGAATGAATTACTAATTTAGTTATGGGAAAAATACATTTGTCTTAAGTTTCATTCTTTTATCTATTAGTCAATAGTCACCTTTGTCTAAATTTCATTCTTCGAATATAGAATTATAAATTTGTTGTCAAATTACCAAATCTACAAAAAATTATATTTGTCTCAATTTTTCTCCTTTATTTGTCATGACCTTTATCTTAATTTCATCTTCGAAAGACAAAATAATAAATTTGTTGTAAAATCGTCAAATTTACTGTTTCCAAATTAGAATAAATATAATTTTTCAAACAATGCATATGTGATTAGGATGTTAATGTGTGATATATGGATTTGCAGTACCTCTTTGGAGAAGAGATCATCAATATTGAAGTCAAGTCTTGGGTTAACATTAGCCAATTTCATGGACAAGAACTGCATCACATCCAGTATTTATAAATCAGAATATGCATTATTTGAAGTTCTTACAACAAATTGAAGAATATATATGAAAACAATATATAGATACCTCAACTTGTCGTTGAAGGGATTGAACGTAGTTGATGATTTCATCAAGCATTCCAGCTTTTCCTGTGATTTTGTTGCATCCTGGAACTAAATCTTGCAGATACTTCATTCTCTCGCTGATTTTTTCCCTCCTAACCTGCATGCAACACATACATTTTTAATTTGTGTTCGTCAAACCTAAAAAGATATATAAATTGGCCTCTAAGAAAGTATATTTTTTAATTAATTTAATTTTAAGCTTTCAACCTGTAAAAATTCTGTTGTTGTACACTTACTCTTTCAGCAAGGCTATGACTGTCCGTGGCTTGGCCACGGCGTGCTCGGACATGGATGTAATCGGACTTTTGAGCCTCCGATGCCTTCGAATTGTCCTTTGAAGTACCTCCACATGTTTTGTTGTTGTTGTTGTTATTGTTGTTGTTTGTATTCGTCGTGGCGTTCTTGTTGCTATTTTGCTCTGTGACTAATTTGGAATCCCCTTCTTCTACACTTCCTTTCATTTTCTTCTCTTTCTTGTTCTCATTTTCTGCTACAACCTTCACAAAACCAACACATATTTCATCCTTCGTTTACTCAATAATGATCTCCAACAAATTACACACCCACAAATAATTCAATTTTTATTGCTGAAAAAGTTTAGTATTCTTAATTTAATTTATTTTGACAAGCAAATTGACATGATTAAAATTAAAAAAATTAACAACTAAATTGAAATAATTAATTTTTTAAAAATTAAATTGAGATTTTTATATATAATTTTTTAACAATAAAATTTAAATAATTATAATTTTAAAAGAATTAATTAATAATTTACTTAATATCAAATATTCATGTAGGGCATCCTTTTTGCCCAAAAAATAAACTGAATATATTAGTAATATAGTGTTTAAACACTTTAGATTTTGATTTTTAAGTTTAACTATTCAAGTTTTGAAAATTTTACTCACACTTTAGTTTTTGAACGTTACAAACTCCATATATATATATATATATATATATATGATTCTTTTTAATAAAATTAAAACTAAATTAAATATTTAGTCTAAGAGAAAAATTACACACACCTTGTGAATCTTATCAGATTTTCTCTTCTTGAAGCTCTCCTTCCCACTGGACGAGTCCTTCGCTGAAACTGACTCTGTAACCGCCCTCGTGCAATTCGTCGAAACCGCCGAATTCGCATCAAACCTGCGGGAAGATCCGAATCCGGAAGCGCCTGGCATTCGGATCGCGGCCAAATCGGGCCACGCGTTCTCGAAGACAGGGTCGGGCTTCACGGCGGCGGACGACGACTTAGCCACGACTTCGCCGAGCGCCGAACCGCCGATTGATTCCATTCCGAAACCGACGCCGCTGAACTCGTTTGCAAAAGCTCCGCCGTAGGATCCGTGGCTCTGATTCTGAAGCTCCGGTTGTTGTTGATGTTGTTGTTGTTGCTGCCACCTCATCCTGTGCCGTTGCCTCTCCAACACCGTCATGTCAGAGCAGTTTCCGGCGAGATTCCCCGAAGTATTGAGACAGTGCAACATGGCGAAGTGCGATGCTCTGTGTTCGTCAAACAGAGGAAGTGCGCACGAAGTAAGAGATGGCGCTAACGTGCGCGGGGTGCGCGAGAAAGAAAGCGTAGTGTGGCGTATCGTAATTCTGTAACTGCGAGTTTTAATTTAGAGGGAGTTTCAAGCTCAATGGAAGGAAGAGAGAGAAACAGAGAGGAGAGAGAAGGGAAATGCTGTAAGTGTGAAGAAGAAGAGAGTGATGGGTATATATATAGGTATTTAGTGGACTAGTTTGTAGCTTAACACATGCTAAAGAAGTGTTAATGTCTTAAATTTATTTTTTGACGAAAATAATATTATAATAGTTTCAAAATTTGTAAATAATAACAAAGTTTTAAAAAAATTATTATCTTCCGCATATGTTTTAATTTTTTATTATAATATTAGTTTGGAATGTAGTTTTAGATTTTAAATTTATTTTCAGTAAATTTCTAATATAATTCAAAAAAAATATGTACTTCAATTTAATTTTTAAAAAATTATACTTATTTTAAATTTTGTCAACTTCATTGCTCAATCGTCAAATTTATTGCCAAAATTCAATTTTTGTGTTGTAAAAAGTAACTTTAATAGATAGAGTAATAAAATTGAGACAAATATAATTTTTTATTAAAATAACTGCAATCTTTTAATAACAAAATCTAAAAAATAGTGTAAATTGGTAATCTTCTGTTTAATTTATTGCTGAATAATTATTTTGAATGTAAAATAAATTGCAATGGTTAAAATAACAAAAACCAATAATAAGAAAATATTTATTTTCCAATTTGTCTACATAAAATCTAACTTTTTTTAATATATCTTAATTTTATTTTTTCTTTCAATAATAAACTATGATGCTGAAATTGATGAGGAGAAGATCCTAAAATTACACATATTAGTATATGTTACAAAAAATGTAGAGAACAGGTAAGGCAAAAAATATAAAGAAAATCACATAATACACATATATTTATATTGTCTAATTGATGTGATTTATATTTATAAATAAAAGAAAAAAATTGTTATTCTTGTTTATACCATAAATTTTTAATTTTTTTTTAAATTATGTTTAAATTTAATTCATTAAAAAAAATTCAAGACACTCAATAATATATTTATGAATTTAGAAATGAACAAACTACAAATTTAATAATTAAATTAAAAAAAAAAAGGAAATGTGAAAGTGAGACAATGTGAGAGAAGAAGTGGGTGGAATTATTATTAGGAAAGAGAATGAGAGAGAGAATTGGGCCACAACGCCAACCAACGTATCCATGATCAAGCCTGTGGGCTTTGGGGCCCACACTGACGTGACCCCCACGTGACGCTTGTACCAAACGCTGACGTTTTGCTCCCTCAACTTGTACTTCACTTTTATTCTTTCTGAATCTAAATCACATTTTTATTCACTTCATGAACTGTTTTCATTTACATTAAGCGTGTTACAACTTACAGGTGATATTATTATATCAAAGGATCATGTCTTAAAAATAAATAAATAAACTTGAATTTATATTCATCCAAATCGAAGAGTTATACATAAAATGTTTTGTTTAAAAGGTTGCAATGAATTATTTTTTATAATAAATTATTAGTTTAGTTCTTGGAAGATTATTGTTATTTTAATTTATTTTTTAAAGATTAAATTTGTCAATTAAATCCCTAAAAATTACATTACTATTAATTTGATACTTTTGTTGTTAAATTGTGAAATCTATTATTATTAAATCTTTAGTTTTTCATTGCTAAAGGTCATTTTGATGGAAATTGAGACTAAATTGAGACAAATATCATTTTTTAAGAATTAAATTAAGACACTTGATCTTTCAAGCGTCTTAATTTTATCCTTTTTGAACATTAAATTTTTTAATTTAGTTTTTAAAAAATTATATTAGTCTCAATTTGATCATTTCGTTACAAATAGCAAAATCTACATCATTAAATCTTAATTTTTCATTGTTAAATATTACTTTGATAGATAGAAAAACTAAATTGAGACGAATATTATTTCTTAAAAACTAAATTAAGACAATTGACCTTTAAATTATTAAATTGAAAAAATTATAAAGACTATATAAGTAATTGGGTCTATTTTTCATGTGTTAAAGACTAATTTTGATGTTAACACTTTCTTATTTCATTACCATTATATATATATATATTTGTTGCCATAATTTTTTTAAAATATTTGTTACCAACAATCTCACTATTAACATCCTTGCAATTTCTTATTAAAAAAACTTAAAAATCACTATTTTAATATTCTAGTTTATTTTTTAAAATTACTTTGACATCATAAAAATAAGTTTTATTGGAATTATTAAAACGTATTTTGTTTTAAAATTTTTTAAAAAATGAAATTAAGATATGTGACAAGATTGATAACTTCATTTCCATTTTTGAACATATAAAGATCTATATCTATCCTTAAAAAAAATCTTAACCATAGGATAATGCTCATAGTCATAATCACAACCTTAATTTAGTTTAAATATTTATGGAATTTTTTTTTATATATCTACAATGCTTTGACCCACGTGGGTTCTTCCACGTGGCGCACTGTGGAGCTTAGGTTATGACATGTCCGTGGATGCCGTGGCATATGGCGTAGAGAAAACCCAAAACGGTGAATTATTGGTACTTGTGGAATAGAAGCCGTCAGATTTTACGCGGAGAATGAGGTGGTACAGTGTGCAGTTGTAGTAATGATTGTAATCAAAATCCTTCCAAAAATAGTAACTTTCCATAATAATAATAATAAATTCATGGTATTTTGTGCAATATCTTTGTCTTTAATTGCTTGATTACTCTAATTATGTTATTAATAAAGCATCATCATGATTAGTTGATTATAAGCATGTCAAAGATTTGATTGAGTTCATTAAAGTAGCCAAATTACGCTTTTTGTATATTAATTGGAAAAAAGATATGGCTAAAGCTTATGTTGTTTCGAGCTACGTAACATCTAGAGCATTATCAATTTTTTAAATATCGAAATAATATTTTCTATATTATTTCGATATGTAAAACATGTTATATTGGACTATAATTAAGCCACGATATAGTCAAATTATTGTTGTATAAAAAGGACTGGATTAGTTGATTTACTCATCAAGAATTAGTTTAAAATAATCTCTAAAATTGATAAATAATTTAACCAAAAAAAACTAATCGAATCAGATAAGAATTAGTATTAAATAAACAGGTTGAAATGATTCACTTAAATTTTTTATTTTTTTTTACTTTTTTTATTGTATAGTCAAGTAATAAAAAAATTAATGTTACAGATCATTCAAATTTAATAGAGATGTTAATATATTGATATTTTATAGATTTGATATGAGTGAATATTATCTTGACTATTAATATTTATTTGTTATTTGGTCTTTTTTTGTGTAATTTGACATAAATCTTATTTTTAATTAAATTTGTAAATTTATATTTATAGTTTTTAATTATATATATTATTTTTTAATATTTTAAAGTTTATCAGTTCAACAACAGTTTGAGTATGATCTTACTATTAACCATTAAATTGGTAGAGGAATCGGTTTAATGAATAGTCAAGTTTTTTGAACCTCATATTATTAAATCAATTAAATTTTCTCATATGATGATCATCTGCTGATCTATACCAATTAATCAATCGCGGTATATTTGATTAGGCAATATTAATAATCTTGTGGTCCTTTATTTTATTTTTATTTTTATTTTAGTTCTCTATATTTCAAATGTTTATGTTGATCATTAATGTTATAAATTCATATTGTTTCAATTATTTTTATCAAAATTGTTAATCACTTTAACAGAGTTGATATCTCACTATCATAATATTAACATAATATATCTACCTAGATGTTAACTATATATTAGATAGAAAAATGACTAGAGGAACAATTTGAATTTATAACATAGAGGACAAATATGAAGCAATTAAAATATAGAAGACTGAAATAAAATTTAAAATAGAAGGATCAAAATATTATTTTTGCCATCTAGTTATTAATATTTTCACATATATAGTATGGTCAAAAATAAATAAATGGACCGACTTCAGCTTTCGATCATGGATTCACCTCCCTGCAAATAGGTAATTTTCTTATTCTTTTGGAAAATAAAATAAAATGAAATTCTCGTTGTTAACAAGGTATATCTAGTTTATTTGAAAAATATATTTAAAATATTTAATCATAATTCCGACATGATAAAAAAATATTTAAAATAGTCATATTTCATTCTATTTCTTCTTCTATTTTAAGTTAAATTGTGACTTTTGTCTTTATAACTTTACTTAATTTTTAATTTGGTCCTTGTAGTTTAAAATTTTTTAATTAAATCCTTTTAGTTTTACAATTTTTTAATTTAATCCTCATTATTAAAATTTTGTTAACATTTTGTTAAATTTTAGTAACATGATGAATTATATACTATTTTAATATTCAAAATATGCATGAATTAAGTTAATTTTTCCTAATTATTTAATATAAATTTCATTACATGTTATATATATATATGAATTAATATCACTTAATTATTTTTTCTTTTTGTTGGCATAAATCATATATATTTAAAGCGTTAATATGTATATAGTTAATCACGTTAATAAAAATTTAATAAAATACAAACAAAAGTTTAATAACAGGGACTAAATTAAAATTTTGTGAACTTATAAGAATTAAAAGAATAATTTAACCTTTATTTTATTATCATTAGTCAATTAATTTTTTTACTTATTTTTTTTTCTTACTCCTCTAATTAAATAGAAAAGCAATGCATAGATAGTGCAGCTTTTGATTAATCCATCAATAGATAAAGAAAGTTCTAGCATCTCTTATACTGCTGAGATACATATGAATGTAAGTAAAGGGAATTTATTGGACCCACTAGAGCTCCAGTGGTTTGATGGTTTTGGTGATGAATTTTTTTTTTAAAAATAATTTACTGTTAATTATTTGATCGATAATCAAATGATTGATATAGAGAATTGATGACTTCAGTAATAGAGTCAATTAATTTTTGTAAGAGTCCATTTTCAACAAATATGTCAACGATAATATTAATATATAATAAAAAAAAAATTAAAGTATATATAATATAAATTTTGAGATTACTCCTTTAAGAAAGTGATTGAGGGATTAACAAGTGTAACCATGTAGAGTGACAGATAATGCTATCTTAGGAAATTGACTTTAGCTTCTAATTAATTAATTAATTAGTTGCTATATAGATGCATGGAAGCATTTAATTAAGTTATTACGTGTCTTATATGTGCATTATTTTTAATTGGCATGATATATATATATATATATATCTATGATAATTTAAAAAAAGTAAATTCTTATATGGCTCAACATTAGTTTATCACAGTGATATTTGATTGAATAATTCCAATAACGACAAAGTTTTGATTTCTTCATATGTTAATTTGAGAAAAATTCTATTTTTTACGCTTAATAATATATATATATATATATATATATATATATATATATATATATTGACAGATAATGCTATCTTAGGAAATTGACTTTAGCTTCTAATTAATTAGCTGTTATATAGATGCATGATGGAAGCATTTAATTAAGCTATTACGTGTCTTATATGTGCATTATTTTTAATTGGCATGATATATATATATATATATATATATATATATTTCTATGATAATTTAAAAAAAGTAAAGTCTTATATGGCTCAACATTAGTTTATCACAGTGATATTTGATTGAATAATTCCAATAACGACAGAGTTTTGATTTCTTCATATGTTAATTTGAGAAAAATTCTATTTTTTACACTTAATAATATATATATATATATATATATATATATATATATATATATATATATATATATATATATATATTAAACTTGATGAGTGAAAGTTATATTAATTAATTAGGTTATATGGAAATAAGCATAATTTTCTTACATTTTGATTTAGATTTTTTCAAAAAATGAAATTCAAATAATTTTTTTCCTTCTGTTCTCATCATTATAAATATATTTTAAAAGAAAAAATATACTAAATTTAAATCTAAATTGACAGATCTCTAAATTACAATTTATCTTCCCTTTTTTTTTTTTGCCCAATTCTGTTTAATGAATCCAGACACAACTAATTAAAGGTATCCAACAAAATTTTTTGTGGATTAAATCTGAGATGTTATGATGGTGTTTTACTAGAAAATGTTGTGTGAGGAGATAGTTGGATTTTAGTTTATATGGTAATTTATAATCATCTCATTAAATATCATTAATTATATATATATAGTTACTTTAAAATATTAAATATTAATTAGTATATATAGTGAACAAAATTTCAATTTTTATTGGGTTTTATTAATAATATCTTCTAACCAATATTAATGAATACATGATTAATTCTTTTTTAGTCTATCAGCATCTCCAAAAAATAAATCACACTATTATCATTGCTGAAATTTGATTCAAATATTTGCTATAATTGAATTAAGTTAAAACTTTTTTTATTTGTATATATACATATGTATGTGTGTATATATATATATATATATATATATATATATATATATTGCCACTTGAAGGGTTGAAATAATAATTAATCAAGAGACATTAATGGAAGGTAAGGGTTTCCAATTAATTAATTAATTAATAATATAAGAGTAGTAGGAACAAGTCCAGAGGGGATGAAGGCAACTTTCATTATCAATTAATGGACCCTCTCTCTCTCTCTCTCTCTCTCTCTCTAACTTCTATTGTATTTTTATCAAAGTTCCCATCTCTCTCTTTCTCTCTTTACTCAATGTCTCTTCCGAAATAGGAGAGTCATGTTTATATATTTTAGTAGTGTGTTAAAATAAAGAATTAAATCTTATATAATTTAATCATTCATTTCAACACATGCATTGAGATTCAAGAACAATACTTTTCTATTACAAGAGAGGATTCATGTGCAGCTGACTCGACGTAGATCTATTTTATTTCTTGAAATTTTTTGAGTAGATTTGGTCGTCCATCAATGACTCATTGTGCAACTCAGAAAATGCACACCTTTTGAGTCACATGATAAACTTTGATAAACGATCATGATCTATTTAAAAAGCTTGAGTACTGAAGCGGATTTAGTGCCTAGCTAACTAGTTACAGTATACTATGGCCATAGAAATTCAAATGAAAGTATATGAGACCTTAAAACATAGCTAAAAGGCAAATGGATTCTTCTTTGCTTTCTCAATCTCATTCCATCACTTTCTCTTGTGGTCTACATATCCATTATCAACTCTACAAACTAATATATATATATATATATTTGAGTGCTTTAAATTTCTTGTGAATTAGATCTATCACATAACTTAAAATTTGGAAGTGCAACTCAAAATGAGAAAAAAACTAAAAGTCTGTGATACGAGGAGGGTGAAGGCCAATCTCATCAACCTATTTTATGTTTTTCGGGAGCGGTTATATATTTAAAATATACGGTTCTGTAGTTGATCTTTTTCTTTTTTCCAATCATCTTGTAACAGTTTTGTACGAAGAACAAGAAAAAATTTTTCCTACCTCAATAATCACATCGATTGAATCATATAAATCTAAGTATTTTGTGATTTTTTTTTGTTTTTCTTCTCTATTCTTCCTCAATTTTTCATGACACACACACACACATGCCCCATATCCCCTGCTTGGCCAACATCATACTTAGTTGAATAGGATTGTCTGATTATGTGAGACTCACATAAACTTTACCTACAAATGTTAATCAAAGGGCTCTACTTAGGAAAGCAGAAAAACTCAATTGATATATATATATATGTGTGTGTGTGTGTGTGTGTGTGTGTTCCCCCCCCCCCTTTATTTTTTTTTTCTTTCTAATATTATTCTCATTCTTTTTCTATATACAGTGTATCTATAGGAACCTTCATTTCTAAACTTTCTCTACATACAATAATAAACAATCATCATCTTCCCCAATTATATATATGGCTCACTGGCCATGTATTTTTTTTTTCCCATCACTTTTTCCTCAAAATAACATTATTCATGTCTCAATTGGCTCAGTTCATTTACAATCAAACAGTCACAAGCTAATACGGATTCATTCGTCTATGTACAGTAAATAAACCAATGAAAATTCATCAAAATAATTAGAGAAAACCTATTTTTTTTGTTCTTGAAAGTGTATCTCGATGATGGTTTAATTTCTAAAAATGTTGTAAAAACTAATATATTAAAAAAAGAGTGAGACTTGAAGTCCTACATCGTTTGGAATATGAGGAGGGTGACTTATATATCTGCATGTTGTTTTGGGCTCACAAAGAGCTAGGAAAAAAGGTAAGTTCACATGCTCACACTGTTAGGTCAGTCCAGTAAAAGTCTGTCACGACACGTTTTCTGGGCACATGACCGGCACAATGATGAATATCCCATCACTGTAAGCCTTTCGATAAATTCTACCCATGAGTTTAGTCATTATCAAAATAACCATTCCTGAAGAAAATATATTAAATTTTCTTATTTGAAATTCATAGAGATGATTTGCACATAATAATAGATTCTCAATATAAAATACATTATTATGCTGACATACAAACCAAATGTCAAACCCCTGACCTAGATGTCCTAGACAATTACAGAGCAACATAATCTATAACAAAAGAGGGGTCTACCCGATAACGGGAAGGTCCAAAGTGATCTACTCCTCTAGCAGATATTCTTCGCTGGCAACCTGATCTGAACAAAAAGGTTGTACAAACAGTGTGAGCTTTTAAACTCAATGAGCGAATCGGCCTCACGTTAATAAAATTCAAATACATTACCAGTCATGCAAGCATATCCAAAGGCTCATACTCAACCAATAAACATAGTTAGAAATTACATACAATAAGATAAAAATTCATCGAACGTTACTAGTACTCATCAATGGCAATATATCCCGGAGAGCGCACACAGGCCAGCTCACCAATTCTGTATATTTCCACCATGACGCACAACCAATTCAACAAACGTTACTAGTACTCATCAATGGCAATATATCCCGGAGAGCGCACACAGGCCAGCTCACCAATTCTGTATATTTCCGCCATGACGCACAACCTCATCCTCTTAGCTAGGGCGCCTCACGGATTTATCACCAATCTAGGCTATATCCCTACTGAGGGAATCGTTGTCTCCACACTCATTGGTCAAGACACCTTATCAATCAGGTTTTCGGCATGCCGTGAGAGGGGGTACTGTCCCGCTCAATCACAATCAATAGTACAGTATTTCATATCATAATCAGAAGCACAATATAATATTCATCCATATAACAGGTATAATATATAACTATATTATAAATTTATAAACCACAAATCAAGATAACAATTAAACTGTTTTGAAGAGATTCAAACTTCACATCATCATGAGATACTTGCTTCTTCTTATCCATACTTCTGGATTAATTATCTCATTAGATTCGTTATTCTGAATCTAATTTCCCCCTATGAATCTTGGGAGTGTCCTACGACATACTTTTTATCACCAGTAATGCTAAAACTCTATTAAAACGGGGTCGTTTCACTCACCTGGATTCCATACGAATATCGCTTCTCTAAGTCGTTACAGACAAGAGTACACAGATGAATTTCAGTATTCCGCTACAAAGATTTTCATGAAAGATTAGAGAAAACAAGTTAGGATTGTTTTCATACAGATACTGTTCATACATATGGTACTATTCATATATACGGTCACTATTCATATATACAGTTACTATTCATATGTACGAATACTTTTTTATATATACGATTACTATTCATACGTATGAATATTATTTTTACATACAGATACTATTCATATATACGGTTACTATTTATATAGTTACTATTCATACGTACGGGTACTATTCATACCAAAAATAGAGAATACAATCTGTAAAAGAGTACACCAGGTAAGTTCCCAGGAAAGAGTGGAGGGTCACACTGGACACACTTAAAAACCAGGTCTTTCCTTAGCCATAACTTTCCTAGACATGTATTCTTTATAGTTTACATTCTATTTCGGTAATCAGATAATCAAAATAACATATAAACAGCTAAGGACAGTTTTTCTGATGTGGAAGATCGGCCAAAGCCGCAACCACAGAGCATACTTAAGAAAATAACTTCTAGAATTTGAAAGACATAGAAAGGCATAGTATCCTTACCTAAGCAAAAAGGAAAGGTCCAAAATCTCAGAGGCCTAGCGTCGAAGCAAGAGAAATTTAAAGAGAGAAGAAGAGAAGTTGAAGATGTGAGTTTAGAAGTGAAATGGAAGGGCCTATTTGAAAGTAATGGTTGGAACCCAAGAGGGGGGTGAATTGGGTTTTATAAATTTTTTACAAGAATTAATTGGAAGTTAAAATGATTTTCTGTAAAAGTACAATGCTTAGGATAATAAATACAATACAGAAAATCAATGTGCTGTCAAGACAAATAATTATAAAGATCAAGAAATTAAAGAATAGATATCAATATGCACAAATTAAAGAGTAAGGGATAGAGAAAGCAAACTCGGAGATTTATACTGGTTCGGCTAATCCAAGCCTACATCCAGTCCTCAAGAGACCACTTGAGTATTTCCACTATAATTGCAAGTTTAATCCTGGTACTTGCAAACCACTACAACCACACAAATTCGATCCGGGTATTTGCGAAACCACAATGAAGAATTTATGAATCCGGGCTCCTCCTCAACCCAAAGCAAGTTCTTCCAACACCGGTACTTGTGAACCTCAACTCATAATAATATATGTGTTGATCAAAATCAACAATACAAAGAAACTCTCTCTAAAGAGTAGATGAAAACAAATGAAGCTCTAATAACTCTAATGATAGAGAATATGCAAGATTTGGCTCAAGAATGCTTTCCTTTCTCTCAAAGATGATAGAAGAAGTTAATATCACATTGTAGGACTTTGTTCTTACTCAAAATCGTGTATCTAAGGTCATATATATAAGATTTTACAAAACTAGCCGTTATATAGCCGTTACAGCACTTATAGTGCAGTCCAGATTTTGAGCTTTCTTTAAAAATTCATAACTCCCTCATTTGAACTCTGTTTTAAACAAATAATATACCGTTGGAAAGCTCTTGGAGTCTAGTTTTAAATGTGCCAAGTTTTACTCAAAAATTATTTTTCTTTTAAAAGATATAATCAAAATACTGACTATAGGTCAGAACAGAATAATCAACTTTCAGTTTTTCAAACTATATTTTAAATAGTCATATATTTCTCATTTGGACTCCGTTTTCAATAAATAATATACCTTTGGAAAGATCTTTGAGTCTACTATCAAATGAGATTAAGATACTTGAAAAAATGATTTTTTGTTTATGAGATATGATATAAAGAGTGACCAAAGGTCAAAAACTAACTTTTGTAAAATTTCATATCTTACTATCTTTTTGTTCAAAATAATTGAGCCAATGTATGCAAATCTAAATCATTGAGTTGCACAAGTATACTAGCCTATATAAAATATACCTAATGTAAACACATAGGCTATCTTGATGCATCCAAGCTTCCAAGACTTCAAATCTTCTAATTCTTCATTTCTTGGAGCTTCATCCTTGCATGTTGTTTTCCTTGAGTGAAGCATGATATTGCTTTTCCTTGTTCTTCAATACAATGCTCACTCTTCATGTTTTGAACCAACCTATAAAATATATCTTACTTGCAAACCCAATGGTTAGTTTAATAGCATGATTCAATATATGCAACATACATATTAAATAACATAATCATGCTTAAGTACTTGTAGCATATATATGATAATTAATCTTTATATATATATATCAATGCTACTATTCAAATACATTTGTCATCATCAAAACTTATGGCATATACCCTTAGGGTCAACACTATTTATAGCAAAAGTCAAGAGTACTATTTAATACTATGCGTTAATAAAATATTCAATTTACTATTTATAAAAATGACATTTCTAATAATGTAATTACTGTGCACTTTTTCTTTTATTTATTATTAAAAACTTAAAGGGAAAACTATCCTTTCACCTTAAACCTTTAAGTTTCTTTTCAATCCAGTCCTTTCAATTTAGTCCCTGAGGGTATTTTTACACATAAAACGTTATTTTCTTCTACAAACTTCTTTCTAGTTTTCTCTTATAACCAAACCACATCTAGTACTTGACATTTTGATTGTATAAGTGAACAGTATCATATACGTAAATAGTATTATATGGGTGAATAGTACCATATACTGAAATAGTAACAGTTGTTTATAAACAAATATTTATATTTTATTTTTCATGGGTATTACAAAATCAGTGATTACTCCCCCATGTGCAAGACATATTGGATGAGTCAAGTTTTATTTTTTCTGAAAGATTTTGAAATCTTATCTTCTAACTAGCTAGTTCAAAATGAACTATCTATTTAAATTAAGTTCAATCTTATATGTAACTGACCATCTTATGATATCATCAGATAGTGTTTTATAACACAATTCAAGCTGTGTCAATCATCAATTTCTAAAATAGAAAGATGGCACAAATAACTTTAATATATGAATTTTGGAACTATTACACAAAATAGTTCATAAGTTGACATTGTTGTTACAATAAACGTTACATACTAGCGCGACAATGATGTGAAGTGACATGTTATTTTAACATATTGACGTGATTGATCCAGTTTAGTTTTTAAATTTTGAAAGTTTTAAACAAAATGGTCTCTCTTTTCATTGCCTTGACGGAAGAGAGTATGGAGGGACAATTTAGTGTAATTGTTTCAAAATCCAGGAAGGGACTAAACCGTTATTAAAGTACACTTTTAGAGACTAAAAAGTAAATTTTGCTCAAATAATTATTTTAGGCAATAAAATCTATTGACAAAGCCCACTTTTTTTAACACGAGTTTGATTGAAAATATATATATATATATATATATATATATATATATATATATATATATATCTCGCATGCATGCATGTTATATTGACGTCTTGCTAAAGTTGTCCCATTACCAATTTCGAAAACAAATTTTTTTTAGTAATATTAATTATGAAAATATATGAGTTCTCGGAGATGAATATTTTACGTTGTTGCAATAATATTAATTACTATATATGTGGCATACATCAAGACCCCAATCGCCTGCTTAACATAAAGATGAATAGATTGTTTGGCACACGATATTCGTTAAATTTAAATAATCAATAATTATTGTGTGAAGAGAGAGTGGGCGAATAGGATAATTTAATCATTTTAAGAGCTAAAAAGCATTACGTGAACACGCAATAATTATTGATCATCTGAATTTAATAGATATTGTATACCAAACAAATAATTTGGACTCATATATTAGTATTAATGATTAAAAAAAAATGGAGTTCCCAGAAATGAATATTTTACGTTGTTGCAATGATGTTAATTACTATATAATATGTGGCATATTTGAGAGGTAGGTCTGGTACTGTTTTTGTGTCTTTGAATGTCCATCGAGAAACTCCCAAATGTCCCACAAAATTATTTAAGAACAAAAAAAAAAGAGGAAGAAATGGAAGTAAGGTGTTCTTATCTTTTCCACTTGATGTGGATACGAAGTGATCAAGTAATAATTGGGGAAGAGGCAGAGATCGATATATATGGCATTACTTTATCATAAGAAGGCAAGGAATTCGATAAATATTATATATATATATATATATACACACAACACCATCATCAGATCCCATCTGTACATACTATATAGCTAGCTAGGAACCCAGTTCGCTTGCAAGCCCGGCCTTTACCAACGATACTGCACCCAATTTTTTTATTTGATTAAGTAAAGTTTAATTAAAATTATTAAATAGAGTTTATATAAAATTTATCTTATCAAACGAATCAAATAAAATAATAGTCAAATAGAAGATTCATAGGCTATTGTTTATGTTACCCAATTTTTTAATTCCTGTTTTAATAGTTATACTTTAAAATTTTATTTTATATATTTTTAATTTGTTAATTCGATTATATCTTTGGACTTAATATAGTCCAAATATTTAATAGCAAGTGTTGACGTGATATCCTATTTTATATATACCAAATCATCAATCAAGGATATATCATGTCATATATCTATTAAAATAACCAAAATACAGTATAATTTTTAAAGATATATTTTGAGCTGAAGAAAATTATAATGTGTTTTGGTTATTTTAAGTTGGTAGCTGACGTGACACATTAAGGAGTGGAGGATTTTGTGTTAATGTGTGTAAAATAGGATATCATATTAGTGTCTACCATTAAATTGTTGAACGATGTGGCACAATAAAAACTAATTAAAAATATGAGTTATGACTGACACAAAATAAAAATTTAGATTATAATTAAAACATTATTCAAAGTTTAAGACATCCTCATTATTTTTGCCTAAATACTATGGGCTTTCTTCTTTTCTTTAATCCGCAAGCTTCCTCAATTTATTCACCTACCAACTATTTTTATGGTCACAATTATGGAACAATAATGTTAATGGCAAATTTTTTGCATTGGCAAATTTTTTGCATTTATTTATTTTTTTACTAATATATTGGAGGCAATGTTATTCGAGACCTTATTGGATATTAAATATAGACAATTTTTTTAGCAAGATTTTAAACTTAAATTTATCACCTTTTAAGAGACTAACTCATTTCGTAGAAACTCAACTCTCATTGGTTTTTTTTGCATTTATTTAAACAACAAATTTTGAAAAGTGTTCACTTTTTTTTTAAATTTTATCCCATGTGTTTTTTTTTTGTTTTGATTTAATTTATCTCTAAGATTAACATTGTCATCATAGTTGATGAAAATTGTTGACATGAACTTTTCTATGTGACATGTCCACTACTAATGCATCATACTAATTAATTTTAATTTTAATTTTGTCCTAAAAATTTGAGTAAATTTTAATTTCACCCTAAATAATAGTTTTTCATTTCTCTTCTTTGCTCCAAATTAATGTCTAAATACTTGATGATGTATCACGTGAAAGAACTTACATGTCATTTGAATGAGTTTATGTTAGTACTTTCTGTCAATTTTGTTAATGTTATTAATCTTAAAGATAAAATTGAAACAAAAAAAATATATAAGATAAAATTAAAATTCAAAATAAATGTTAACATCGAAAATGTACTTTTACCTTAATTTAATGTACGACATATGGTAAATTTTTAATTGTGAGTTTGGTCCTCTAATCATCAAAGTGTTTGTAACGTTGCTTATTGTTTTTATATATCGCTATTCAAAATTTAAACAAGACTAGTTTCTCTTGTGTATATTTACATGTTCAAGTATGACTAACTCGGAGTTTTGAAATATAAAGTATTCCGATTCACGCATTTCTGAATATTGACAATGTTAACAATTCAAACGAAACTAAATTCTACGCTCAAAGAATTTAAAAGGAAAATGAAAAGGCATGTGAATTCGTTTATATATATATATATATATAGAAAATCAATGTTCAAATATTACACATATGGATTTAAACTAGATTAGTTGGAGTTCAATAAATTTATAAATACTGATTATTCTATTTTTAAAAAAATCCCCATATTCTACGTGTGTATATATGTGTGTGTATATATATATATATTAATTTTAATTGACATAAAATGTTTTCTCTTTTGTGGAAATTTAAAAGAGTAAAGTGTTATATTTTGAAATCTAAAGACTACAAATGTATTTTCGGTTTTACTTCAAAAGATTATATATTATTGTTTTTTGGTTAAATTATGGTTTTAGTCCTTATAGTTTTAATCAATTTTTAAGTTGATCCTTATAGTTTAAAAATTTTTAATTGATTACTTATAGTTTCACAATTTTTGAATTTAATCCTTATTATTAAAATTTTGTCAATATTTTGTTAAAATTTGCTAATATGACCAATTATATACCATCTCAATATTTTTTTTGATAATGGCTAATAAGGTCCAAATTTAATATTGAGAATATACATGACTGAAGTAAATTTGTTATAATTATTTAACATAAGTTGCATTACATGTCAAATATATGTGAGACAATATTACTTAATTATCTACCTTTTTTTGTATTGTTGGCACGAATCATGTATATTTACAGTGTTAATATGCAAATGGTTAGCTACATTAACAAAATGTAATGAAATATCGACAAAATTTTAATAGTAATGACTAAATTAAAAAAATTATGAAGTTATAAGGACTCAATTACAAATTATTAAATTATAGGGAGCAAAATGAAAATTAAGTGAAACTATAAGAATCAAAAGAATAATTTAACTTTTTTTTAGATAAGTTATATATATATATATATCATTTTAGTATTCTATAGTTTTATATATTCCTCAATTGATACAAACTATTACTCAAAAAAAAATATCATTTAAATTCTAATTAAAGATGATTAAAAGAAAATTATGGACATTTCAAACTCTCAATTCATTAGTTGGCTACAGCTCTGTTTAAAGTTAGTGATTCGATCAAAAAGAAGATTGATAAGATAGAAACTATCAAAGCATTACAAGTAACATGATTTGACTAGATTCATTTATTTAGCTTTAAAGCTTTTTTACATAAATTAATTGATCCAAGAGAATCAGTTCGAACCAAGAGGTCATACTAAAAATTCAATAAATCCGTCTTACAAATAATTTAGTTTAACTCAGTAAATTGATTGGTAAAAAAACAATTAAATCAGTTAAAAATTGAAAAGATTGATAAAATTGGGTGGTTAAATGAGTGAACTGGTTTTAGTTTTTTTTAACTAATTTTTTAATGTAATTTTTTTGTTGTTTATATATTTTATGAGTATTAATATATTATTTTACATATAAGTACTATTGATATAATATTTTTTAATTAACATTAAATTTTGTTCTCCATTCATATGTTATTCATATTAGGTATTATTGTTAAATATGTATAAAAAATATTTAATAGTTTGTCTAGGCTCCTTTTTTAAGTATTAATTTATTATATTAATTTTTTAATGTATAAAATCAAAAATATATATAATTGTTTGCAACTGATTCAATTACGATTGGATAAATAAATTCTGAAATATAATCTTTATCAACTTAAAAACTGGTTCAATTTTCAAAACCAACAAATACATACATTATCGTAAGTTTTAAGACAGTATTGAAATTGGCACCTATGGCAGAACGAAAATAAGAGTGTTTGAGATTTTTTTTTTTAAGATTTGTTGGTAATTTCTTAAAGAATTGAGTGTGTTAATTTTTAGAAAGAAAAGGAGAACGTACTCTTAAATTTATAAGGCCCGTTGACATTATGATATTTAATTTTTAATTAGGCAAAAGTAATATTTTTGTCCCTAATATTTATTTTAAGTTTTAATTTAGTTTATAAAATTTTTTGTATTAATTTTGTCTTACATATTTTTTTTAGTTTTTAATTTTGTCCTTATAGTTAACGTTGTTAACAAAATTGACAAAAAATACAAATGTAGACTTCTCTACGTGACACGTGAACTTCTCCAAATAACAAATAAACTAATTCATGTAACTCATCAAATATTTAACCGTTAATTTGAGATGAATGAGATAAATAAAAATTTATTATTTGGAGTGAAATTGAAACTTAGTCAAATATTTGAAATAAAATTAAAACTAAAATTAATTAGTATATTACTTTGGTAGTAAACATGTTACATGGAAAAATCTCCGTCAATAATTTTCATTAATTATATTAACGACATTAGTTTTAGAAACAAAAAAAAATCTGGGACAAAATTGATATAAAAAAATGTTGGGGACAAAAAAGAAAGTTTTACCTTTTTCCTTTAATTTAACTAACTCTGAATATATCTCCTTTCAATTCAATGCCTTTGTATATACACATGTTTACATTCAACTGCTACAGTCTGAAGCACTACATAAGAATAAGAATAAAGATGCATTTGTACATACCTTTATCAAAAACAACACATCCTTTATTATATATGTGTGTGTGTGTGTGTGTACATATTGATATAAGAATGCAGAGATAAGAGACAACATCACATGAAAGGTTTTTTTGGAAAAACTCTTTAGAACAAAGACATGAAAATGCCATATGTTTGCAAATATATATAATATTATATATAGTATGAGGAGAGTGAGTAACCTTGAGAATATATTTTGGATTTGAAAGGAATGGTTCTTAGGGTTCTTTCTTTCTTTCTATTTTATTCTTTTTTTTTCAAAAATGCAGTAATTGATTTAGATATTAAAAAATTACATACAATTATTTTAATTTGGTCTCTAAAGGATCAAACATTTCAACTTAATTATCTAGAAGAAAATTTAGTAATTGCCAAAACATCATTTGGACAGACAAAATGATGAAATTGACTAATTGAGATCAATTTTTTTTTTTCAATTTAAAGTTTAAAAAATTAAGTGTTTCAATTTAATTTTTAAAAAAATATATTTGTCTCAACTCGATTATTTTTATTGCAAAATCACATGCCAAATCATTATTGCCAAATCTAAAATTTGTAGTTGCCAAAACGTTACATTTGATAGACAACGTGATGAAATTGAGGCAAAAGTATTTTTTTAAGGACTTAATTGAAATGTTTAATCTTTTGGAGATCAAATTGAAACAATAATGACCTTTAATTTAGGAACCAAATTACTCATTCAAGTGGTTTAATATTGTTCTTAAACAAGATTTCGATCTCAAGTCTTGTAAATAAAGAAACCTAGCGCTAAGAAAACTCTACTTTTCTGTGATCTGATTAATTTAATTCTAATCAAATTAATCAAAGTCTAATAAATTTTTCAACATAGGTGATTCAAACCAAACAATCAGTATTTTTTTTTTGCCATTGTTAATTAAAGAGACATATATATGGATTTGTTCCTCTATTTTGAAAAAATGCATAAACACAATGTGTTTGTGTTCCCCCATCAAACACATTGTGTACCTACTAAACATACATACCTTGCCTACTTGTTACTCTTTTAATATGCAAACTTTGTATTAATAAGCATATCTGCTTTCATCCTTATCTATTTTCCCTGATACCATATCCCATTATAAAATTTCCCTCCACAGATTAAATAGGACAAGTTGCATAGCAAAATTATCAACTTTCCTAGATAATACTTTTTTGTTCCATATCCTTATGTTCCACAAAGAAATCATCATCTTCAACCTAAACAGCCATTTTATTCCATATAAAAAGAAGTAAAAATATTTTTTACGTATCTAACGTTTATACCAAATTTCAATTTTATTGTTAATGTTTTTGGTATGTCAATTATGTTATGCATATTTTATTTTTGTTTCAAATCTACCATTTTTATTGGTATTGTCTATTCAACTAACCAAAAATGCTGACTAGATAGTTAGAAAAAATGATAGATTTGAAATAAAAATGAAGCATATAAGATTCAAACCTACATTTTTTACGTCCTTAACTTTTTTTTTTGTATAAAATTATATCCTATATGTTTTATTTTTATTTTAAATCTATCATTTTTACTAACACTATGTATTCCACTAATGAAAAATGATAATTAGGTGGCTAGTAAAAAAAGTATATTTGAAACAAAAATGAAGCATGTATAACCCAAACATACGCCTTTTACATTCTTAACTTTTTGTTTGCATCAGTTATATTCTATATTTTTTATTTTTGTTTCAAACCTACATTTTTTACTAACTACCCAATCAGCATTTTCTGTCAATAGAATAGATAGTATTAGTAAAAAAAGATATATTTAAAACAAAAAAAATAACGTAATTGATGCAAAAAAACGTTACGATAAATATTAAAGACTTAATAAGTACTATTGCCTAAAAATTTTTATATATATGTCTAGTTTATGTAAATATTTGAGAATATTTATGTTGGCATATATGTCAAAAGGTTTGAGTTTTGACCACGTCTTTTAATTCTTGTTATATTGGAATTTTATAGGAAAATAGAGTTATGGTGATCATATAATTAGTACATATGACATTTGGTCTATGGGAATTTTAATTTTTCACTTGCGTAGAAGTATATTTATAAAAAAATTGTGCTTGACATATATAAAAATTTGATATCCCTATATTATATTTAAAAATTTATAAAATAAATTGCTAGGTGCTTGAAAAATTATAATTCTCATCTACCAAAGAAGACCCAAAGATATTGTTAGAGAGAAATTACTGACAAATTAGCAAGGCTCAGAAAATTAGACTAGTTATTAAATTGGTGGAAACACTGGTTCAAATGTCAATAATTAAACCGTAGTTAAATTGGTCTATTTTAAAATATTAAAACAATAATATACATAATTAAAGACTATAAATATAAATTTACAAATTCAATAAAAAAAAAGATTTGATATCAAATTATACAAATAACATTTACAATCAAAAGTTCATAGCAAAAAAAATTAAATAATAAAAAAATATTATCGATCAATATAATATTCATTAATATCAAATCTATAAAATACTAATATATTAACGTCTCCACTAAAGGCTAATTTGTAATATTAATTTTTTTATTATCTAATTATAGAATAAAAAAATTAAAAGACAAAATAAACTCAAGTGGACTAATTCATTTACTATTAATTTTATCTAATTTGATCATTCATCAATTTTAAGAGTTAATCTAAATTGATTACTATACCGATATCGATCTAACCAGCTGATCAGTCCAATCGTGATAACAATCCAAATAAGATATTGATAGCATATCATGTATAAATTATGTTTATGCAAATTATAGTGTTTATTTTTGCTTTACAGTAATTTGTCACGCTTTAATAAATAATTATAATTTTTTTAAAAAAAAAAGTGATAAACACTTGATTTGACAAATAACTGATGATATGTAAGCTCATGTCTCCTTTGAAGTCATTCTTCTATTGATTTTGTTGAAAGTTACTTGTGCTGTTAGATCACAGCTTACTCCTCTTGGACCCCATCCCCAACAAACACACATGCCATGTTTCAATTTGCCTTTCATTACTATATGATCTCAAAATTATTTTATTAGATGATTTGGATTAGCATTCATCTAAAATCACTAATTTAAATAGAAAATTTCTAGTCAATTATTAATTTAATTGTTCAAAAAAATTATTTTAATTTTAATTTTATCCTTTCATCTGTCACATCACATTTTGGCAATGACATATTTAAGTTTTTTTAGGATTCTCCAGGGTATCTTTTCTAATAAGATAAAAGATTAATTTCTTTTAAATTTATTGAACATAAAAGGTAGAACTCTTTGCAAGTTGGTGTCTCCAAAAAATCGAATAAATGTCATTCTTGAATTACAAACAATTGCTACCACTATGGCTTGTAAATATAATCTCTTTTGAGCTTATTGAATATAAAAAATAAACCATTTTGCAAGTTAGCATATCTAAAAATTAAACAATATAATTTTAAAAGACCATTGTAATCAGCCAACATTCTGTGATAGATTTGTTGACTTAACAACGAAAATAACTAAATTAAAATAAACACAGTCTTTTAAGGACAAAATTGAAATACTCGATATTTTAAAGACAAAATTAAGATAAATATAATTTTTCAAAAGCTAAATTAGTAATACCACTCCAAGAAAAACATAAATTAGAGATAAAAAATTTTCATCTCATATTCCATCCCTGATTTAAATTTAGAATGGAGGGAAAATTTAAATAATCATAGACAAATTTTGTGATAGAAATTTTTTTGTCTCTGACTGGTCTTTTTGAATTTTCATTCCTAATTTTTAATTCAATTTTTTTAGAATTTAATAATTAGAGACGGATTTATGACACAAAAAAATTTGTCTCTAAATTTCTTTGCGTCAAATGACGTCATATCTCATTTAGACGAAACATTTCGTCCCTGAATCTAAGATGAGAACATTTTCCGTCTCAAATTATTAGCAACAGAACGTTCAAAGATGAAATTTTCCGTCTCAGATCAATTAGAATTAGATTTTTGTCTTTGATTTTTTTTGTCCCTAATATGTTGCAAATTTGTCCCTAATTTGGATTTAGAATGAAGGAAAATTTTAAATAATTAGAGACAGATTCTAGAACGGAATTTTCCATCTCTGACTGGTCTTTTTGAATTTTCATCCCTAATTTTTTATTCATTTTTTTTAGAATTTAATAATTTGAGACAAATTTTTGACACTGAAAAATCAATCTCAAAATTTTTTTTGTGCCAAATGACGTTATATCTTATTTGGACAGAAAATTTCATTCCTAACTCTAAGACAAAAATGTTTCCCATCTCAAATTATTAGCAACAAAACATTCAAAGACAAAAATTTTTCTGTCTCAGAATCCATCATTGATTAATTAAAAATGAAATTTTTATTAATCAAAAAATAATTTTTCCATTTCTGATTCAAAATTCTCTTATAATGTACACTCAAAATTCACTATTTGGAATACTTCATATAATAAAATTCCATTGATATGAATACATAAAGGTCCCTCCTCCAAGACACATTATTGAAAATTGTGTACTAGTGAGTGTAAAGTATAGATGGTGGGGGAAGAACAAGTACTTCAATAATATATATGATGATGCCTGGTTAGGTGTAAGCAAAGTCAAATTGATTTTGAGAGGGCCAGCTGTAATGGGTATTCTCTAAAGGCTAATTAAATGTAACATATGCTTAAAAGAAAGCCTCTGTTTGCCACTTCTTGTGGTGGAAGTACACCAAGATATTGTCAATATTTGACAATTGATTCTGATTTTGAAGTGATAGATTAGTCTCAAAATAAAGAGGATGTGAATATAGATAGATGATCTGTAAACCAAAGTCTCATGAATAATTTAGTTAGTAGTGTCAAAATTAATGGGACATGACTATGAAATGGGCATATCCATTCAATGATTCAACATTTTATTTATGAAGAAAAAAATTTATTACCAAATGTTGACGGCTATAAATTTTGGTGACCCATTTTATGTATTTTCTAAAGCAACTTGAACATGTTAGGTTAGTTACTTTTTTTTTTTTAAATGACTTGTAATAATTTTTTACTTAAGGAATAAGAATTTTTTTTTTTCTGTCCATAGATACAGGTCACATCTATCAAGCTACGTAAATTTTTGTGTGTGTTATTATTTTTATTTATGTTTTCTCTTCTCTATTTCGCTATGATTTTCGTAACACCCAAAAAAATAAAGGAGCTTTAAACCTAATTCACCAAAATTCTACGGACTTAGATGGGGTAAAGTGAATTGGCATTGTTGGTTTTTGTATCTTGACTTGATCATGGGCTAAGCTTGTTTAAAAATAGGTTGGGTTCATTTGTTAAACAGGCCGGGCCTTTTTGAATATGGACCAAACTTTTTACCTGAACACATATTTTACATGTTCGCTTTTAAGATTTATAAAAAAGTCTTACTTTTGTGTGGAATAAAGTACAATAATAATAATGTTATACAATTATAACATGAAATATATGGCAAACAACTGAATATTAAGTTGAATATGAAAATTATTTATATATTATATATTAATAAAAATTAAAAAGATATATTATATAAGTTATATATTTTAATATTACATGTGCATTTAGAATATTTTAAATACTATAATTTATATTTTATATCATATATATAATATTTTATTATTTAAATATACATTTTATTATTTTTTAAAATATATAAATAATCAATTCTAGCCTACTGGGCACAAGCCGAGCTGGAAAAAAAAGCTTAAGCCTGACTCGTATTTTTTTAAATTTTTTTATTTGGACTCATTTTTTAAAATTTTTTGGACCAAGCCCATCATGCCTGACAAAATTTTTGGCCTATGATCAAATCTATATTTGTTTATTTATTTATTTTAAGATTTAGCTTACTGTCATAGAAGTGTAGTTTAATTATTTGAAATTTCATGATCCCAATACCTAATTGTTATCATTCAAAATAGTTAAAAATATATTTTTCAATAAAGAAATAGCCCATGGGTTAATTGAATCCAACCCACAAAGTTGGCTAGGATTTCTAGTTCATGATGAATATATGTCCGGAACCAACCAAAATCATATTTATTATTAACCTTATAAAGCTTAAGCTAAATTGAGTTCGCTCGGCCCATTCAACAACCCTAAATTTAGCCATACAAATGAAATATTTGTACTTTCACTCTTTCTGGTTCACACTATGCTTTAAACTTTACAGTATCATGTTAAGACGATTATCATGTTTCCATGTGGTTGATGGCAATGGACTGAAAAGCCCAATAATAAAGCCCATTTCAGATGAGGCTTTTGGCCCACTAAGCCCAAGATTGGATAGTCATAAACAAAAAAATTGATTGATACAACAGTAAAATACAAAGAAGCAAATTCGCGTTTTAGCCATTGGAGGTGATGGCATTTATTCGTCAATGAATTAAAGAAATATAATTTTTTTAGTTAAAAGTTTTTCAAGTAAATTATTAATTAAATTATCTTAATTTAATTCTAAAAAAATTAGACGTTTCAATTTAATTTCTATAATATCATATTTTTTTTTAATTTCATCTCCATCAAAATGACATTTTGACAATCACAAATTTAAAATTTGATAATAATAGATTGGCTGATGACAATGAAGAGAACTAAAGACAAATGCATATATTAAGAAACTAAATTAAAATATTTAATTTTTTAAAAATAAAATTGAAACAAAAATAATTTTTTGGATATCAAATCAAAATTTACTCAGAATCATTTGCCTAACAATATACATGTAATTATACCAATGAGTAGAAGAACAAGCCGGGAGTCTTTGAACCTCAGATAATTAAACTATAAAATTTGACCTAAAGTAAATATTTATTCTAATTATTGACATTAAAGTATGATCACAAATCTAAAGTAAATTTTAGTTTAACAATAAACATATTTTGTTAAAATTACCGTATCTAAAAATCTATTAAAATTTTAATTAATTTAATTTAAGTCAAATTATATTAAATAGATATAAAGTTCTTTTAACATTAATTTTTTTTTATTTTTAAATTTCAAACTCGAATTTAAAATAAGGAGATGTTTGGTATAAAGTCATCCCAGTGAAAACCAGAGGGAATGCAACATTTTGTTGTTTGTTATGCTTTTTTTTACAATGTAATTGGTTTATGGAGGGAAGCTTATAGTGGGTGCTTTGCAGTATGATCCTTTTTTTTCATTTTATGGACGATTTTGCCCCTACTTTTTGTGTCCTTTCTTTTACTACATATTTTTAGTAGAGATATTTTGGTAAATTTAATTTAAAATTCTTTCCTTTCCCTCTTCTTAGATCCCAAACCAAACAAATAACTATTTTTTTTTGTTCCATTGCCATAACAAGTACATTTTTTTTATTCTCATTCTCCTCTCCTTTGCATTTTTTTTTTAAATCGTTAATGTGACGCACTTAGAGTATCAAATCACTTAAATCAATTAATATTAGTATAATACAAATACCAATAAAACAAGGTTTAAACTGTTATTTTAAAGCATGTAAAATTTACACAAGGAAAAAAAAAACAAAAGATAAGGAAGTAACAAAAACTTGAATTGAAGTATCAATTCCCATAAGTGAGTGTACCCAAATCAAGTGGGATTCATGACTTCACTTTCATATCTAAACCATAGAATCCCCTGAAAATGACCCTTACTTATTGATACCTTTTTAAATTTTCACACATCAATTTTGTGTCCAACTTGCATATATATATATATATATGATTCTTATTGGTTGGTTCCTAGAATTTGGAATCTTTTATCCTTACTTATCCCTAACAAAATCACTAACAGATAAAAAAGGACCTGCAATGTATTATAAAATCAGTGTTATAAGGGAGTTAAGGGTTCTGTTATAGACTCTGACGCACTAAGTTTCAATCTACGTGATTTAGTTTCTGAATTTTATCAATTCATTAAACATTATAATTGAATCAATTCCTCAAAGATAAGTAAATATACAATTTAGTCTTAGCATTGAGTTCGTAACTTGTACATTTAAATTTTAAGTACTAAAACAATAAAAAAAATCTTTTAGGGACCGATTTTGTATGTTTATTTACTTATTTTTTGATAAAAATATTTTTAACTTTCTTAACGTTTACACCAAATTTCAATTTTATTCCTAACATTTTTTTAGTCGAATATGTCCTATATATTTCATTTTTATTTCAAATATATATTTTTTAACTAACGCCGTCTATTCCATCAATAGAAAATACTAACTTAGTGGTTAGTAAAAATAGTATATTTGAAATAAAAATGAAATATATAAGACTCAAACCTACCTTTTTTACATCCCTAATGTTTTTTTGTGTCAGTTATGTCTTACATGTTTCATTTTTGTTGCAAATCTACTATTTTTACTAACTGTACAATCAACATTTTCCGTTAATAGAATAAATGATGTTAGTAAAAGGGATAAATTTGAAATAAAAATAAAATATGTAAGACATAACTGACGTAAAAAAATTTAAAAAAATTAAAAATTAGTATAAATGTTAGAGACATTAAAAATACTTTTATTATTTTTTTTCTTTTGTGGTTAGAACCACCAAAATCTAAAATTTTGCTGAGATATAACTAATTTGATTCGAACTAAGTCATACTTCAAGGCGAATTAAAAGATTCAAGTCCATGTTATCTGAGTTGGCCTGACCCAATATGAGTAGGCCAAATTTATATTAATCACTACACGTCTGTCCATCTGACCCCGAAAGAAAGATTCTTTGGAAAATCTACAATATGCTTTTTGCAAGAGATTGCAGGGACCATGTGTGAGTGAGAAGTCTACTTCAGAGGGGTCTTGAAAAGTCACAATTTTTATTTACCAAAAAAAGAAAAGCCACAATTTTTCTTCCATTTGTGACCTTCAATCCCAAAAAATATGGACCTCTCTTTGAAAATGAAACCTAGACATTAACAAGTCGTAATCAATATGACTCAATTTTTAGACTTCTTTTGAAGAGTAAGGACCACTTCTCCTCCATAGTTGAAAAGTTTCATTAAAAGGGGAATTAAAAAAAAAAAAGAATCTATATGCTTTTTATCGGATTTTTCCATAAAAATATAATACGCAAGCATTTCATTGAATTTTGAATATGCTATATTTTTATTGAAGGATCTAATAGCAAAGATAGAAAATATTTTATTTGTAAATAATTGGTTAAAATATATCTTTGGTCCCTTAGTTTCACTCAACATTAAATCTAGTTCATATAGTTTTAAAACCTTGAATTTGGTCCATGTAATTTTTAAAATCAATAAAATGGTATCTGATATTAGTCAACTGTTATATGTACATATATGACGTTGACTATAACTCTTCATTTAGTATCTAAGTCAACATCAGATTTAGCTTAGATTGTACATAATAACAAGAATTTTTTTAAAAAAAAGATGACTAGGCATGATGTGGCAGATAAGTAAAATTGATGTGGCAGATGAGTAAGATTGATGTGGCATCTGATATTAACTTAGATGATGAGTAAAGAGTCATAGTCAACACCACATGTGCATATATAACAGCTGACTAACCATTGATTAATACCAGGAACTATGTTCAATGATTTTAGAAACTACAGGGACCAAATAAAGGTTTTAAAACTATAGAGACTAAATTTAATGTTAAGTAAAACTATAGGGACCAAAGATATATTTTAACTAAATTAATTCTTAATGGATTAAGACTTAGGGATTGAGGATCTCTCCTTAAAGACCCTCATTGGCCCTCCTTAATTCCCACAATCATTGGATGGCTGTGGACTCTACTGTTATAGGTGGAATTCACAGTCATCCAATGACTGTGGAAAGGTTAAGAACTCTCTTTAGCTTTCAAGCTAAGGAGAGAAACCAGATCTAAGACTTGGGTTCAAGGAAGAACTTTTAGGGATAAAGCAATTTAGAAAGACAAATGATCACAAGTTACCATGTTCGATTAATTATAAATCAATCACACTAAAATTAAGAATCGTAAAAATATAATAATAAAAATTCTTTATACTCTAAGCCTCTCAAAGATTTCAACATGTGATAGTACACTTAGTAAATACTAAATGGCAATAAGGATTCTCTATTAAAAAAGAATAATTAGTTAAAGTAATTTGATATTTGTTTTTTTAAATAAAATTTTAAATTTGAAACTTTTAAATTTATAAACAATGAAGAAAACCAATAGGGTAAGAGTTTTATGCTTTTGTAGTTGAATATAACTTTAAATCAAATTAGTTGAAACTATAAAAAAAAAATTAATTGACCAATATTAGCATATAATGCTATACTCCTCTCTTTGTTCCCCCTTTGGCGAATGCGGTACTAATTTTTTTTAAAAAAATTCTCAGTATACTACCCATTTAAAATTATTTCATAATATACTAACTTTTTACTTAATTTGACCAATACTAATCGAATTCAATAAATATGTAAAGCAAATTCAACCGAGTATTGATCGAATTTCATGTAAAAACATGAAATTCGACCAACACTTAGTCAAATTTCATATAACTTTCGTAAAAATTTTTTTTTAACATATGAAGAAATACGACTAAAGTTTAGTCGAATTCCCACATATATATATATATATATATATATATATATATATATATATATATATAAGAAAATCGACCAAGTTTTGGTCGATTTTTATATATATATATATATTTATATTAATATAATATATATTATTATATTTAATATATATTATATTATTATATATAATTTTTTAATATATTAAATTTAAAATAAAATGTATTAAATTTTAAACTATATATATATATATATATTATTTTTATTTCAATTAAATTATAATAAATAAAATTTACATGATAAGTAATAATAGGGTAAGTAAAATTTATTAAATAAATGAAATTTAATATATAAGTAAACAAGAAATAATAAATTAATATAAATAGTAAGATAAGAGATAAGTCACAACAAATAAATAATAATATAAGTAAAATATATTAAATAAATAAAATAATAATAAATTAAAAGCAAGAAAAATAATTAAATTATATTAAACTTATTTGAATAAACAATTTAATCAATAATTTAATCATTACAGGAATGACTAAAGAAAATTAAGAGACTAGAGCAAATTTAACTAAAATACAATTAAATAATATAAATTTACACATGTGACGTACACTTAGTATAAGGATAATACAACATATAATATTAAGAAAAATATTAAATAATATTATCTTAAATAATAATTACAAACAATATAAGTAGTAAGATAAAGAAAATAGTTTTAAAATTAATATATTATATAGATAATACATCTTAAACAATAAGGGAATTAACGGCGTCAAGAACTGGCTAACCATCTTAGATGATGGGAGTACCGTCAGGTTCAGTTATGACAGATTGAATAATCTGGGTCCTATCAGAGCTAGTGAGATAATTATCTCACTAACTTTTTAGTTGTCTAGTGAAATTAGAAATTAAAATATGAATGACTGCCTCTTCAGTACAGTCATTGGCGGTTTAAAAGATGGTACTAACCATTGTCATCTGTTGAAAAATTTTTAAAATATTAATTTTAGATTGACCATATATGTTCCACACATAGATGCTATCTTTTCTAAAGCCTTTGTTAAACGTCTAAGGAATTTCTTCAATCACTAAATCTGCGGCAGTGGCTCTAGGGTAGAAGAGTTTGGATGGAGTTTTCTAATCGGTCTAAATTGGGTTGATACAGGCCTCCGATTGAATACTACTACTATCTACAGTAACTTTTTCTAAGTTGTTAAAGGTCAATTTAGAAGCTAAAAAAGAAAATTTTTCAGGGAGCTTAATATTTTTAAGTTCGTTAATCTCATTTTGTAGATTCTTATTAAGCTCAGTTTTGACTAGGTCAGGAAGCCTAGCAGGGTTAAAGAGAAGTTTCTCTTCAGGAGCCTTGATTGAAGGATCAGGCTTAGGAGAGATAATCTTACATGGTTTCTAGGCATTTAGAGATACTAGGCATTTAAATTGGTTCGGCGTGAAGATCGGCTTATACAGTTTCTAAAATAGAATCTGTAAAATTTAAATGCCTAGTATCTCTAAGACTTAATAGACAGGAAATATTAAGACATTTTCTTACGAGAAGGAGTTATCCTCATCCTCCAAAAATATTTTTAATGAAGAAATTCATTTTGAAAATATAAATAAATCTTTAGATGATTGGAAGATCCCTTCTATCTTGAAGAATGATTTATATTTTCTGTTTTAATATTTCATGTCTATTATGTCTTATAGATACTAAGCATTTAAATTTTATAGATTATATTTTAGGAACTGTAAAAACCGGTCTTCATGTCGGACCAATTTTAATGCCTAGTATCTCTAAATGCCTAAAAACCTTGTAGGATTATCCCTTCTAAGCCTGATCCTTCAATCAAGGCTCCTAAAGAGAAACTTCTCTTCAAGCCTGCTAGGCTTCTTGGCTTAGTCAAAATTGAACTTAATAAGAGTTTGCAAAATGTGATTAACAGACTCAAAAATATTAAGCTACATGAAAAATCCTCTTTTTCAACTTCTAAGTTGACCCTTAACAACTTAGAAGAAGTTATTGTAGATAGCAGTAGTGTTCAACCTGAGGCCTGTATTAATCCGATTCAGACCGATTGAAAAACTCTAACCAAACTCTTCTACCCTAGAACCACTGCTCCAGACCTAGTGATAGAAGAAACTCCTCATATGCTTAACAAAGACTTTAGAGGAGATAACATCTATGTGTGGAACATAGATGATCAATCTAAAACGAGTATTTTAAATATTCTTCAACAGATAACGATGGTTAGTACCATCTTTCAAACTGTCAATGACTATACTGAATAGGCAGTTATCCATATTTTAGTTTTCGGTTTCATTGGACAACTAAAAGGTTGGTGAGATAATTATTTCACTAGCTCTAATAGGACACATATTATTCAATCTGTCAAAACTGAACCTAATAGTATTCCCATCATCCAAGATAGTTAGCCAATCATTGATGCTGTCAATTCTTTTATTGTTTAAGACGTATTATCCATGTAATAAATTAATTTTAAAACTATTTTCTTTATCTTACTACTTATATTGTTTTTTACTATTATTTAAGATAATATTATTTATTATTGTTCATAGTATTATATGTTTTATCATCCTTATACTAAGTGTATGCCATATGTGTAAATTTATATTATTTGATTGTATTTTAGTTAGATTTGCTCTAGTCTCTTTTTTTTTTTGTCATTCTTGTAATAATTAAATTATTGATTAAATAGTCTATTTAAAGAAATTTAATATAATTTAATTAAAATAAAAATAATATATATATATATTTAAACTATTATATATATATATATAATAGTTTAAAATTTAATACATTTTATTTTAAATTTAATATATATTAAAAAATTATATATATATAATAATAATATAATATATATTATATTAATATATATATATATACACGAAGGAATTCATATGTTAAAAAAAAAATTTACGAAAGTTATATGAAATTTGACTAAATGTTAGTCAAATTTCATACTTTTACATGAAATTCGATCAATACTTGATTAAATTCACTTTACATATTTATTAAATTCGATTAAGTGTTAATCAAATTAAGTAAAAAGTTGATATATCAAAAAATAACTTTGAATAATTAATATACTAAAAAATTTTTTAAAAAAAAATTAGTACTGCGGTAAATTCGTTCTCTCAAACTTGTGGTTCTCCTGTTTTCTTCCTCCCATCCTACGTGGCTATGAAGTTCAGATATTTAAGATTTTCTTTCTTTCTTTCTTTGTCTTTTCGGATACAGATTCTTTTTTGCCCACTTTACACACACAAGACTTTGGTGCACGGCTTTGGATGCTACATTTTACAATCATGATTTTTTTATATATTTTTTATTTTTTTAAATTACATTAGTAGTTAAATCTAATGAATTAAATTCAATGACCAATATGATTTAAAAAAAATACATAAAAAATGTGAATAATTAAATATAACGCATCTAACAGTTCTTACCTCCGAAGCCGTCCAAGAGAAATCTGGTTCCGTCTTTTTCTATATATTCCCTTCCTCTTCAAATCCATGATTCTTTAATCTTTATTCTTAATGATAAAACAACGTGTTGCAGTTAACAAAACAGGTCATTACATTAGTTAGTTGTTAGTACCCTCCAAACCCAGACACAGAATCCAATCATTCTGATTATTACAAGATGATTATGCAACACAAAGTACTGAAGAGTTATGATTTGTGAAGAGAAAGTGAAAAAGATTTCAACTTTGGAACCAGATTCACCTAACTCTGATCTGATCCCAACTTTTGGGGATTCAGATTCCCTTCTCAGTTAGCTTCAACCCCACTCACTCGCCTGTCTCCACTCATAAGCACCACCCAACATTTTCTCACCATCCAAACACCCATTTTCCCTTCTGTGTCAGAAAATAAGTCATGGCTTCCAATTCTATGAGCAAACAGAGTTATTAACAACAACATCTTTTGATTTGTCAAGAGAAAGTGATAAAGATTAGAACTTCGGAAACAGATTCACCTGAAAGGCTGAAACACTGATCTCATCACAGCTTTTGGGGATTCATATTCCCTCCTCAACTTACAAACACCCCTGAAGACACCCCACATTTTCTCACCATCCAAACACCCTGTTTCTTTTCTGGGTCAGAAAAATATCAGCGATGGCGTGGAGTTCTCTGAAAATGATTTGAACTTTGGAACCAGATTCACCTGAAACACTAATCTGATCCCAACTTTTGGGTATTCAGATTCATTCCTCATTGCCTGAACACACCCACCATTTTCTCACCATCCAAACACTCATTTTCTTTTCTTTTCTGGGTCAGAAAAATACTAGTCATGACGTCGAATTCTACCAAAAAGATCTGAATTTTGGAACCAGATTCACCTGACACCGATCTGATCCCAACTTTTGGGGATCCAGATTCCCTCCTCAACTTATAGAAACCCCCAAACACCCCCAACAGTTTCTCGCTATCCAAACACCCATTTTCTTCTCTGTGTCAGAAAAATACCAGTCATGGCGTCGAGTTCTATGAGGAAAGAGAAGCATGGGTCAGAATTGGAGTCGAGTAATTGGACGCAGAAGCAGAACAAGCTGTTCGAGAAGGCTCTGGCGACGTATGACAGAGACACACCAGAGAGATGGGAAAATGTGGCGAGAGCAGTGGGAAAATCTGCAGAAGAAGTAGAGAGGCATTATCAGATTCTGTTGCAGGATCTCTCTCGCATTGAATCTGGTCGTGTTCCTATTCCCAACTACAAATCCAGTTCTGTTGATGAAGAAGAAAGGTAATTTCACTGTTCCAATGAGGAATTGACAACATATACGGATAATCATCGCAAAAAGTTTTAATTTTCTCCTTAATATTTTTTTTATTAATTATGTTATATATTTTTAATTTTGTTTTAAATATATTCTTTTTATTAACACCGTCTATTTTATTGATAAAAAATATTGAATGAGTGATTAGTAAAAATGATATATTTAAAACAAAAATAAAATATGTAAATATCAATACCTACTTTTTTTTACGTCCCTAACTTTTTTTTTAACAATTATATTTTACAAATTTTATTTTTGTTTCAAATATATTTTTTTTACTAACTACTTGTCAATATTTTTCGTAAGTGAAATAGATACATTAGTAAAAATGATAGATTAGAAATAAAAACGAAACACGTAAGATATAAGTAACACAAAAAAAAAGTTTAAGTTAAAATTAGAACTTAACGTAAATGTTAAATACATAAAAAATACTTTTTGCATGTAATTATGTGTGTGTGTGTGTGTGTGTGTGTGTGTGTGTGTGTGTGTGTTTTCCATATGTTGATCTCTCTGAATTTTGTATAAGGAAATTTTATGTTTTGGTTTCGTGATACTGCAGAATGTTTCTGTCATTTTATAGTGTGCAAGACAATAGACTCAGGAGTTTGATGTTAAATATTAGATGAAAATGGATAGAAGGACGATCTTGCAAACATTTTAATAATAGAGGGGCAAAAATGAAAAAAATTATATTCATGGAGGACTGAATTGAAAGTATATCTATCTATCAAAGATGAAATTGAAAAAAAAGAATTATGATACTAGGTGGATGATGTGGTTAATACTTTAGTGAAAGGGCTTTGATATTAAAGTACCTAATTTCTTTAGAATAAAATATTGGTCCTTGAAAACTTAGTGTTTTAGGTTTTGGATTTAACCCCTAAATCCTAAAGCTTATAGTTAGTCCTAGTTTTTAAAAGATTAATATTTAGCTCTTATAATATTACAACTGTCTTAATTTAGTTCTTGAAATATCAAACACATCAAATTATTTCCTAAAAGATAGTAATTGTTTTAATTTGATTATTGAAAAATTAATTATTTTAATTTAGTTCTTGAAAGTTTCTGTTCATTTCAATTTGGTTCTTTTTATTATTAAATCACAAAATGTACCATTACCAAAAGTTATCTGAATCTTTGATAAGTAAAATGGCAAAATTAAAACAAACACATCTTTCAAAGATTAAATTAAGACAATTAAAATTGTTGGAAAACTAAATCAATAATTTATTTAATTTTTTATACTTGCGAATTTTTTGATTGACCAAACAAGTTGTTTGAATAGGGTCCAAGCTAATGAGACCCACTTGCCAAAACTAATAGAACAATCTTTCTTGACGAAGCAGGAGATCCGCTCTGACTTTTTTATGACAATCAAGAGGATGAGTCTTTATCATTTGGACTTTAATATCAACTACTATTTCTTTACTTGTTTTAATAATGTTGACGCTTTCATGCTCATGAAGTTTGTTTTTGCATTTTTGTTTCCATTTGGTTGCCTTGTAAACTCTCAGACTTCTGGAGTACCTGAAGATGAAGTAATGTGAAGAAATGGCAGTGCTACAATCTCCTATTTGGCGTTCCTTAAATCTGTAAAAAATGAAGGAAAAAAAAACTCTCTCTCTCTCTCTCTCTCTCTCTCTCTCTCTCTCTCTCTCTCTCTCTATATATATATATATATATATATATGTAAATGTGTGTATGTATTTCTCTCTCTTTTTCGGTGCACTGTAATTTAGATCAGTGTAATGAATCATCCCTTATGTTCTACAAACAGTGTCAACTAACATGCTTTTAAGTGTCGGCCATATAGTTTTAGGATTTAAGCACGGTTGTAAGAATCAGATCGAAAAAGTTGGTTTAATTGTTTGTATCGTAATCAGTTTAGAATAATATTTAAAATTAGTAAATGATTGAACTAACTAAGAATTGATTGAAAGGGTAAAAAATGATCAAATTGGGTAAAAACTAATGTTAAATTAACCTGATCAAACCATCCAGTTCAACTGTTTTGTAATATCCCAAGAATTTTTATGAATATTTAAAGTCTGATTTGAAGTTTAGTGAAAAATTTAATTATGTGAAAAATTTTCTTTTTGAATTAGTGAAGAAAATGTGGGAATAGAAATTTTTATTTTTAATTTAGGAAATTTTTACAAATTCTCAAGGACTAAAGTGAAAAGAAAAGAAAGTATAGAGGATTTTTGAGAAATGACCAAGTAGGAACCCGAGAAGAAGAATAGAGCTTATGGGAATTAATTATGAGTCCGGTACCGAAAAGATGATGGATTCGAGGTTAAAGTGGAGTTTGAGATATTGAGAGGGACTAAAGTGAAATAAGGAAATTTGTGGGGCACCGAGGATTTAGAAACACCTGAGGTGAGATTTTATGAATTTGCTTTTGCTAGTCTTGACTGAGGGTCAATTGCAGAGCAAGTGATAATTTCACCCCGGGCGAGTATATAGGTGGCCTCACCTATTTTTTATTCATTTTTCTCCTTTCCTCTCTCTCTCTCTTCACTTTCTCTCCTCTCCTTCTCTCTTCCTTCTCTCTAATTTCTCTCTCTACACTCCAACTCTACAACCGGGCATTGGAGGGTGGATCTCGGGCTACGGGGCGAGCCTCTAGGAGCCAAGCAACATAGGGAAAGCAAGGAATCGAGGTAGAAATTTCTATTTCTTAAGCTTTTCTCTATTTTCTAGTTTTAAGAGTGTTTGAGGTAAAATCGAGATTCCGGTTTCGTTTCTCGATTAAAATTGGTGATTTTGGTGTCTAAATGCTCCTTAGACATTAAGGGTGAGATCCCATGGAAGAAATCATGAAAAACAGTGAAGATTTGGCCAGATTTGGGCCAAAACCGAGAGAAATCGCGAAGGGGTCGCGATCGTGGCGCCCAGGCGCCATGTGTGGCGCCCAGGCGCCAAGGTGAGATGGGAAGAAGAAGGAATTGGCGCCCAGGCGCCAGGCATGGTTGGCGCCCAGGCGCCACGTGTACCGGGAAATTTTAGTTTATTTTTCAATCGGTCATAACTTCTTCATCCGAACTCCGTTTTGGGCAAACTTTATATCGTTGGAAAGCTCTTTTAAGTCTAGTTTCCAATGGTATAAGTTTCATTTGAATATTCATTACCAGTTAGGAGTTATGATTCGAGAAGTAAGTGAAGGTCGAGAGTAGTGGTAGGAAATTTCTCTATTTCGTAACTCTGATGGTTTTTGTCTGGTTACAATAGGAATGGTCAAAGTGCAAAGTGGGAGTGCCGAGAGCGTGAAATCCAGGTGAGTGGGTTAATACTTGCTATGATTAAATATCTGTTATTGACTTTTTGCATCATAGTGGAAATATGTTGTATATCCAAGTTTGAAGAGGATGATGTGGAACGATGAGGCATAAACAAATGTGGAACGTGTCTGGTAATGTATATAATTATATTTTCTTATTTTCCCATGAATGGAGGTTATATGATGGATTGTGAATGACATGTGAACCGAGTTGAATAATTGTTCTATATTATGGGTTATGTTATATACATGCTATGTTGCTGGAACCACATTGATTATGTTGTGGCTTGAATTGTAAATGACTGAGTTGTGTATGTGGCTCAAGATTATGATTGAGGATGTTTTTATATGTGATTGTGATTGTGTTTGACTGGAAAGGAAAGGCATGGTGGTGCACCCCATGGAGAAATCTATGTGAAGCTATAAGGGTGGAGAATATAAATGGAGCGATAAGGGTGGATGCGGCGGGGGCCGCGGGCAACGATCCAGAGGTATTCTGGACGACCCGGTTGGTACGGGAATTGTGTGTGAAATTGATTTCATCGATTGCTGTTGTGAATTTTGAATTTTGTTGAAATGCATTTGATTCACTTGGATATTGTTGTGAAGTATTATGAATAATATTATATCATATGATGATCGATCTACGTATGATTGCTGCATGTTATCATTATGATGCATGATTTTTATTTTGTCATAGTATTGTGTTATCTACTCACTGGGCACGTGGTTTGCTCATACCCCTCTTATTGATATTTTTTTTTAGAATTGACAGCTGAAGGTAAATATCGGAACAAGGAATTATGGATCCTTAGTCCATAATTACCTTTTCATTTGTTCAGGATAAAGGTATAATAGTTAAGTTTTATTCTAAGTTGTATAAATCTAGAAATCTCTGTAATGGGTAGGTTCATTCAGTGATGTAATGTAAGTAATTGTAGTATGTATAGAGAACTCGTTTTGGTTGCATGAAAAAGAATTGTATGATTTTTAAGAGAAAGATAGGCTTACGGAGGTGAAATGAAATTCACTTTCCGTGCCAGTCACGTGCTCAAATTTTGGGACGTGACATGTTTGGACTAAGAATCAGTCCGAAATAACCCCTAAAATCAGTGAGTGATTAAACTGACTAATAACTAGTCGAACTGGATAATAATTGGTACTAAATAAATCAGTTGAATTAATTCATTTGAAATTTTTTATTATTTTTTTAATTTTGTAAATTTTGCTTATTCTATAATCAAGTAATGAATAAATTAATATTGCAAATCAACCGAGGCTGTGTTCAGCAAAGCAACTTATAACTTATAAACTAGTTTATAACTTATTTAAATAGTTTATAAACTTGTTAAAAGTGTTCGGTAAACGAATTTATTTTAATAGCTTATAGCTTATTTTAATAAGCTACTTTGAGTAGTTTATAACTTATAGTTTTTTGTTCCTATTTTACCCTTATTATTTTTTCAAAATACCTATTATGCCCCTTACTTTATTATATCATATTTACTCATTTTTTATTATATTGATATTTATATATAATATATTATACATATATAATATTATATATATGATAATATATATATATATATATATATATATATATATATATATATATATATATATAAATATAATAAAATATGTAAATATATTTTATTATATATAATAAAATATAATATATATAAATATATCATATATGTAAAAAATATGATTCATATATAAAATATATAAATATATATTTTTAATGAATTTTATATCTATAATAATTTAAATCAATTTAATTAAAAACAAAAATAATATATTTATTTATATTAATTTGAAATTAAAAAATATATACTTTTTTATGTCATTTTACACTTTTTAGTAACTTTAACAGCTACTTTTATCGAATACTTGTAATTCAATAAGTTAGCTTATAAGCTATCAGTTATTACTTATAAGCTATAAGTTAAAAATTAGCTTATAAGTTATTAGTCAACTTATAAGCTAAATTGTGCTGCCTAAGTCAATATCTTAGTATTTTATGGATTATATATGAATGAATATTATCTTGATTAATAATATTTTCTTGTTATTTGATTAATTTTTACTATAAACTTTTGATTGTGAATGTTGTTTTGTGTAATTTGACATCAAATTTTATTTTTAATTGAAATTGTAAATTTATATTTATATTCTTTAATTATGTAATAATTTTTTTAATGTTTTAAAGTAAACCAATTCAATCACAATCTAACTACTACTGACTATTAAATTGTTATTTAGGCTTTGTTTACTAGCCTTCAAATATTGATATTTCTTTTTAAGACAATTCCAAAACTTTCTATTTGTTTATTAACTACCTCAATCCCTTAATTTCTTCTTTTTTTGTAAATAGCAAAATAAAAAGAGGCCTTATCATGGCCCATAAAAGTCGGGCCCGAAGATTAGGCCCAATTTTCTAAAATTTCAATTTTTAAAAGAAGCCCAAAAAAATACAAGGACTTTATTTTAAATAATAGTGTTTCAATGACTACAAAAAGTTTAAATTCTCATGCAATGATGGTAAATAAATTTAGATAAAATCATTTCTTTTGGTTCATATAACTTTAGTTGTTGTTTTAATTTCATCTCAAATATTTTTACATGTTTAATTTTATTTTTTTAATTATTAATCTCATCTAAATAAGTTTAAAAATAATAATTTCTGAAAGATGTTGCTAAACAATTCAAAATTGTTCAGCTTATTTTTCAGCTCTTTCTTCCTCTTTTAACCAAACTATTGGTGATTGTATTATTTAATGATCATCTGGTCAATATCCGATAATGAATCGAGTAATATTATCTCAAATGAAAATATATATATATATATATATATATATATATATATATATATATATATATATATATATATATATATATATATAAGAAACTAAAAAAAATGATGGCATGGTCAATTTAATGGCATTAATAATCTCAAACAAAGAGTTTTCATTATCATATATTGAAAAAAAAATTATATAACAAATTAAGATAACTTTAAAATTAATTGTAAACTTTAAAGAAAAAAATGATTTTACTATAATTATATTATAATATAGACAAAATTATTTTTTATGTCCATGACGTTTATATTAATTTACAATTTTATCTTTAACTTTTTTTTTGTATTGGTTATGTTTTATATATTTTATTTTTATTTCAAATATATTATTTCTACTACGCTGTCTATTTCATTAACGAAAAATGCTGATTGGGTAGTCAGTAAAAAGAGTAGATTGAAACAAAAAATAAAACATATTGGACATAACTGATGCAAAAAAAAAAGCTAAAAACGTAAAAATGATAGGTTTGAGTTCTACATGTGTCATTTTTGTTTCAAATATATCATTTTTATTAACTACTTAATCACTATTTTCCGTCAGTAGAATATATAGTGTTAGTAAAAATAGTATATTTGAAACAAAAATAAAATATATAAGACATAACTAATATTAAAAAAATATTAAAGATAAAATTAAAACTTGATGTAATCACTACGAATGTAAAAAAGTACTTTTGCCAATAATATATGACTTTAATTGTTAGAGTTAGTTGAGTCTAATATTCACAAATCATAATTCACAAAAATGTTTAAAAGATTCGCTCAAAATGAAAATTTGTAAGTCTATAGATCGCATTTAGATTAAAGGGTTTAAATACTTGAACAATTTTTTTATTTTTTTATTTTTATTTTACATTTGCAAGTTATGATATAATGATATAGAGACATTTATTACAAAATATTGATTAAAACAAATCTAAAAATAGGAGTCCACTACAGTTTTTATTGTTAAAAATGTACATTAAATTTCTAATTTGGTTCTCAAGAAATTATAATTATCTAAATTTGATCATTGAAAGGGTCAAATATTTCAATTTAGTCCACAAAATATTGTTTTTGTCTCAATTTTTTTTGTTAACAAAAAAATTTAAATTTTATAATAGTAGATTTAATAATTTAGCAACATAAATGACTAAATTGTGATAATGACAATTTTTTAGGGATTAAATTGAAATAAATATAATTTTTAAGAGAATTAAAAATTTATTTTAAATTATATTCCATCTAAAAACTACAACGGAGAAGGCCCAAACCATAAAGCAGAGGCTGTGGGTTTCGAGTCCGGATTTGCTGCTGTGCATAAGGGTGCTTTTTGCTGCTTTTCAATTTTAGCAACGGTTTTTACCGTTGCTAAAAGTTATGGTGGTAATTTTTTGTTGCTAAAACTTTCAGCAACGGTAAAAACCGTTGCTGAAAGTGAAAAGCAGCAAAAAACACCATTTTGCACAGCAGCAAATCCGCGCGCGTGGGTTTCAGCCACTAAAACAAAACTATGGAGTAAGGGCCCCAAAAAATATTGTTGATAAAAAAAATTCCGTTTGTTTTGTCATAAAAAAAGTTTTTTAAAACAAATAACCAATTTAATTTTATTTCATTTTCAGAAATAATTAAAAAAAAGTGAAAAAACTATTTTTATTTTTACTTTAACCTATTGGTATAAACTCATCTTGCTGTTACAGTAGAGTGCTATTGCTTGTCTATTTTGGATTGGATAGTTAGGACTAAAAATAAAAAATATCGCATAAGGTGAAAAAAAAAAACTTTGAGTAGATAATCCAAATTTTTAACTATGAATTCAGATTCTCTGCTGTTACAATAAACTATTATTGTTTATCTTAATCGTCTATATTGGATTTGATAGTCAAAATTAAAAATTAAAAAAATATTATTACTGTAATATCTATTAAAAAATTTTCCCTATCTATTTAATTTTCTGTGTGCCCATGTGAATCCTGTTATCTTGTTTGCGTATGATGTTTAAAATATGAATTTTCACATTCAGAGTACATGAATTGTGTGGTATGATGAATGATATATAATGTGATGCTTACCCTACGGGCGAATTGTGATTCGGGTTAGAATGACTAAAATGAAAAATAAAAGTGAGGGACTAAAGTGAAAAATAAAACTTATGTGAGGGCTGGACGAAATTACTCAAAATGGGACTATTAGATAGAACTTTATTTAATATAAATAATGCGAGGCTTTAAAATTTATTTAGAAGTTTACAATTTAAGAAAATTTAAAATAGTCAAAATAAAAGAAAGAAATTCCTAAGAATTTAATAAAACAATATTAGGTGAGATAATTATACCTATTGGATATTTAGAGAATTGTTAAATAAATAAAATTTATCCTTAGGTGTGTAAGACAATCCCCTTGTGACCAATTTAAATTAATTCAAAGAAAATTAAACTAGTTGGGATAATACCAAACTTTAGAAATTAATAAAAACTTGAGATAATGCAATCTTAGTTTAAACTCAAGATATTAGAATAACTATGAAGAATTATCAACAAAAAAAAAGAAAGAAAGAAAGAAAGGGAGGTTAGCTGTGAAGCCTAACTTAAACAGTAATAAAAAATAAAAAATAAAAAATAATAATAGTAAAAGAAAGATAAGAATCTAAATAGGAAAAGAAATTAAATCTTAAGAAAATACTAACTAAACAAAAGGATAAGCAATTAAATAAATAAAAGGAGAATCGATTTAAATAAAATATAATAAAAAATTAATCTAGAAAGTTTCTAAAAATAAATATACTATTAAAACAAGATAAGCATAACTCAATTTAAATTAAAAGTAATTAAATAAATTTAATAATTTTTAAATCAAATAAAATCATACTCAAACACTTAAAGCTAGATTCTAACCTAAACTCTTAAAATAAATAGCAACAACGACAAAAGCTACAAACACACTCATCCCAAATCCTCCACCTCTTCACACACATTGACCACAACTTCAATCACTACACACACACCAACACACTGATCTCTCCACCTCTTCAACCATGCAACAACACACTTACACCTTTAATCACCTCCCAAACTCAATCACTTCACACACACACACACGCGTTTCACCTTCAGTCACCTCCCAAATTCAAAGGAAAAAGCATGTGACTCATGGGCTAGGTTGAGACCGCTTTTAAATGGACGATCATGAGTTAAACAATTTAGACATATTTGTCCAATCTGTCTAGGCTCGTGGTTTGGTCTTTTTTTATTTTTTTTTAGAAAAATATATTATTTAGTATAAATAATTTTACTTTATCACATTTTTATATTTTTTAATATTATGTTCAATAAATACAGTAAATTTGAATATAAAATTTTTTGTATTTTTTTAAAATAAATATCAAAATTTCAAATTTAAATATAATATAGTTAATTTTGAAAGAAAATATGAAAAATTAAAGTTATCAGTTATTTTAAAATGTTAAAGAAATAATGTTTTACATGTATAAATACTATTTTAATAAAAAATTTATTGAATTTTTTACTAAAAAAATTTAAAATTATATTATATTATTGGGAGGAACAAAAATTGTTGTTGTTGTTGATAGTCAATGAAATTACTCTTATAATAACATGAGAATTATGTGGTTATTAACAAACAATTGAATTTCTATTTATGAAGATATGAACATTGTTATTATTATAATTATGAGGATGATTTAATTGCCATTATAATGATGTGAGTTATGTATGAACTAGTTGGACATGCAATGTTGTGATAAATTTCTATCATATGTGCGCCTATGTGCTGGTTTATAGTAGTGGGTTAGTATCTTCCTTGGTGCGACAAGTTATGACCAGTCAAAAGATAGATTCGATAAGCCATTGGGGCGACGCTTTTCCTCACAATAAGGAAGGGAGCTCAAGCGGCTGGGCCGGACCCGTGTGGCACCCCACTGATGAGACAGATAGGTAGTGCGTCACATCGACATTGAGTAGGCCGGAGATTGAGCGAATGCTCCCATGTTGGCTCTGCCTTGTGATGAATACCATACCCTAATTTTTTATTATTATGTGTGATGCACGAGGTGCTGTTTTTTGAGTATGTATTCTTGATTATGTATCGTGTTGATTTCATGGCTTTGAGCATATTTAATGTGATTGATCTTTGCATTTGGATTGTATTACTCATTGGCCGTTACATTCACTAAGTTCTTGTAACTCACTCCTGTTTTCTATTATTTTCAAGTTCGGTTATGGACGAAGAAACCTCACTTGAGGAGTAGTAGGGGTTTTGACCGAGTACCTTTCCCATTGCCGGGTAGATTCAATATTATTTCATTTAAGGTTAAAGTCTTAGGTGCTTCGTAATCGTTAAGACATTTAGGATTGAACTAGTGATTTTTATTTGGAATTTGACTAATAAATATGATTACTAAATTTTTTGTAAATTAAATAATTATTATAATGATATTATTTATGTTGATTGAATAATATAATCATTGAATTAATTTAATTTAATTTTATAAAATAGTTAGATTGATGTTTGATAAATTTTTACGATTGATAATTATATATTAAATTATAAGGTATCTTGGATGTCGAGTTGTAGATATAGGTAGAGACATTTTAGTTATTATTAAATATGTTAGTATGAATAATTATTACAGAGAATAGGGTATTTTAATTTAATAATATAGATATTTTCCTTATATTAAGAAACGATTATTGTGCGAGTAGAAAAAAGAAAAAGAAAAACTCGAGGCTTCTTTTCATAGGGACGTCATCGAGATGCCTTCAAGTAAGCTGGTACAGATTTATGCACATAATCATTCTATTAAAACTTATTATTCTAGTATGTATGTTTTAAACCATGGAAAGAAGTATCATAATAAGGGGTGACCTAATTTGAAACAAAATTCTTAGATATAGATAATAATAAAAATGTAGTTTAAATCTAGTTAACTTCTCAACTAGTCTGTTTTCAACAAATTATTTACAAGAGAGCATTAGGGTTTTACAAACGAATAATGCTTCTTAGATTCCAAATTATTGTTCCCTCACAAGAGACATCTTCAAAGAACTATTTTATTATTACTATTTAAAACTGTAACCCAAATTAGAATAATCTTTTTAAATAAGAAAGTAAAGAAAGCTTAGGATGTATTGTATAATTGGTCATAATATCTGTAAAACGGAATAGCGGGGATACTACGATTCGTCCTGAAATCTAATTGTGTGTGAGCGTTTATTCGTTTTCTTAAAATTTATTAGTGAGTGGTAAGGACGCTAGGTACGTCTAACTTATTACATTGTATGTTGACAATGAATATGTTAATATTACTATTGAAATAAATATAATCATGGTAATAATAATTTGTATGCTTTTGCATAATTGAATAATACAAAAGAATTAGTAAGAATAAGAGACTTATAATAATAATAAGTAGTTTCGTTGTGCCGGTCACGGGTCTAAGTTGGAGGCAATAACACTTTTATGTAACAATAGAAAATCTAGATTTATTAGCTATGGACAAATACCATCAATCATCATTGAAGCCTATTATTATGAAATATGTCATATTGAGTTTTCATTGCATATCTACTTCAATTCTTGAAATTTTTTAAAAAAATCATAATTATTTATCGATGACTTACGCCTCCTGAAAATTTTAGTACTGGAGCAAATTCGACCTGTCATAAGTCTGTCTTGTGAGTTAAGTCAATGTCATAATACAATAAATGGGAAGTTTTATTTATTTATTTATTTTTTGTTGTCTCCATGTTCTTTTACTTATCATCAAAGAAAGAGAAAACTTGCAGGCGAGGATTGAAAAAGATGTCACAAGTCAGTTTTTGTTATTTTGTTATTTTTATTTTTATCCGTTAGTAATAGTCAATAAATAATAAGATAAACCATACTACTTTCTTGAAAGTTTAACTAAATTATTCTTAGCACCTATTTAGTTTCAAATATTATGTTTGGCTCTCTTGTAATTTAATTTGTTTTTTGTCGTTAAACCTAACCTCTTACATGCCATATGTTTCTTCCGATAATAAATTATTTGACAATTTTTATCATCATATAAAAAATAATGCCATAGTTTCATATATATATATATATATATATATATATAAAAGATGTTAACTTTAATGCAACTACATTTATTTATTGTTATGTTAAAAATAAAGTACAGTCTAGTGTTATGTAGAAAAAAAAATTATTTAATTTGATAGAGTAAAGCAGATTATGGTTTTTACAACATATATCAAAATATTCAGATTCAAGTATAATATCTGAAATTAGAGGGTGTGATAAGTGTAAATTTACCCTTTATTTCTATTATATATATATATATATATATATATATATATATATATATATGTATGTATGTAGTATGCATGTATATATGTATGTATGTATACGCTAAGAGAAATGTGTGTAATATTTGAAACTAAGGAAACGGTTAAGTGTAATTTTTTAGTTTGAACTTTTGATGTTGAAGCATCTAACGTCATACTAACGTGAAACATATTCAAAAATCTATTTAACTCTAACTAATTTTATTTAAGCCAAACTAAATTATGAAAATATAAATAAAGCTCCTGATTTTTTTTTATATTGACGAAAACGATTATATATAAGCAGCCAAAAGATGATACTTGAAAAAGAAGTATTCACAATTCATGAGTTAACTTGTGTGGATGAATTTGCTAGGTGTAGTAAGAATCAAGCTTCGAAAGCTCAATCTGTGTTTGAATTTTCGTGCCAAACACACATAAATGTTCAAAAGTTAGAGAGGAAATTTCTTGATTGCTTGCAACACGCAACAGACCATGAAACGACATATAGTATTCTCACCACATCACCCATTGTTGAAATCACCAACACTTACCAAGAGCAGTACTTTCCAATCACAAGTTATTGTTGCTTAAGTCTGGATCTTCTCCTATGCTGGATCTTCTCCATGAATGATGAGGTTCATATAGGATTTATTTGTCATAGCCATCAGAATGTGCTAGAAAGTCTAACACTATGATGTATCCTGGGAGAACAGCAGAAGATCCCGACTCGTTGCATAACAACATGAATTGTTTTTAAGTGATTTGATATTTATTTTTTAAATAGTATTTTGGATGAGTCTTGTGAACATAAAATAAATAAATAAATAAACTTGAACTCTTCATAGTTTTGACATGAATTGTAAAGTTCAATCCTCAAACCTATACCGCCCATTTTCAAGTCGAACAATCCAGATTGAATAGTAGCTTGAATCCATGTGGATTTATGTGTGCGAGAGCGCACATCTTCTCAAGCTCTTTATTAGCTTACTAACACATGTTAGTATATAAACTCTCTTCTCCTCCTTGCTCCAAGCAATGTGGGACTTTTAGATTTCTCTTTTGAAATATTAAGCATTTATAAGGCTATTTTTACAACAGAATTTTATACTTTTGAGTTTAACTGAATTTGAACTAGGTTAATAAGAGTCATGTCACTTGTAGTATTTTTTTTTCTGTTAATTTGAGCCATCTGATATCAAATAAATAGTTTAGATTTGAGGACTAGAATTTAGACTTTGCAATTTTCTCTAGAAACCCAAAACTACAAGGTTCCATACCTAAAAAAATTCATGGAGGAAGAACTTTACACTTTTGAGTCTATCTCTGTTTGAACTATTAGGTTAGCGGGTTAAGCAAGTTTCATAAATACCACGAGTTAAATATTTTATTTAAAAAAAAAACGCTATTATTGAATGATCTCACATCATATACACCCACGTCCCTTTCTCCCCAAACTATACTTTTCCCTACATTGGTAGGTTTGTTATCAATCTCTCTCACTCTTTTTAGGAAATTGGTTGCTTACAATTTAAGTACGTTCATATTTATTTCAAAGTTTACTTTAGACAGTACTGTGTCTAACTTTTATTTGAACTAAAATTCTTGTTTTTAAAAAATAGGAATATGTAAAGGTTCAAATAAATTAAATGTTTTCAGACATACTAATTTCAGACTTTAGATTCCCAAAGTAAAATATTAATTAGTAAGAGGATATAGTGTTTGTTTATCTTTTCAAGATCTTTCTAAGTGCTACCTAACATCCTTGAGTCATTAGTTAAGAAAAATTGAATTTGAATACTCTACAAATAATAAGAAATGTATAATCCTAAATTATTAATCAAATCTTCAAGATAATTATTATTAATGTTGAATTTCCTTTTTCAATATTGAATTTCCTTAACAAAATTAGTTCATTTACTCAAATGTCTACTTAGTTGTGTCGCGGTCATTATAATAATAATCATAATCATAATCATAATTTGTAAAATAAAATTAAACCGGTCAGTTTAATCGATTAAACTAGGAACTGGACCCTTGTTTGGTTTGGACAGACTAGATATTAGTGGGTTGAATAATCGATCAAACCTGGTCAAGAATCAGGTTTGACTAACCGATTTTTGTTTCAAACTGAAAATGTATACACCGATTCAAGCTAGCTGACATAATTTTATGCTTGCGCGTTCGTAAAAAATTGTTGGATGGATTTAAATCTGTTGACCCTAAGGCTATATGCCATAAGTTTTGATGATGACAAATGTATTTGAATAGTAGCATTGATATATATAAAGATTAATTATCATATATATGCTACAAGTACTTAAGCATGATTATGTTATTTAATATGTATGTTGCATATATTGAATCATGCTATTAAACTAACCATTGGGTTTGCAAGTAAGATATATTTTATAGATTGGTTCAAAACAAGAAGAGTGAGCATTGTATTGAAGAACAAGGAAAAGTAATATCATGCTTCACTCAAGGAAAACAACATGCAAGGATGAAGCTCCAAGAAATGAAGAATTAGAAGATTTGAAGTCTTGGAAGCTTGGATGCATCAAGATAGCCTATGTGTTTACATTAGGTATATTTTATATAGGCTAGTATACTTGTGTAACTCAATGATTTAGATTTGCATACATTGGCTCAATTATTTTGAACAAAAAGATAGTGAGATATGAAATTTTACAAAAGTTAGTTTTTGACCTTTGGTCACTCTTTATATCATATCTCATAAACAAAAAATCATTTTTTCAAGTATTTTAATCTCATTTGATAGTAGACTCAAAGATCTTTCCAAAGGTATATTATTTATTGAAAACGGAGTCCAAATGAGAAATATATGACTATTTAAAATATAGTTTGAAAAACTGAAAGTTGATTATTCTGTTCTGACCTATAGTCAGTATTTTGATTATATCTTTTAAAAGAAAAATAATTTTTGAGTAAAACTTGGCTCATTTGAAACTAGACTCCAAGAGCTTTCCAACGGTATATTATTTGTTTAAAACGGAGTTCAAATGAGGGAGTTATGAATTTTTATAAAAAGCTCAAAATCTGGACTGCACTATAAGTGCTGTAACGGCTATATAACGGCTAGTTTTGTAAAATCTTATATATATGACCTTAGATACACGATTTTGAGTAAGAACAAAGTCCTACAATGTGATATTAACTTCTTCTATCATCTTTGAGAGAAAGGAAAGCATTTTTGAGCCAAATCTTGCATATTCTCTATCATTAGAGTTATTAGAGCTTCATTTGTTTTCATCTACTCTTTAGAGAGAGTTTCTTTGTATTGTTGATTTTGATCAACACATATATTATTCTGAGTTGAGGTTCGCAAGTACCGGTGTTGGAAGAACTTGCTTTGGGTTAAGGAGGAGCCCGGATTCATAAATTCTCCATTGTGGTTTCGCAAATACCAGGATCGAATTTGCGTGGTTGTAGTGGTTTGCAAGTACCCGGATTAAACTTGCAATTATAGTGGAAATACTCAAGTGGTCTCTTGAGGACTGGATGTAGGCTTGGATTAGCCGAACCAGTATAAATCTCCGAGTTTGCTTTCTCTATCCCTTACTCTTTAATTTGTGCATATTGATATCTATTGTTTAATTCCTTGATCTTTATAATTATTTATCTTGACAGCACATTGATTTTCTGTATTGTATTTATTATCCTAAGCATTGTACTTTTACAGAAAATCATTTTAACTTCCAATTAATTCTTGTGAAAAATTTATAAAACCCAATTCATCCCCCATCTTGAGTTCCAACCATTACTTTCAAAATCTACAACACTGATGAGGCCTAAGAGTGCTTCCACCATCTAGTTGATGATTGTTGTTATCATATATACTCAAACTTTAATATATAATGAAGATTTTGTTATTATATACAAAATTTAATACAATATAAACAAATTATTGTATGTTATAAAAGAAGAATATGATATTATTTTACATAAATTATTTTAAATTATATAAAAGTTTTAAAATTTTAATAATAAATCTTAAAATATAAATTTAATTATTATTAAAAATATACTATAAATATTAAAATTATTATTTATAAAATTTTAATTTAACTGGTTCAATCGCAATTTAACCATATTCCAACTATTAAAATCATGAATCGTTCACCTTTTCAATCAATGATTGGTACGATTTTTAAAATATTGATAATAATAATAA